>BPLQ01002005.1:0-312405 GCA_021605075.1 Caerostris darwini
TAAAAAAAAACGTTAAATTATTCCTTTACTGCTAATCACTGTTTGCTGTTATTATAAGATGGCCGCATTTGATGTTTTCAATTATTCTTTCAGTAGTAAATTAAACTTTTTTTTATAAAGCAGGAACAAATGTTTAAAAAAAAAAATTATAGCATAAAAGATGCTCGGAGAAAAGAAAACATATATTAACTCAAGCTGATGAGAAAAACAGCAAATGAATTGAAAAAATACCTTATCGTACAACTTGTTTAAAATTCTTGGTACAGCTGGAAAAATAGTAGGCTGCAAGATCTTCATGTCTTCCACTAATTTGGCGACATCTCCACTGAAGAAGCCAATACTAGCTCCATTAAGAAATATTGATGCCTGAAATAATATGCTGTAATTTAGAGCTGGTTTTTAATTGTTCATTGGGAAGTAAGAAATAACAAATTCATTATTACCCGATTTAATTGTTCATAAACGTGAGCAGAAGGCAAGTACGATATTATTGAATCTTCTGTACTTACTGGAAAATTGGCCTATAAAGTGTAAAACATAAAATGATTATTACTATATATTTCAAAAGAACTATGTGAATAAAATAATTAAACTAACACTAAGTCACAATTAAATTATAATGGAGTTTCTTTTCATAATATCCACTGTTTAAAACCTCTGATTTTGATTTAACTAACAATCTTTATTTGTTTAACCTCTGTTTAAATGATTTCATTAATGAGATTTTACATTTAAATGTTTACAATTTTTTACCTTACGTGAACATTTACAAAATATTCATTAGATTAGCAGACTTCATTAGATTAGCAGATTTAATCCCATTTTGTACTGGCAAACCTATCCTGAAATATTCTATAATTCTTGACTAAAATATTTTATCTTATACTTGAAATATTTGTATATTAAAATTCATTATCAAGAATTCTAGTCTACTTCTTAGTACGGTAAATTCGTTAAATTCTTCTTCGGTAAATTCTAATTTTGGATTATATAGCTGATTACGCTACAATATATCTCTTTAATGAATCTTATTCACAGCTTTAACAAAGAAAAAGTTAATTTCTTTACAAAAGTAAAGTTATGTAAATAAATTTCACACTATCCTTTACTTACCATGAAAATAATTGTCAAAAAGACAGCCTGCAAAACTTAATATGTGAGTTAAGTGAACTTAATATCAAATAAGTCAATAGCCACGGTAAAATGTCTGTGATTTGACACCAGTAAGACTTTAATTTATACCTGAGAAAGTTAATTTGACAACGCTTAATTTTTTTTCTGCACAAATTTGATTTTACTATATTGACAACTTTTAAACATTATGAGCAATGCAGATACATTTCATTAGCTTTTACCAAAACAAAATAACATTCTTAGAAGTATATAAATTATAAATCAGAACAATTATTTATAGGATCACCAGACACTTTTATAGAAATTATAGAAAATATAATTTTCTTCGAATAAAAATTCTACTGGATGAATTATTAATCATGTAAATACGCCATAGAGTTAGTGATATTAGCTATATTTCTTAATGTATTGGTTAAAACAAAATTCTCACCATCACGGAACCTGTAGCAGAAATTAAATTTTCATGTGTTAACATAACTCCTTTAGGATCACCAGTAGTACCACTAGTGTAGCATATCAAACAGATATCAGAAGGTTTGGGGAGCTGTGAATAAATTTTTAAAAAGATTTTAAGTACTTATCCAAAAAAAATTAAATAAAAATAATAAGATATATGTGGAAGAAACTTAACATTATAGTTATAAAGGACTTTTTATGAAATAATTGTATAATGTTTTTAAAACTCAATAGCTCAATCGTATTTTTAAAACTCTCATTGAATAATGTCTGAAACTATGAAATGTTGAATAGCTTAATTGTTTTTCCCCGTAAGTTGACAATTTTTGAAAAACAAAAATGTTAAACAGTTTCACCCGATGAGGGGTAGCCAACATGCATGGTGCATCTACAAACACTTGTAGCTTCATCATGCATGCTGATGCTCATACAGTTCCAGTCATCTACAAGCACTTGTAGCTGCATCAGCATACATGAGGCTCATACAGTTTCAGTCATCTACCTGCACTTGTAGCTTCATGCATGCTGATGTTCATGCAGTTCCAGTCATCTACAAGAACTTGTAGCTTCATGCATGCTGATGCTCATGCATTCCCAGTCCTCTACAAGCAATTGTAGCTTCATCATGAATGCTGATGCTCATACAGTTCCAGTCATCTACAAGCAATTGTAGCTTCATCATGCATGCTGAAATTCTGTCGAGACTCATACAGATCCAGTCATCTACAAGTACTTGTAGCTGCATCAGCATACATGATGCTCATACAATTTCAGTCATCTACCTGCACTTGTAGCTTCATGCATGCTGATGTTCATGCAGTTCCAGTCATCTACAAGAAAGCTTCATGTCCCAGTCCTTCATGTAGCTTCATGCTGATGCTCATGCATTCCCAGTCCTCTACAAGCAATTGTAGCTTCATCATGAATGCTGATGCTCATACAGTTCCAGTCATCTACAAGCAATTGTAGCTTCATCATGGATGTTGAAATTCTGTCGAGACTCATGCAGATCCAGTCATCTATAAGCTTTTGTAGCTTAATCATGCATGTCAAATCCAGTCATCTACAAGCACTTGTAGCTTCATCATGCATGCTGACAACAGCACTTATAGCACAAGCACTTCAAGTATACGTCATGTTAGTTCCAGTCATCTTCAAGCACTTGTTGTCACTGCTTTTAGTAAAGATTCAGTGGAAACGTGTGTGCAAGTGTCTCGCGTATGGGGTAAAGCTTGGGGGACGTCATACTACTACACGCAAATTTCGCTTTCTTCCTATATTGACTGCACTTAATGTACCGTGTTAAAACATAACATAAGAAGGTGTAGTAAAAAAATTAAATGCCTGCATTAGTTACATATTGATAATTTTCATTCCATTTTTAACATAAAAAAGTCAATGCTGTGCAATATCCTCTTAACTTTTAACCATTGATTTCAAAACAAATGATAATTTTAAATATCTAAATATATCAATAAATTATTATAACTAACAAGTATAACAATTCATTTCGCAATAAATTACATAAAAAACACAATTATCAGAAAGCTAAATGGAAAAATATTTATCCTCAATAAACAAAAGGCTAATGAAATAATTTTTAAAAACAGAACGGTTCTTACCAGTTTTTGAACGGGATGCTTTTTTCCCACGTCCTGAAATAAATCAAAACATTTCTTTCATTATTTATAATAATTTAATTTTTTTTTTAATTTATTATATCTTTTTGGCAGAAAATTTTTAATTATGTTCGTTCCTACTTTTTTTAAAACTGAATTATTAAGTAATACAAGGATTTTGCTGAAAAGGTTCTTTCTCTTTGATTTATACAGCTATATTATATTACACATTTTTAAAAATACTTTGTAAATATAAAATAAATTTTTAAAAATTTGTATAAATTAAACTAGAAAACAAATTATGTGTGTGCAATAGTATCTGTTTTGTCAGAATTATTTTCAGTGAATGGAAGGTTAACTAGAGACTCCTATATCGAGAAAAAAATTTTATAATTACCATGTGTTTTCCATTTTGTGAAGGATAATTTTAACTTTCTTTTTTTGCTTACTGAAATTTTTATCTGCAAACATGATCTTACTCAAAAAATATATCATGAAAGCATGAATAATTAATGCTTGTAAAAGATTTTTATTTATACAAATACGTTGCTTTTGTGACATTTTGCATTTCATTTTAAAGTGTTTTAAACCAGGGGTGGCCAACCCGCGGCCCGCCTTGAATATTTTTCCGGCCCTGAAATTTTTCACACTTTTACAAAATATATTTATTTTATAATGGTCAAAATAGTGAAAACCAATGTATTAAAAAAATACATTATGTGCGCATCCATATATTAAAAAAATTATCTGTCGAAATTATGAGAAAAAATTGCGAATCTATGACAGATATTGCCTGTTTTATTTATGAGTTTACAGTTATGAGTTCGCAGAATAATTAAGTGATATTCTGCGATCTCATGATGCGCGCGCATCTTGGAACATCTAATATAAAAGGATAAATCGGCATCGGCATCGATTTGCAAAAGCTATTTGAAAGAGTGGAGGAAAAAAAAACGCACTAGTAAAATAAATATTTGTTACAAATTTAATTTTTTTTTTATTTTGTTTATATTTATATATTTTTTATATTTCTTTTTAGTGGGATGTATTTCTTTGAAATGTGCGTTTAGTATCATTATTATTATATTATCTATGTTTACATGTAAGAACAACAGTAAACATAAAAATAATAGCTTATTGGGTTTCAATTTTTCACTCCGAAAAATATCTATAGTGGGTCTAAATCTGATATGGGGATATATAATTTTATATGCGCCCCGCGGAGTTAGGATGCATTTCCAAAGGGACCCGCAACATCATTTGGGTTGGCCATCCTTGCTTTAAACCTTACTCTTTCTTCACTTACTCCCAATAAAATTAGATGTTTTTAATATTCATGCAGTTTCTTTTAAGTGATAAATATGGAGATAACTATTCAAACTATAAAACTTTTCTTATAAAAATGAACAGCTAAATTTAAAATTTTGGAATTTCCAAAGTAATAAGAAAAAGTCCACCGTTTTATCAAATTATAATTAAAAATTATGTTTGATAAAATATATACACTCCTAATACTCCTAATATATATAATCCAAAATATATACTCTCCTAATTTTATGAAAATCGTGCAGTGAATATTTTCGTTCAATATTATATTTATTCCATTAAATATTAGCGCATATTTGTTTATGTATACTAGAAATTGAATGTTTTACATTACCTCAATTTCATTAAAGGAATGCAATTTTACATCTTTATCTTCTGCTAACTTACTCAGCTCTTTACTGATAGCGTTTATGGTGATGATATGCTTGAGTGAGGGCATTTCTTTTTTTCTGGATAGTAGGTTGCGTACTTTAAGATCGTTGTCACAAATTGCAACCTCAATTTCAGCTACAAATGAAAAAAAAAATTTATTTATTGATTAGTCACATTATTTTTAAGACAATTTGATACATTTTATTTCTAACTTTAAAAAACACATCTACGCTTTACTAATTTTATAACATTTAGATTTTTACCGTGTTTTTTTTTTTTTTTTTTTTTTTTTTTTTTTTATTTATTTATTTATTTATTTTTTTTTTAACTTTTCATTTCCGAACTCCAATATGGTTTACTGCTTAATTTTAGAAAATTCTGATTTTTACTAAAACTTCATAGTATTAATGTAAGAGAAAAAATTAATATAAAACTACTAACTTTTTCAATTCCTTCTATTAGCTCAAACTATAAAACTTTCTATAAAACTAAAATTCTCCCTATATATATCTTGTTCAAATTTTCAATCGTTAATAAAAATACTTTTTATTTATCCACTCAAGTTCAAATACAATTTTTTTGAACTTGTAGTGGATGACACTTGATGTTAATGCACTTTTTTCAAATATTAATTCATTAATTAAATTTAATTAATTAATTTTAGTTTGTTTGTTTTTTTAGATTTAAGTTGCATATATCTGCCAATAGATGGGGCCAGATAAACTTAAAAAATGAATGAAAATTATTTATAAAGGACTTTCTGCAATATCGTGCAGTGTTTCTGCAATATCGTGCAGTGAAAAAAAAGTAGGAATTGACTTTAATTTTTTTTTTATATATTACTTGTTTTTACTATAAAATCTCATAAAAAAGCACTCATATTTTATTAAATAATTACCAAATTAATCAGCCATTAGAATTTAGGGAAGAATTTAGGTTTGAATTTTAACAAATTGATTGATACAATAAATGAAGTGACTGTACAATAATATACAAACAGTACTGTACAATAAATGAAATTTATGTAATTCGCCATGACATAATCTTGAGCAGTCTTAAGTGTAGTGATGGGTGAGAACGGAAGATCCTGAAGTATTGTTGCTTCAGTTTCATTTCCTTCAGTTATTTATCAACAAGAAGTTGGATTGGTTGGTTGAAACAATACTTTACAATAAGAGCTGTTCAATAAGGGAAATTTATGTAATTCACCGTGACTAAGTCTTAAGCAGCCCTAAATGTAGAGGTGGTTGAGAACAGAAAATCCTGAAGTATTGTTGCTTCAGTTTCAATTCATTCACTTATTTATGGACAAAAAGTTGGATTGGTTTTCAAAGTGATTGAATCTCATATTTTCTGAAATAAATAAAATTGTACTTTTTTTATTCTCTATGAAGGCCTGAATCCCCGAGTGGCTAGCGCTCTGGCGCTCGGTACTACAGGTTTCGGGTTCGAGTCCCTGTGGTGCCATGATTGTTTGTATTGGTTCGGAATCCACTTTAAAAAGTAGGTCCCGGTCCTAATAGGATCGTAGAGCGTTGCGGGGGTGTTGTTACTCCGCGTCCATGGCTTATCTTCAAGTTACACGCGCCCCCTGGGTAACGCCAAGTGAATACGTCTCTGCAGCACTTGCCTTAAGGCATCCAAAGACCAAGCTGTCTCTGTTTGCCAGCTGCATTCGAAAGAAAAAAAATTATCCTCTATGATAAATAAGGAAGTTTTTTATGTACTATTTTTAAATGTACACTCATGTCCATAAATTAAGGATAATGAAGTTCAGGCAAAGAAAGAGACAGAAGCAAAACAAATTTGACTTATTTGTAAAGTCTATTTATTAAACAAAAGGTAAAGAGCAAAACAGATGCTATATGTTCGACATAATTAATAAAAATTGCGATTTTTACTCCCTGGAGCAAATTTCAAAAAAGAACCTATTTACAAAAAACAGTATAACAGGGTTAGTATGATGGTTAATATGGAGTATGCCTCCCAGACGATGCAATACAGGTCTTACAACGCCTAGGCATGCTGAGTATCAAATTATCAATCTGATCTTGGGGAATATTACACCACTCATCAAGCACTGTATTCCGAAGTTCCGGTTGACAGATGGGAGGGGGTTGACGGGCTGCAATTCGTCGGCCAAGCATATCCCACACATGCTCTATTGGATTCAAGTCCGGTGAGTATGCTGGCCAATCCATACGGGTGATATCCTCCAATTGAAGGCATTCGTCTACAATGTTTGCACGGTGAGAATGGGCGTTGTCATCCATAAACAGAAATTCAGCACCCATGGCGCCCCGAAACAAACGTACATGTTGTTCCAGAATGACATCCCGATAGATGTAGTCTGTCATCGTTACACTCTGAACATGCAGGTCAGTTCTGGAACCAATAATAATTCCTCCCCAAACGAGCCATCCTGCACCACCGTAACGGTGTCGTTCAATGGTGTTCTCTTGGTGGTAACGGGTACCTGGCGCTTTCCATATGAAAGTCAGGCGAGAATCAGACTGTAAACCAAACCTGGACTCGTCGGAAAACATCACAGCAGACCACTGTTGTGGTGTCCACAATGCATGCTCTCTACTCCAGGTTAATCGCAGGCGACAGTGAGTTGCGGTAAGTGGTACACATCTGACAGGCCTACGAGCATATAGACCAGTGTGCCCTAAGCGTCTGTACACGGTCTGCCTTGAAACTGTCGTACCGGTAGCTGACGAGACAGGTCTGATGCTCTGCTCCGTCTGTTTCTTTTGGCAGTAACTGCTAAATACCGGTCCTCATTCGGCGTTGTAACTCGGGGGCGACCTGTGCTGTAACATCTACTCACATTACCATCATCTTGGAATCGTTGCCAAAGCTTGGAGATGACACTCTGGGCGATTCCAAGTTCCTGGGATACTTCCAGCTGGGTACGTCTACATTCCAGCCGTCCGATAATTCTACCACTTAAAAAATCATCCAAATGCTTCCTTTGGGCGATAACTATGCGGTTATTGCACTGAAAGTCTTTTAAACCGCTTGTGAACAATTTTACTTCTTTGCCACCATTCCTTATATACCCCTCTCTTACACTCTCGTCATTGTGACGTACTATCCGCGCCATCTGGTGGTTTCCTGTAATTTGCATATTCTTCTTCAAGATGTGTGTGATAATTCTACAGGTGAAATTTTTATTTTAGAGTTCAATTTCTGTGTGAGTCTGAATTATCCTGAAATTATGGACATGAGTGTATTACGTTAAGATACGAAAATATTTTAATGGGAATTAACCATTTGAATATTGAAGGTACTTTTACAATATATCAACAAAATTTACAATATTATATTAATGTTACTATTTCAGTTGAAAAATTGTATTATGCAAAATTAAAATTAAAAATACAATTTTATAGTTTGTAATAATATTAATTTTACTCAGTTTGATAATAAATAAGCTTCGTGAAACTGACAAATATTCATCTAGAATTCGTAACGATATTTATGAATATTAATTTTCTTCTGTGTACTATATGAATCTTCCTTAATATTTTTTTTTTCTTTTTCAAAATGAAATTGAATTGTTTTAACTTTTACGTTAAGTTTTTAATTAATACATTCCGTTTTCCATAGGATTCCGAAAATAAATTTGATCTAGATCTTAACTCAATTTAATGGTTAAATTGAGTATATATTCAAAATTGATCTACCACTCCTTGATTTATAATAAGAAAATGTCATAAAGAATGTTCGAAATTAAATTTCATTTAGTAATCATTCAAAATTTAAAAAAACTATAGTAATGTTGTACTGTAAAACTGTACCAATTTGTATAATACAAAAGTATTATTAAATGCAAAATGTAATATGAAACAACTAAATATAAATATATTTGGAAAATAACCATACAAAGCATGTATCCAGAGTTTGTTATTCTGAATTAAAAGCATTTTATAAAAGAAAACTCAGATTTAAAGAAATTTTCCAACAATTCTTACCTTGCTTGATAATAAAAATAGACGCATCTGGTCCAAGTGTATCATATAAAGGAATAATAATGGCAGATTGGCTCCAACATCCATATTGGGCCACTGCCCACTAGAACAATAAAGAAACAGTAAAAACAAATTTAAAAATTAATTAATATTTCTAATAAACAGCTATTATTTATTCGTTTCAGAAGAAGTGTACTTACTTCGATGCAATTTTGAGCATAAATTCCAACATTAGATGACTGACCTGGTGTTAATCCCATCCTCACTAGTCCAGAACCAAAATGTTCTGCTCTTTCTATAAACTGCGAGATAAAATATGTACTCATTTAGCTTTATTCTATCGATATTTATTTTCTAAATTGTAAACGAATATTTTATGTATTTTACCTCATTGTAGGATATCCAAGAGAAATCGGGCTTAAAATTTCTGAATCCAAGACATCGTCCATTGTCTGAAAAATAAATATTTTGTTTTTTCAAGTTTATAAATACACATCACTAAAATAATTCATCTACAGTTATAACTTACTAATGTTAACTGATCAGTAGCATGAATTTTATTTGTATCATGAATTTCTATATTGAATTTCATATACAATATAGAAATTATATAGCTATGTAAGTCAAAAGAAAATTCTTGGGTAGAATTATATTTTATTCTTATCAATTCCTGTTTAAAAATTGGGAAAATTGTCCAATTCCAGTTTTCCTGTTAATAAAGTAGTTATTTCTTTTTAAGACAAACTAGAAATTTAAAAAAAAAAAATTTAATTTTAAATTTAATATACAACCTTAATAAAATAAGTAGTTTAAAATATATAATACAACCTTAAATAAATAAATAAATACATAATTAAGTTACAAATAGCATAGCATCAGTAAGGGAATTAATTATAGTATTTTAATTTAATATCATTAAACATTCTCAAGAAGAAATCATCACTTATATTACACTGAAGTGACAAAAGTCAAAATTATCGTGTCGGCCCTCCTTTCGCCCGGCGAAGTGCAGCAACTCGACGTGGCATGGACTTTTGGAAGTCTTCTGCAGGAATATTGAGCCATGCTGTCTCGATAGACGTCCATAATTGTGAAAGCGTTGATGGTGCAGGATTTTGGGCCCCAACAGACCTCTCGATGATGTCCCATAAATGCTCAATGGGATTGATGTCGGGCAATCTAGGTGGCCAGATCATTCGTTGGAATTTTCCCTGTTCTTCAAACCAATCGCGAACAGTTGTGGCCCGGTGACATGGCGCATTGCCATCCATAAAAATCCCATCGTTGTTTGGGTACATGAAGTCCATGAATGGTTGCAAGTGATCTCCAAGTAGCTGAACATAAGCATTTCCAGTCAATGTTCGGTCCAAAAACCAAGTCCATGCCATTTACGGAGCCACCACCAGCTAGAACAGTGACTTGCTAACATTTGGGTCCATATCGAACCCTACCATCAGCTCTACCAATGAAAAATCGGACCAGGCCACAGTTTTCCATTCAATGGACCAACCGATATAGTCGCTGCAAGCGATGTCGTTCTGTCAGTAAAGGCACTCGAGTCGGTCTTCTGCTGGAATAGCCCAAGAAAGCCAAATTTCTCCGCACAGTTCTAACAGACAAGTCCCTTTTACGTCCCACATTGATTTCTGCGGTTATTTGACGCAGTGTTGCTTGTCTGTTAGAATTTACGACTCTTGGCAGACGTCGCCGGTCTCGGTCGTTAAGTGCAGGCGGTCGAATTCCCTAACGATTTCCGAAATGGCATGACCCATGCGTCTAGCTCTAACTAACATTCCGCGTTCCAAGTCTGTTAATTCCCCTCGTGCGGTCATCATCACGTCAAAACCTCTTCACATGAATAACTTGAGCAGAAATGAAAGCTTGCGAAAGCACATTTATACCTGTTCTACGCGATGCTACTGCCATCTGAAAATTTGCATATTGCTATCCCATGACTTTTGTCACTTCAGTGTATATTGTATATTCATAAAATGAATTTAACAAATATTCATTTTCTTAAAACACACTTTGATATCTTACACAGCACAGATTTCTAAAAATTGCCGCATTATGAGAATTCATTTTATGTGACTGTAAGATATCGCACAAAAATGGAGTGTTATTCCAAATGAATATACAGTTTTTAAAATGGACTGGTTTCATTAAATTATTAAGAGTATTAAATTCACCGACCAAACAATTAGTCGCCCTTTGAGACATCATGTTAATACCCTTTAACTCCGGCTCTGTACTTGACAACAGCCTGAATTAGGTTAGGAAGTGAGTCCAAGAAGTTCAATTATTTCAATTCATATTACTTTTAATTTGATTAATTTTGGTTAAGAAATCTACATAAATCGATTGTATGCATTTAAGTAGTTGAAGTTCAGTCTTAACTTGAATACATTTTTCAGTTAAATAACTTATTTATTACATACATTATATCAAAATAAAATATCAAACCCATATTTACTAGATATTTTGCTGCCTCTCTGCACTACATCCCACATTGTTCTTGCATCTTCGTAAAATGACATATTGTATCTCCAGAAGTGACTAGTTTAGATTTCGTGCTCCTCCAGAATTCTGTAAAAGATTCAATTAAATTATAATTATACAAAAAAATGTTATGCTGTTAGTCTTATTGGTGAATAATTATTTTGTAATATATAAGCTACGTATATTATATTATAAAATAATAAATAAAAATTTTAATTTTGTAAAATAACATATTTATATTAATATTTTATTAGCTTTTATAAAAATTACATTAGTTTATTGAAAAACCCCTAAATAACTAAATGACAAAGCATTTAAAACTTTTTCATTGCTGTAACAAATTTTTTTTTGTTCTTCTTTGTTTCTTATCCAGTGGTCCAAGATTTCTCCTCAAGAATTTGATTTTAAAAATTCACTTCTCAACTTGGTTTAGAAATCAATAATCAATTTGTAATCAATATATTGGTTAATCTATTAATCAATTGTTAATTGTTTCTTAACCGGTGATCCACGAGCTCCTCAAGAATTTGATTAGAAAAAAATTATCTTCTCAACTTGGTTTAGAAATCTAACAATCAATGTTTAATCAATCTGTTAGTTAATCTATTAATCAATTGTTAATTGGTTCTTAACTAATGGTTCACGATCTATTAATCAATCTACTTGCTTATATTAATCAATTGATAATAGGATCTTAACCAGTGGTCCACGATCTTCTCAAGTATTTGGTTCGAAAAAATGTTTAATCAATCTGTTAGTTAATCTATTAATCAATTGTTAATGGGTTCTTAACAGTGGTCCACGATCTCAAGAATTCAGTTCGAAAAAATGTTTAATCAATCTGTTAGTTAATCTATTAATCAATTGTTAATGGGTTCTTAACCAGTGGTCCACGATCTCAAGAATTCGGTTCGAAAAAATGTTTAATCAATCTGTTAGTTAATTTATTAATCAAATGTTAATGGGTCCTTAACCAGTGGTCCACAATCTATTAATCTACTTATTTATATTAATCATCTGATAATATGATCTTAACCAGTGGTCCACGATCTGCTCAAGAATTTGGTTCAAAAAATATTCACATCTCAATGGTTAAAAACCTATTGATTCGACAAAATTGATTTAATTCAATTTTTTGCACTAACAAAGAATTTTTTTCCTTGCCACACCGCCATGATGTCCAACTGATTGAATCGTTCTTCGAACTATTTCAAGAATTAAACAGATTCCATAATTTTCTTGCAAATCTGTTGTTAGTTTTTTTTTTAATATCTGTTGTCATCATGTTCCACTTACGAGTGGCACAAACAGCCCACCGATTCGTTAGAATCGAAAAATAATATGAAGAAAAAATTATTTATGAATTATTTATTTAGAATTAAAACTTTTTTTTTTTTTTTATTTTAGAAAGTTTTATACATAATAAAACTATACTGAGCTATTTAGAACTGTCTAATAATCATTTGAAAACTTATTTGAAAATTTAATACTTAATGAATAATAATTTTTTAAGGTTTTCATGATACTGTTTAAAAAAAAGGTTTAACATGTAATGAACCATTAAAGCACAACAAAAGTAATTTAATAACTTTTTTTTATTAAATTACTTAGTAAAAATTTATTAAATTAGATTGCAAATAAATTTTTACTGTTTAATAATAATTTTTAATAATTATTGTTTATTATATAATTTTAAACACAAAAATAACTTTATCATTTTAAATATCACAGTCTTATATTTCAATGTGCAGCATTATATTAATTAAAAGAATGATATACACTGAAGTGGCAAAAGTCATGGGATACCTCTTAATATCGTGTCGGCCCTCCTTTCGCCCGGCGAAGTGCAGCAACTCGACGTGGCATGGACTCAACAAGTCGTTGGAAGTCTTCTGCAGGAATATTGAGCCATGCTGTCTCGATAGACGTCCATAATTGTGAAAGCGTTGATGGTGCAGGATTTTGGGCACGAACAGACCTCTCGATGATGTCCCATAAATGCTCGATGGGATTCATGTCGGGCGATCTAGGTGGCCAGATCATTCGTTGGAATGGTCCAGAATGTTCTTCAAACCAATCGCGAACAGTTGTGGCCCGGTGACATGACGCATTGTCATCCATAAAAATCCCATCGTTGTTTGGGTACATGAAGTCCATGAATGGCTGCAAGTGATCTCCAAGTAGCTGAACATAAGCATTTCCAGTCAATGTTCGGTCCAGTCGCACCAGAGGACCAAGTCCATGCCATGAAAAAACAGCCCACACCATTACGGAGCCACCACCAGCTTGAACAGTGCCGTGCTGACAGTTTGGGTCCATGGCTTCGTGGGGTCTGCGCCACACTCGAACCCTACCATCACCTCTTACCAACTGAAATCGTGACTCATCGGACCAGGCCACGGTTTTCCATTCATCTAGGGACCAACCGATATGCTCACGTGCCCACGAGAGTCGCTGCAAGCGATGTCGTTCTGTCAGTAAAGGCACTCGAGTCGGTCTTCTGCTGGAATAGCCCAAGAAAGCCAAATTTCTCCGCACAGTTCTAACAAACAAGTCCCTTGTACGTCCCACATTGATTTCTGCGGTTATTTGACGCAGTGTTGCTTGTCTGTTAGAATTTACGACTCTTTGCAGACGTCGCCGGTCTCGGTCGTTAAGTGCAGGCGGTGGACCCCTGCGCTGTCCATGGTGGGATGTTATGCCTGAAATTTCATACTCTCGGCACACTCTTGACACAGTGGATCTGGGAATGTTGAATTCCCTAACGATTTTCGAAATGGCATGACCCATGCGTCTAGCTCCAACTAACATTCCGCGTTCGAAGTCTGTTAATTCCCGTCGTGCGGTCATCATCACGTCAAAACCTCTTCACATGAATAACTTGAACAGAAATGAAAGCTCTGCGAAAGCACTGCGCATTTATACCTGTTCTATGCGATGCTACTGCCATCTGAAAATTTGCATATTGCTATCCCATGACTTTTGTCACTTCAGTGTATATATGTTACTATTAGTTCTTGAAAAAAATTTCATTTTTGTATGCAACCATAAATTTAAAATATACTTACTGGTATTTCGATGGACACCATTTCTGTCTCCTCCGCAGGTTCAACTTCAACACTATTATTTGACATACTTCCGAATTTTAATCTATTTAGAGATAAACAAAATTTTAATTAATTTCATTCTATACATATCAAAATAAGAGTAAAATATTTGTAAAAACAGAAGAATAATGTTAAATATTATTAATAGAAAAATGTAAAGGGAGACTTTTTTTCCTTCTGAAAATTTTTGATAAATGAATATACAAGGTGGGCCTGAATGGCCGAGGGGCTAGCGCTCTGGCGCTCGGTACCACAGGTTTCGGGTTCGAGTCCCAGCGGTGCCATGGATGTTTGTAGTGGTTCGGAATCCACTTTAAACCGTAGGTTCTACTATGATCGTAGAGCGTTGCAGGGGGCATTGTTACTCCGCGTCCGTGGCTTATCTTCAAGTTACAGGCGCCCCCTGGGTAATGCAAAGTGAGTAACGTCGGTGCAGCGCTTGCCTTGAGGCAACCAAGCTGTCTAAGGGTTTGCCAGCTGCATTAGAAAAAATATAAATATATATACAATGTAAGAAACTAACTCTGTAACTCTTTTAAACTCTCTCTTTCTTAACTCTGTAACGATTTTAACTTTAAAAAAATTTTAACTTAATCGACACACACCTTCGAATAATTTAAAAGTGTAGACAACTTACTATAGTATAACATAGGGTTTGTAAATTTTAGATTCCTACATTGAATTTCAAAACTTCCGACTATATAATTATTAATTTTCAACATTCAGTTATATGTATTTAACCACCATTTACAGTATCTATTTTTAAAAGTGGACTGATGGCGATGATTTTAAATATTCCAGCTAAAATTGATGTTTTAGCGATTCACATTTTTTAGACACTCTATATTTTAAGATATTTTATTAAAAATAGATTTTTTGTATCATTCACAATCAGTAGAGTCTTCATCTGAAGCATGAATTGCAATGCGTAACGACAATGCATAAGATGGATTCCTATGATCATAAACTTTGAAATATCTAATATTATTTGGAAATAATATCTAGGATTATGAAATATCTAATATTATTTGGAAATAATATCTAGGATTATGAAATATCTAATATTATTTGGAAATAATATCTAGGATTATGAAATATCTAATATTATTTGAAAATAATAGCTAGGATTATGAAATATCTAATATTATTTGGAAATAATATCTAGGATTATGAAATATCTAATATTATTTGGAAATAATAGCTAGGATTATGAAATATCTAATATTATTTGGAAATAATAGCTAGGATTATGAAATATCTAATATTATTTGGAAATAATATCTGGGATTATGAAATATCTAATATTATTTGGAAATAATATCTAGGATTATGAAATATCTAATATTATTTGGAAATAATATCTAGGATTATGAAATATCTAATATTATTTGGAAATAATATCTGGGATTATGAAATATCTAATATTATTTGGAAATAATATCTAGGATTATGAAATATCTAATATTATTTGGAAATAATATCTAGGATTATGAAATATCTAATATTATATTCAGGATTATGAAATATCATATAAAGGATTATGAAATATCTAATATTATCTAGAAATAGTATCTAGTAATATCTGAAAATTTTTTTTAATGCAACTGGAAAACACTTAGACAATTGTCTTGGATGCCTTAAAGCAAGCGCTGCACCGACATTATTCACTTAGCACTATCCAGGAGGTGTGTGTAGCTTGAAGATAAGCTACGGACGCGGAGTAACACACACACACACACACAGGCGTATGGAATTTCAATTTTTTTTCTTCTTTTTTTAGGTTGCTGGCACTGTCCTTAACATCTGTGTGAAATTTGACGTCCGGCGGTTTTTGAAATGCCTGAATTAATTGAGAAAAGAACTTGCATTAAAGTTTGTTTGCCGAAACCTATAGAATGTTGCAGAAAGCATTCCTATATCGAAAAGAAATGTTTACAAGCGGTATAAACAGTTCAAAGAAGGCAAAGAACTCGTTGAAGACGAAGAGAGCTCTGGTCGACCTTCACTCTCAATCGACGAAGCTCACGTCCAAAAAATTAAAGATTTGGTTATTGCAAACCGTCGATTTACAATTAAAGAGTTTGCTGATGATGTTGGAATTTCAAAAGGATCGGTCAATTCCATTTTGGGCCTCAAACGCGTCATATCTCGATTGGTACCTGAAGCACTGAATGCGCCAGCTCACACTGCATTGATTCTTCGTGACTTTTCTTTCAAAAATGAAACCCGTTTCATTCCACAACCACCGTATTCACAACGTGCGACTTCTGGCTATTCCCTAAACTCAAAAGACCACTCCGTGGACACCGTTTAGAGTCGATTGAAGACATTCAACGTGAATCGTGGCACGTTTTGAAGGCTATAACTGCCGATGACTTTTTAGCATGCATTGAGGATTGGAAAAAACGTTATCATAAGTACATTGTGGGCGGAGGGGATTACTTTGAAGGCGATGAAATAAATTTGAAAGAATAAATAGAGAGTTTTTGAAAAAAAAAATTAGTTTTATTTTTTCGGCACAGTAGTACCAGACGTTTCAAGTTATTCGTCAACTGTCAGAGAAATTTTCAGGCATAATTCAAAATATTTATTTTTGGGACGGCAAAGCTTTATTTTTGACAACACAAGTTGCCAACGCACAATACTCAAGCCATGAAACAATCAATAATTACAAACTTTTGCATTAAACTGTAGTCGAAGAGATTGCTAGATAAGCAAAAGAATCAGATAAATAAAATTATTAAATAAATAGTTATTAATAACTTATATTGAAAACTAGGCATTACACATTATAAATATTAGCTGATACAATGAGCAAATATAGTAATCTACTAATACTTACATATTTATACAAGAATAGCGAAATATTTTCAATCTACGACTTTTATAAGTTAGGCTTTGTCTTAATCACTGAGAAATGACATAAAACTCGACGCATTTAAACATCAAAAATTTCTAATATATTTATACAGAGAGAGAAAGAAAACAATGACATAAAATAAAGAAACTTTTTCCTTATAAGATACTTTTTTATCAGATAAATTTTTATCAGATATTTGAAATAATTTCTTCTCAAAAAAATTCCTCGTAATTTTTTATAATTACCGTCGCAGCAAACACTTTTATGAAATGTAAAAACCAAAAAAGCAAACTCAATTTTATTTGTTCTAATGCAGCTGGTAAACAATTAGACAACTGACTTTGATACCTTAGGGCAAGCTCTGTACCGACGTTACTCACTTAGCACCACCCAGCAGACGCGTGTAGCTTGAAGATAAGCTATGGACACGGAGTAACAATGCCTCCACAACGCTCTACGACCGGGACCTACGGTTTAAAGTTGATTCCGAACCACTACAAACATCCATGTAACTGCCGAGACTCGAATCCGAAAACTTTGATACAAAGCGCTAACCACTCGGCCATTTAGGCCCCAAAGACTACACTCACATTACTCACTTAACACTACCCAGGAGGCACGTGTAGCTTGAAGATAAGCTACGGACATGGAGTAACAACACCTCCGCAACCACATGTAAGACCGAGACCTATGGTTTAAAGTGGATTTCCGAACCACTACAAAACATTCCTCGCACCACCAGGACTCGAACTCGAAACCTATGATACTGAGCGCCAGAGGGCTAGTCACTCGGCCATTCAGGCCCGCAGTCGTAGAGATTGTTAGATAAGTAAAAGAACCGGATAAAAAATAAAATTATTAAATAAATAGCTATTAATAGCCGATATTGAAAACTAGCCATTAAACATTATAAATACTAGCTGATACAGTGATCAAATGTAATAATCTATTAATACTTACATATTTATACAAGAATAGCGAAATATTTTCAATCTACTATTTTACTCTGTGTCTCAGTTACTGAGAAATGATACAAAATTCGACGCGTATAAACAGCAAAAATGTCTAACATATATATAGAGAGAAATCAATGACGTAAAATAAAAAAATCTTTCCTAATAAGATGATTGTTTATCAGTTTTTTGAAAAAACATTTCAAAATATTCCTAACTATAACTAATTATTTCTCACTATTCCTGTATATAACTATCTTTACAATAAAGAATATTATAAAAATTTTAAAAAATATATAAAAACGCTGTGACAAAGCAAAATAAGTTTATCATAATAAATTGAAAAGACAAAAAAGACATTTACTATGATTAATGTTTAATAACATATCTCTGTCTGAAGATCTGAAACGAAAACTGTTTTTAATCACAAAAGTGAAAAATAAAAATCGAAACAAAATAACCGCATCCATCTGAAATGTTAAATAGCAAGAAATCATTTGAATAAATAGGAAGTAAAAACAATGCATGTTGATCAAGTAATATTTTAGCAATCGTATTTATTTCCTATGAAATTCAGATAAAACATTTCATGTCGTAATATTTTCTTCTTCATTGGCGTAACAGCCACACGGTTGGCCAAAGCCGCCGGTCTACTGGCAGATTTTGAGACAGGAGATGTTTTTTACGGTAGGGTTGTCAGCCTTACGCCCAACAGTCATATTAGACCAGGACCTACGATTTAAGGTGTATTCCGAATCACAACAAGCATCTGTGGCACCGCCGGAACTCGAGGCCGGAAGCCTGTGACACCGAGCGCCAGAGCGCTAGTCACTCAGCCATCAGGCTCCAACAACTTGATTTGACAAATTAAAATTAATTCTACATACATACATTTTTTTTTTTTAATTTGTGTACTGTTTCAGAATTTCAAATGAATAAATAATGAAATTTAACTGAACTTATACATTTTTTTTTCTAATGCAACTGGCAAACACTTACACAACTGTCTTGGATGCCTTAAGGCAAGCGCTGCACAGACGTTATTCACTTTGTTTTACCCAGGGGGCGCGTGGAACTTGAAGATAAGCCACGGACGCGGAGTAACAATGCCCCGCAACGCTCTACGATCATAGTAAACCGGGACCTACGTGGATTCCGAACCACTACAAACATCTATGACACCGCTGAGAATCGAACCCGAAACCTGTGGTACCGAGCCCAGAGCGCTAGTCACTCGGCCATTCAGGCCCTACTAACTTTTACATGAATTCTAAAAATTGAATATTGATACTTAAAATACAATACAATTAATTAAATAGCAGCGAAGCCCGACAAGCAGCATGTATGCGCAGCAAGCGTTCACGAGAACTCGTACCAACCGTTGACCCGTTCAATTCACTGCCCGCGTCGGTTGCAGTCACTTCTTCAGATTCCAGAGCATTTTCGACAGCCTGTCTCACGTCGGCTATCAAACTATACTGCAGGGTTTGTCCACACGACATGCCCATGTTGGACATTTACTCATAAAATCTCTCCGAAAAACCAATATCCCTGCCTCAGCAATTTATTCGTGGTATACATAAATAAAACGCGAGGACCACCGAAGCACACACACAAAAAAATAGTTGCAAAGATAAACCAGTTCAAGGACAGCGATTTTATCTAAATTATATGAAAATTAGCAAGCTAATTAACGTATGTTAAATGAGAAAGAAAAATTTTCAATAAAACTATAAAAAAAAAAAAAAAAAAAAAAAAAAGGAAAGTCAAAATTAAGACTATTTATTGTAAATACAATAATTGCTCTCGGCACACTCTCTCTTGGTCTCTTACACTAAACATGGAGTCGTACAATATGTCCAGTTATAATACGACCAAGTCAAATGCTATTTACAGTGAAAAGATCACACGGTCAAAGTTTTGTAAGGAGGCTTTCACATAAGATCCATATATATTTAATAAACATATATTTTCATATAAAATTGCATAAATATTAAAAATTTATATTCCATTAGAATCCCTTTTTACACACCATTTTTTCCAAATATTGGAAGTTAGAAAGCATTCAATGCGGTTAAAATATTTAACCGTTTCTTCTATTAAACATAGTAACTACAGCCATGGCACTTAATTTAATGTAGATACTAAAAAAGGCCTAATTCATTTGATACGAATCTATTCAATGTAAAATTCCTGTCATAAATAAAGGACAACTGTCGTCTTTATTGTCATTTATTGTCTCTTATTTGTATGGGACAAGCGCTCGCTTCACCAGCGAGCTCATTGCAGTCAAAGAGGCTGTTGCTTTATATCTAAATGACTCAAATATTTCAGGCCTCACTGACGGGTTAGCGATTTTTTTCTGACTGCAAGTCGGCTCTGGGAGCAATTAAAAATGGAGATACTAACATCACTTCTGCGATAAATGTTCTGTTCGAGACTCTACACTGTAGAGACAAATCATGTCATCTTCAATGGATTCCTGCAGATGTCAACATTGAGGGCAACGAATTCGCTGACTCTTTGGCCAAAGAAGCCAGGGAGAAGGATCAACACAGAACTACCATCACACTTGCAGATGCTAACACAGTTGCCAAAAGCCGACTAATTCTTCATAACTTTAAGAAGCCACTAATCACGGACTTTAACTTCCTGGGGCAGTTGACATCAGTTCTTAGCAGACTCAGAACTAATCATTAGAGAGGGATGAAGCTTCTCCTAGACAAGACCAGGGAATACATCCCCTGCAAAAATTGCCCCAACGCTTTCCTAACACCTAAGCACATTCTACAGTGCCCAGCACTCACTCCCCATGTTTTGCAATTGGGTATGGTGCCAATCGAGGCCAACGTAAGAGAAGTCCTGTATAGTGAAGCGGCACCGTTGCTAGCCGCCGCTATCGTGAAGACTTTTGACTTGATCTAACTTTATTAATAATATTTTAAATCCAGGGACACGATAACAACAACATTTGATTGTGACAAGACCTGTCATCAAATAAGTGACAATAAGTCAGTCTGGAAGTCAGTCTATAACACAAGTCCGGGCATCCTGCTATATGGTGTCTATCCATGATTTCGTCTTTCCCACAGAGCGGGCAAGTTTCACTATCAAAAATGACAATGGGTCCAAACAGTCTCCAAAAGGTCCAAACATGCTCTCCAAACAGTCACGGCCCACTGAAAATCTCAACATCGTAGCTGGCAAGGGAATGTTGAAGCTCAACTTTCTTAGATTGGGACTGGTCGCCTGCTTTCCATTGTAAGACACTCGTCATAGAAGAAGTCCCACGAAGATTATCACTCTTAGACCTTTTCTGCAAGCTACAGTAGTAGATCTTTTAGCCGCCTAGGACGTTACCAAGGTGCACCACGGGGAGGTAGATCTACTATCGCACCTCCATTATTTGTAAAGTAAGTATTTCCTTAATATCCACTGAATTGTGCTAATTATTAGAAACAGTAAAAACATTTTATGCAAAAAGACATAAATTTTCTCTCGTAATATGGGAAATCAACTATGCGTAAAAAATTATTGCTTACTTTTAAAGATATATCTCGGTCCTCTTGAATATGTTTAATCTTAGATTACCTTTCTTCTTGATAAATAATGATAACGATGTTAATTTCTATCTTCGGCGATACATGGAGTATAATCAAAAAGGCGTGCTTGCATTTTTTTAATAATTATTAAATCACTATTGTTATTCATTTTATAACGCCTCCAAATATACTTATGTAAATAAATGCTCTTATACAATGAAAAAACTCTTATTATACGATGATGCAAAATATTTTATAATAACTTTTCTAAAATAAACCAATGGGCTGGTTTAAATCATATAGTAATTGATTAAGTTGAAAAAATTAAAATTGTAACTATGTTTCCTCCTACCCACTGTCAGGAGCACCCACTGGGGCATTCAGGTGAAATGGTCAGTAAACTTACAGACTCTCTCCCTGCGCGTATCCGAGTTCCCGGTTTTCGGCTTAGAAGTAGAATCCTTCCCCGAATCTAGGATTATCTGTCTTTAAAGGTGTTAAATATTGTATGCCTCTAATTGTATGTGTGTTTGTGCGTGTGTAAATAAATCTGTGAGTTCTCCAACCTGTACCTCAAGTATCTCAACCCAACCTCAACCAGTTGCAATCCAGTGCTCCAGCCTGCACACTACAGAATTAGGTAAATTAGAAATTAAATAACTATAAAACTAAATTACGAAATATACCGAATCTTTGATTTATAATTAAATATAATACTTTTCATTGTTTTATTTAAACGTTGAATGTTGTTGACAAAGAAAAGAAGATTCAATAATTTATATTTTCGTTAAAATAGATTCAATTTTCTACACAAGTGAATTTAATAAAATTAAAGAGGAACAATTATTATATATTCCACAGAAATAACATTCAACTGTATCAAATAGTTTCAGTATTCAAAATATTTAGCTTAGGAACATGGCATTGCATTTGAAAATGTTATTTCAAGCTTGTTGTTCTTATTTGTTTTTTTAAGGCTACGATATTTTTCATTGTTCATTTTTAATAAATTTTTTATTTTACTTAATTATTTATTATCATTATAAACAGTGATGTACAAAAACATTCTCTTAGCGTAATTTTCAACAATAGTAATTTAGGTCGTCATGGAATGGAAATAATTGACTTTAATAAGAATATTTAATAATGTAAGAAATTCTTATGATAGCAAAAGTTACTCTAATGGGAATCTGGAATAACATCTTTTTTTTTTGATAAATGATTTATATGACATAAGCTATTCATTCTTAAATATTAACTATTTCTTTCCTGTGTTTTGTAAATATCATTATAGTTTTTTTATTTACATATATATTGTTGGATCATTCATTTTAACATGCAACATATAAGTGAAATTTTACCGTGTCTCACTCAACTACTGTTTTTCAACAGTACAGAAATTTATAGTTATCATTATTGATGTTAAAAGATTGTAAATAACTATTCGAATAAAATTTGTCTTCTCATATGAGGTGTTATTCATTTTTAGATTTGTCATGCTTTTTGAAATGAAAAATTACTTCTAACCCAAACTTTTCCTTGTAACATTAAATGTATAATAAGTAATGAAAAAAAATTAATAATAAATGAGAGTGCATGTTTCATATCATGCTAGATATGTAAAGAACAAGTTATGATTTTTAATTTCGTAGAAAACTCATTAGCAGATTACATAGTTTGAACTGGCGTCTCATAGTAAGATCTCGTTGATCTGTATATATTATAGTAATGGAAAGGGAATTAATATTGAAAAAATTTTGTTTTTAAAAACCGGAGACAAACTTGAAGAATATCTGATGATAATCTTATTTACTTTCGGATTTTTCCTTTAATTATAAAAAAAATGAAAAGTATTTAAATTTACTCCACATCAGTAATGCAAAAAAGTGTTATTAAAACAATTAGCTTCTTTATTCACAGTTTATCTGTAAAAACTGGTTAATAAGTCAAATTAGTGTCACTATTGTCACCTCATCCTTCAACTTCTACACTGCCTTTAACTGTATATATATATATATATATATATATATATATATATATACAGTGTGATTACAAAAAATTGAAAAATGAGTCTTTAGCCATTCCTATACTATTCACAGAAACTGAATGAAAGTTTGATTTAAAGTATTTGAGGTATGCCTTCAAAAGTCATATGAAAAACAACAGTTAAACTTTAAGATTACGGTTACAGTGATACAATTTCAAAAACTTCAACTGGCAACAACCATTTTTTTTATTGGAATGTGATCTCCTTAGTAAAAAACTATAAATAACGTCGGAAAGGCGCCTGTAGCATGAAAGTCGCAGGCGCTAAGCAGACTAAGAAGGAAAGTGAAAACAACCAATAATTACAAAAAAGCAAAGTATTTTAATGCGTTTCACAAATTTTCCATGTGACCTCTTTCACACGCGATAACTCCTTGCATGCGGAAGATGGTGGATAGCACTGAAGCACGTACCATGGTAAGAAAAATCTGTTGAAATCTGACGGCACCTTTCAAATTTGTAGATTAAATGTGCACACTTTAGATTTCCGACATCCCTACATCGAAATGTTGTATCTGACGTCGTGTGAATGCAAAATGGCTCTCCCCCATTTGTGAGGTCTTCTGTCAAACGCTTCTTAACACAACAATTTGGTGGCAAAATTATCTTCCTCGATTTGAAGTTTCCGTCCCACCAAAATCCCCCAATCACACTCCAATAAATTTCTGGCTGTGATTTTTGTTAGCTTTTCTTGTGATTTGGGCTGGGTGAGATTTCATTAAATATTAATACATAACCAGAAATTTAAAATGTATTAATTTAATCCTCAAATTACATCTGATTTGAATTTTGACGTAAGACATGAAGTTCAACAGATTCCATTTGCACATGATACGTGCTTCACTGCTAGCTAACTGCTTTCACTTTTTTTAGTCTGTTCTAGCGCTGACGATTTTCGTGCTACAGGTGCTGTTCCAGCGCTATTAGTGGTTTTTCCCTAAGATCACATTCCAATAAAAAAAAAGTAGTGCGTTACTATCTTTATTTTGAAATCATGTCAGTGCAAGAATAACTGTTAAGAGTTGATTCTTGAACGCATACCTGAAAATATTGTAACCACAATTCCATTCAGTTTCTGTGAATGGTATGATAGTTAGAGGCACATATATCGAGAAATTTTTTTACAATCAGCCTGTATATAAATTTATATAGGGTTGGTGTCAAAAAAATAATTTCTATTTTCTCCCCTTAAGTACATGGGGAAATTCGAACGTACTTTTCTTCTCATTGTATACATATATATATATTGTGTACATATATATAGATATATATTATATAATTTATTCTTTTCAGATAATGTTATCTACCTAATCGTTAAATTCTTTCGACAGAGAGGATTCATACTGGAGTTAATAGAAGAGACCCATAGGACAGACTCATCTGATCTCATACAATCTATATTAGATAAGAATTTAGTAAAAACATGGGAATCATATTTTTTAAGGATACTCGGAATACACAGAGTGTCTCAAAAATGTATCGGCAAACTTTGAAGGGAGATAGGGCACATTATAATGACTGAAAATTGCATAGCTACCCATGACCGGAAACTTCATCATACACTGTAGGTGATGCTCTGTACGATACTACTGGACGTGAAATTGAGGATTTTCTCATTCATACAGTAGACAAGAAATGAAGAAAATGCAACGGTATACGAAAGGCGAACTTGCAGACATGCTCTTATTGTATGGAATAGCTGGAATAAATGCATGAGTACCTGAATGAATTTATCGAAAACACTTCCCAGACAAGTATCAATCACACCACAGTTTGTTTATATGTGTGTAATTACGGGTCATTAAGAAGTAGCAGGAGGGTAGACCCCGATCGACGCGTTCCATCTTTATGGAAGAAAGTGTGTTGGATGCCGTAGAGACAAATTCCAGCATCAGCATACGTGGCCGTTGCCTCTGCGTTAAAAGTGTCTCTTTGCTGTGTACAGCGTGTTTTGAACGCCGAGTCCTTGCACGCCTTTCATCTTCAAAGGGGTCAATTATTGCTCCCCGATGATCATTCTGCACATGTGCGTTTCGCACAGTGATATCTGCAACAAAGTGTTCGAGATGTGAATTTCCCAGTTCATATGTCGTTCAGTATGAGGCTACATTCAATAAGGATGACATATTCAATCAGCACAATGCGCATTTGAGGGCTGAAGAGAGCCCCCACGATATGCGGCACCACGCGACACAGCATCACTTCGCAGTAAAAGTGAGGACAAGTTTGGTTGGTGACAGCTTAGTCGAGCCATACTTTTTGTCATTCTTGTTGACCGTCGCGAAGATTCGTATCTTCCTGGAATAGGTTTTCCATGATTATTTGATGATGCTACAGCAAATGTCGGGCTCAACATGTGACACCAACATTTTGGACTGATAGTTCATAGGCATTCGAACAAGTCATTCTCTTATAGATGGATTGGGCGTGATGGATCCTTTACCCGGCCCTTACGCTCACTTGAATTATAGAGCCTTCATTTCTTTCTGTGGCAAGACCTCAAAAGAGGATGGGTGTATCTCGCGGCAAGAGTCAGCGCTGCTCTACAAACAAAGAAACTCCCGGTGTGTTTGATAGTGTAAATTAATTAGAGCCCCGTATGTTCCAGACATGCTTGGTTTGATTTGTTTGATTTATGTTGGGTTTTTCGCTCTACGGTCATTTTCTGTACACTTTAACATGCCTGGAGTCTGATGGGGCAAATTTAGAACATCTGTTGTGACATTAGAGCTGTATTCATTTCAAACGTCATTTGTATTCATGATGTCCAATAAAGGTTTCAAATTAATCACTCTTTTATGTCCTTTTCGATATTTTACTTCTGCCTCTGACATTTCTAGTCATGAATTGCTATTCAATTCTTAGTCTTATTGCTCTACCTCCCCTCAAAGTATGTATTTCCATTTTTAAACACCCTGTATATGTCTTGTATTATGTAAAATCAATATTTTAAAATCGATAGATTTTCTTATTTTTATTAAGATAAAAATTCAAGCTACAAAATGTTTATCTACGCATAGTTCCATATTCCATGAATCATTACATGTAATCTGGTATTGTACATCTCTTCTGATCTCTTATTATCACCTCTTGATTGATAAGAATAAATTTAATTCTTTACTAAAAATATCTTTATATAAAATTTATTTAAAATGTTAATTATTTCATTTTATGAAACAATATAAACTCAGTTGAAACAACTCAACTGAATTCAAAATACTAAAATAAACAGATTGAAAATTGGTTAAAACGCAAAGAATTTGATAAATTTTAATGCGTAGAAGCAAAGATTTCTCTCTTCAAATTCCTTCACATTTGACTGAATTCCCTGATACTGTTATACACATACTAAGCAATCAAGCTCTTCCACGAAGTATTTCTTGCAAAAATCTCTCTTCATTTTGGCGTAAGAAACCCATCTTCTTGTGTGAATATTTCTGGACCTTTGCTTGTTAAAAAGAAAAATATATTTTATTCATGTACTGCTTTATAATAAGTTTAAGTGTTTCGATAATGACTGTTTATAAGCATCGATAATCAAAGAGATCAATTATTTATTCAAATGAAAGCAATCTAGCAACTTTCCCATCTCGTTGCATGTCTTCAAAAATGAGATGTTTTACTTCCTAAACAAAGAACAAATTTCACTAAAACACAAATATACAATTATACTTTATGCATAATACACAATTATACGTTATGCATACATAACAATGCCATATGCACAATACATAACTATACTTTATGCATACACAACAATACCATATGCACAATACATAACTATACTTTATGCACAATACACAATTATACTTTAAAACACAATACACAATTATACTTTAAAACACAATACACAACTATACTTTACAATACACAATTATATTTTATGCGCATCTAATTAACATCACCTGATTTTGAAGTTTCAAAATAACAGTATCTTTTATTATGTTATCGTCACTGTTAGAGAAGTGCAACTATTCAAATAATCATTAAATTTTATAAAACAGTAGTTTTAATAATGAATTGTCTCTATCTCATCAGATCTGATAAAAAAAAAACGATGATCAATTTCTTATTTTAATAACAAGCCCTTAATTCTTATAGTTGTAGTATAAATTATAAAATGTGGATAAAATATTTTTTCTACGAATCTTAAAAAATTATGTTTTGTTGATTAGAAATTTTTTATATTCAAAGAACTGATAAGCATGCAAATATCCTGAGACAAATCAAGTAATGTTATTAAAATATATAAATATATAAACATTTTAAAATTTATTATTGTTTTGTATAAATTTTTCCTTAATGTCAACATATCATTAAAATATTGTTAAAATTGTAATTTTCCTATCACTCAAAAATTCGTCAAAATTTAATTAACAAATCCTTAAATTCAGAAATTATTCGAACATTCCATTACTTCTTATCACTTTATTAGCAATGGCAATAAATACTAAAACTATCTTTTGTATTATTCTAATAAAGTATACTTTGAAGTCTATAAAATATTCGACAGGAAAAACTATTTATTACAAAAAGGACCTATTCATAAAATTAGCAAATGTCTGTGCGACTTTCACAGGTCGAAATAATTATAGATTGAATCTGTACTATACCATGAGTTAATCCATCGTGATTGATGATAGACCACGAGGTGAGAAATGTCTATTCCAAGGAGAAGGGAGGGAAGCTGACCTCCCCTTCTTGAAAGATAGTCTTAAAAGAAGGTTTTTGTTGAAGAAAAGAGAGTCTTGCGGTGAGTCGACCAAAAGTATTGTTTTCTTGTTTTCTCTGAAGTAACTGAATAGGATTAGATTCCGCCTGTTTCCAAAGTGGGCCCCTTGTGGTTTCGTGTATCACGCCGTGTGATAATTTTCGTGTATCATGCCGTGTGTGGTCTGCCGCAAACCTCGACGTAGACTCGAGATCTCTGAAATCTTCAACCTTGGAGTGAACTGTACTCATGATTCAATCGTGCATTGGTGAACTAAATTTAAGTCTTTAATTTTCATTTTTTGTCAATAATAAATTATAATAATCCAGAGTTCTGTATTTTTATATAAATATAGTGCTTGTAAATAAAATTTAAAGTGTTCCCATGATCCTGAAAATGACTCTCTTCTTGAAGCCGTTATAGGTCTAGTGTAGGCCAAGACGTTACAACGTACTGTATCTTCCTACACAGTCTAGTTCATATTTTTGGGTGTATTCTGAAAAGAGTCTAGTTCAGCATGACAGTACATCTACACATTTTAGCAATGATGTCCAGAATTATCTTGGTGTTACTTCAAAAACTACTGAACTGGTCTAAGTAGAACTGTTTCTTGGCCATCACGATTACAAAATTTGTCGTGGTTTTTATTTGTTTTCATTGGAAATACAGAATGAGCACCATGTATGATATAATATTAACTCTGAGAAAGATGTTGTCTCCAAATTGACATAGAAGTAGACACTTGAAATTTTTGAAAATATATAAAGATCCATGCACTGACGATGTGATAGTGGAACTTTGGAACATCTACCATAAAAACAGGATTTATTAGAAAGTATATGAAGATCCATACACGACGATATGATGGGGGCATTTTGGAACATCTACTATAAAAACAGGACTTATTAGAAAGTGTATGAAGATCCATACATATGATGAAGGCATTTTGGAACATCTACTATAAAAACAGGACTTATTAAAATTAGAAAGTAGATTATAATTCATTTGATTTGTCTTTAATTCCACCATTTTTAGCCCCCAATGCTAAAACCCAACATTTGTATATAAAAATAAGTTTTTGTTTCCCTCTACTTTCCTTTACATTTTGTCCAATTGTTTTCCAATTATTCTATGCATTAAAAAAAATTAAATCAAAATAGATTTTGAAACTTTTAAGAACAGATAATACTATTAACAAAGTATCACAAATAAAAATAAAACTGATATTTACATTCTTAGTTTTATTGTTAAAGCAATCTGTTGGTATTATGCTAGGATTGAAGGAAAATCTTACGTTCTAGTTCAACAGTATATTCAAGTAGATGCAAAGAATCGTATAAAAATATCTATGGAAAAACAATGGTATATAATTTTATGCGATACTTCCCATAAATACAAATGTTTTTCCATTTCATGTACATGACTAATCTGGCCTTCATATCGTTTACAAATTTAACGATTAACACTCCTTAACACCTGTTTTCCTTAATAATAGCTGTTTAAATACAATTTATAAATGAAATATTGTGCATATACTATTTATACAGCTATTTCTTAATCCATTTTCAAAGCAGCTGAAATTTTAAATTTAACATTTTTAAAGTAGGAAAATATCCTGTTTGGAAAGTTAATAGCATTCTACAAACTCTTCGAAAAATTAATAGCATTCCACAGTAGAGACTGTTATTAATTTGGCATTTAAAATTGGTTTTCATAGTAAAATAATTAGATAATTCATTACAAGAAAATAAATTTGCAGATTTTGGAAAAAGTAAGTAAATCATAATACAAAAAAAATTAATTATAAAAACAAATGTTTTATTATTTGTCGTCGAAGCCGAGATTTGGTTTGTTTTGTCACTCCACGGTCATATTTTACACACGTTAGGCTAATTAGAACAGGAAAGGAATTGATGAATAATGAATCGTCGATCAGAAGAGCTGAGAACGATGATCGATCACTGCATGCTTGGTTAAGCAATATTAAAAAAAAAAATACCAAATCCTTTAATTCCATACTGTGTGATAGAACATGGTATGCCAATCAAAATTGAAATTTTAATAATATTTTATCTTCTTTACGAAATTGTAAAATTTGCTTTCTTTCAGAAACAGAAGTCCCTAAATATTTTAAGTGTTACACTTAAAAAACACAAACTTCAAATTAAATTTTTATTTTAGCATATACAGGCAGTCACGTCATCATACACTTATTAAAATAATGAAATTGGAGATATATTTTTACGACTACATTACATTGTGTAAGTTAAAAAAATATTTCTAAAAGTTATATAAGCCAAATTACCTCTCCACAATTTGCAAGCCGCCTGGTGGTCAATTGGCTAGCGCTCTCGCCTTTGGTATCACGGCTTAAGGTTCGAATCCTGGCGGTGGCATTAATGTGTGTTAGTTGTTCGGAATTCACGTTAAAATGTATGTCCCAGTCTAATTAGCCTAAAGTGTGCACAAAATTACAGTAGAGCGACAAATCAAACCAGAATATGCAAAAAAGAAAAAAATTGATATCACAATCAATCTACGTACAGGATTTCACTCTTTTTTTTAGTAGGAACGAAAATTTTTTACACACTATTATCGGTTTTGTTTGGTTTGTCGCTCTACGGTCATCTTCTTCACACGAGGGCTTAACAGACCGGGACCTACAGTTTAAAGTGGATTCCGAACCACTACAAACATCCATGACACCGCCGGGACACGAGCCCGAAACCTGTGGTACCGAGCGCGAAAGCGCTAGCCACTCGACCATTCAAGCCCTAATATTGGCAAGGGAATCTTGAGTATGCATTAAGCAATTTTTGTAATTACTGTTTCAGTTAAAATGGCTCCAGGGCAAGAAATTGATGCTAACGTTCGGAATTGCTGCTAACGTTTCTCTAAATTTAGTTCTTTGTTTGAATAATTAAGCTAAGGAGAATTTTTTTTTTAAATCTTACACTGAATTTGCAAAAAAAAAAAAAAAAATTGTTGAGAAAAGTCGATCTACAGTCCAGACTATAATAAGGGACTACAAAACAATTGGACATGTTTTTAATAAATCTCGTAGCGAACAGTAGAGGATTTTGAATAATTGACTTAACAGTCCTAACAGCTTTTGTTATACTTGTATCATCAAGAAACATCAACGGAACATGAATAAATTTGAAATAATTATGTAAACGGTCATATACAGGAAAACATTTTCAGGTGCACCAAAGACATGGAACATCTTATGATAAAAATCAACATATCAAAATATTTTATTGTCGTCGGTCCTTGATAAGTCTGCAACGTTTTAAATTAAATCTGATCGCTTAAAGTAGGGCAAAATCGAGCCCAAAGAGTCAGTTACAAACAAACATACAGGTGAAACTAATGAAAGCGTATTAATATTACTCTCACCAAATGATAAATGATGAAATACTGTTATTTTATATTATAAAATATTTATAAAAATATTTGTATAGTTGCAAATACTGTTCCCAGTACCAATGCAAAATTTCTCTTATCAACATAGGAAAATTAATACAAGACAATAACTTTATACGAATGAATTCAAACGAAAAGAATGATTGGATTGTAAATTTAAAAAAAAAAATTTTAAGGTTGATTTCAACCAGAAAGATGCTAATTACGAAAATATAATTCAAATTAAGTTGAGGAAGTTCGGAAAAATCGGGTGTATGAGTCAGAGGGTTTATTTTTTGCTTTAATTTTTTACATAGAAAATCTCATCGATGAACAAAGAACAAAGTAAGCATTTCCATCTATATATTCCAAAGGAAAAACGATACTAGAATCATCGGGATGTAAATATGTTGGAAGATTATTATCCATCCATAAAAAGATAGTATAAGAAAAAGAGCTACACACAAACCTTTGCCGACAAAAAGTTAAATACTAGCCTTTGAATTACTAGGAAGAACAAACACCTTCCCAATTTGTGTCACCATAATGCTGGAAGAAATGAAATTGTAAGTATTATTTTACTTCCATTTCAAAAACACCTTTTACTCTACTACACTGAATTTTTGATTCACAAAAGATAAAAATTTATGGAGTTTGCTGAAAAACCGTGATGATAGGAGAAAAGATATTGAATTTTTGGAATGAGTACCCTAAAAAATATAAGAAACATCTTAAATCATAAAAAAAAGAATTCATTGAATATTTTGCTGGCCTTTGTCGATAGTTTCAAACAATGACAGCTGTTCGTTTACATAATAGACACGCAGCTATGGCTTATCTCTTTTTAAATTGTTCCACTTGTATTCTTGCCTAGGGATACAAATCTTATTTTCATTTTTTTAAATCATATCTGGCTTAATCTTATACTGGCCATTTATTATCTCAATAGGTATCCAGATTTTCTATCAAGTGTTGAATTATTTGATATTTTATATAAAAAAAAATATCAGTATTTGTCTATCATTTTCTACCAAAATGGTTGTTAAACAGTCACCATGGCAACTTTTTTAAGTTGACAATTCTCAGAGGATTATTTTTATTTAAATCCAAAAAAAATTATTAAACAATATAAATCTTGTCATTCAACTGCAATTATAAAAGTATAATGTGCAATCTCATGCAATATTTCTTTTGCTGAAGTAGTACACAACTTGGCCTCTAATGTTGTACCAGAAGATTCAGTGCTCAACATTCCATAGACTATATGACAGAGCACTACAACCAATGCAACAGTTGAAATGCAGTTGCAATCATCGCTTTAATTGGATGCTTGTTAAAATTCTTAGTCTTAAAAACATCAAAAACTTTGTTTTGACTGATTTTTAAGAGGGCGAATTTGATTTTCATCACTGAATATCACTTTGTGTATGTAATACACCCAAAACTGACAATCTTTACACTACTTGAAAACTTTGCAAGTCTTTCCATCCCTCTCTTGAGCTAAATCCTTTTAGAATGATTATCTGATGAAGAAATGTTCACACTCCCCCTTCAATTGCAAGTTTGTTTTTAAAAATCTTGTGAATGAGTTTTGTATATGTACTTTTGAACTTTTTTATTTTAAACTGTTTATCCCATTTGACTATAATTTATGTATGTGTAAAGCTGAAATATAATGCCACAAGATAGCATTGCTTTATAAAAATAACTACTGTCTTAAATACCATCACATAATATAAAAAAAAAAAAAAATTTAATGCTTAAGTGACACAATAGTTTAGTCATCACCGAATGATGCATAGTAATTCATGAAGTTGCATTATAATATCATATTGGTTTCCCAATTCAGAACAAATAAGTATTTTTATTAATTATAATTATATAAAAAGTATGAAAAATCTAGAATTTATTACATATTTTTAATTGTACGTAATATGGATTAAATTAATTAATAAAATTTGCATTAAAAATTAATTATAGAAATTTATATTGAATGAAAGTAACTTATTAACTCAGCTATTAACTATTTCTTTAAATATATAATTACCAGTCATTATTTATGATGGACAATATATCACAATTTTGAAAACCTCAGTGCCCAATTCTTGTTTTGTAATAAGATTAGTATATTTTGTATTTTTATTTGAGATACCTGAAAAATCTATTTTCAAATTTCTTATTTTAAAGGGTTTTAAAATCTGATTGGAACTTCTTTTAAATACACTCATATGTTGATGTAATGAATAAAATTAATTATTACTAAATTAATTAATACTAAATTAAATTAAAATCAAATATTTCCTTGTATAAAAAGTTTTTGTTTAAAGGCTGTTATGAAATGCTTTTAGAAATATATTCGTGATTAATAATATATATAAATTAAAATAGAAATTTTTTTGAGAAAAGTTTAAATGATTTTAAACTATTTAAATAGCAAAGATAACTAAATTTAATACTTCAAGCTTAAATTAAACACAGGTTGTATTTCATTTTATGTAGAAAAACATAAAAAGATGCATAATATATCTAAAGTATTTGTTAATATTCATACAAGATATTTTACTGATGATCTTTTAAAATGTTATTAAACATGTCATATTAAATTTTAAATATACTATTAAACTACATGACATGTTATATAGCTACTATTTTCTTATTTCTCAGATTTTTAAAATTTTTACTTATTACAGAATTAATATTTTTAAAATTTTATAATTACAAAATGTTGCAGTATATATACTCGACAAAAAACGCAACCAATATATTTATAAAATATCCATCTCAAATATATAAATTTAATGATTAATTTAAACTAAATAAAATTTATTAATTAAACACACAAAGAAGATATTTGGAGAAGATATTTAATTAGTAAATGTACACAAATGACAATGAAGAAAACCAGTTTTTATACAAAATAATTGTGTCCAACATAAAAACTAACTAATAAATTATTTTTACATTTTGCAAATGGAACTGCAATTTAAATACGTATTTAGAAAATTTATCACCATTTTATGTTATACATTTGATTAACATACTCGACATTTAGAAAATTTATGCTAGAATAATAGAAGATTGAGTATTGCAGAATGATCACATAAATATAATTGTAAATATGAATATATAATAAATAACTTATTCAAAAAGAGTATTACCATTATTAATTACACACAAAATTAGGAAAATGAATCACTTTTCAAAAGGGATTATATTATTTATTAGAGAATATAGATTCCATCAATATTTATAACACAAAATATTGATGAACAATTTCATTCATTAAGATCGTAAAACTAATTCATTAAATAGGTAAGAGGGAAAAAAATTTAAGAAATTCCAAAATTTAATTCAGATCATGCTAAACAAGGTTACAAATGATCAGAGAAAGATTTTAAAATGCTTTGATATACGAGTCTTCAAAGTAAGCAATGTTAAAAAATTTTTTAATAATTTTAAAATTCTTTTAATCATATTAAAGTAATTTTAAAAATAAACTATTTAACTCGACAATGTATTTTACAATCATATTTAATTTAAGCACATTCAAAACTTGCAGTATAAATGTTAACCTTTACATTGAATAAATTGCAGAGAAATTTTGAAAATAAACATTTTTTTGCCCAGAAAAGTTACAAAAAAACAAACATGATACAACATGTGAAAATGCTCAAGATGCACTTTTTAAAAAGATAGTACTAAAGATACATCATACAAACCTAACATAAAACTTATGACAACTAAACAAATTTCATAGCCTTTCTCACCATCACTTACATTTTATACAGTTTGAACAATATCACCGGTTAATACATTAAAAAAAAAAAAAAACTATAAGGTAACTAAAGATAGGAAAATGATGAACTTCTACAATTAATTATTTGAATTAAATATATGCTGTTTAAAATTTAAAATATACATATATATTGGGTCAATTTTTGATTTTAATTTTAAAAGAAAGCAAAACACTTCAATATACAAAATTGATACAGTCGAGACTTACAAACAAATAATAAATTAAATAAAAACTTATATATAATATCTTAACAAAATGAGTATTTCAAAAATTTTATAACTTAATAAGACAAGACATGACACAAAAATATTAAATAAAACATTGCTACCTATTTCTACTGGGGGAAAAAAAGTTGAGTAAAAGATGAATATCATAATAAAAAGGATTCTTTCAATCCAAAGTCAAACACTTGTATGCTGAAGGAAAGACTAATTCACAATAAATAATAATGCAAGAAAAACAAAAGAATGATAAGTGGGATATGCATGAGTAAGATTAACACAAAATTTAATGCTTTTATTTAAAATGTTTGTATTTTTGAAACATGACTTATTATTTTGAGTATTAATGAAGTATTTTTTTTTTTCAGCTTTGCTTTACAGAAGTAAGTGTACCAGATGAAATTTCTTGTTATACAGTATAAGATTGTTGTGAAAAAATCTACATACTAATTTCATCCATTTCACCTAGCACTTATTGCACTTGCAATAAAACAGAACTCCCTATATGAGTATGTGAACAAATGCAATAATTACATTAGTCAAGATTTCAAACAAAAAGTAAATACTGTGATGATTACAATGAATGCAAGGTAATAATAAACCAATACCCATAATGAAATGTTGCAGGACAAAAAATACAAGTAAAGGAACATTCATACAATAAGCTTTTTCATCAGCTTGATTCATAAACAATGATTCACAATTTTAGACAAATTTAGACACAATTTTTCTTTTCCTTCACTTTCTTTCATGGAATGTGCAAAAAGTTTATTTTTGTGAATCTGATGACATCAAACATTCATTAGTTCTTACTAACACCAGTGCTATACAGATTGATATATAGGAAGGGAAAAAGTAAATAGAAATCATTCAAAGGCCTTGATTGCAATAAGTTTGATATTTCATTCAGAGTATTTTCCTTTGAGTTGTTGGTTCATCACAGCTTTTGTTTAAAAACTAGCTTGAGTACACCATCATTTAGAGATTCTTGGACACACATTCACAGATGAGCTATTTAACCCATAAGTCGATACATGGATTCAATAATGTCAATAAAGCACTTTTTACAATCAGGCCTCTTAGTCTTGAGTGTGGGGGTAAGAAGTCCATTATCAACAGAAAACATCTCGGAATGTACATAAATATCTTTCACCTAAAAATAATTCAACAGTATATAGTCTTATGAATTTTCAATACATATTTTGGCACAAGATGGTATCAAAATTGTAAAATTATTAAATGCTTGAAAGTTTCCTTTTATAAGAGAGTTTAGAATTCCTTAAGAAAGGAACTTTTAATTCACATTAAAATTATTTTTTAAGCATACAGTCATATATCTTGCAAATATCAAAATTTAAAATTTCCTTCCATTCAAAATTTGCACAACTTATAACTCTTAAAAACAGCATAAACTATGTCACAGATAACTTCTACAAATGTTTTCAAAAACTAAGATTTCCTTTTAACTTTTACTTAAATATAAAAAACAAATGAATACCTGTTCAAAAGACTTTAAACCAGCTTTCTTCCCCAAATGGGTAATGTCATTCAAGATCAACTCCTTCACAGACTATAAATGTAAATAAAATAACCATTTACATATTGAAAAAAAATAATTTTACGCATATAAACTAAGTTATTGATTGAAAATACTTAATTTTTTAATATTAAAATTAAAAAAAATACTTTATTATTCAAGAAATTCATAAAAAAATATGCAGAAAAATGCACACAGTAGTTTACCTTGTTTCTGCAAATTTGTTCCCAAGTTCCTTGGACACCTTTTTCTTTGCACCAAGATACTAAAACTTCTTTATCTGGGACAATAATTGCAACCAGGCAACTCTAAAAATATTAAATATATCTTTTTATTAAAAAATATATATTAACTATTTTATTAAAATTCGTATTATAATGTATTTTTTTTTTTTAAATAATTTTTTGTTCAAAAAAGAAATCTAATGCACAGCATTCAAGCAGAGTGGGACAAGAATTAAAACTGAATGCTGTTTACAACAATGCATTCATACTTTGACTATAAATGAATAACTATAAAACTTGAATAACTATAAGAATAAAACTTGAATAACAAATTTTTACATACCTGCAAACTTTCACCGTGAACAAATATCTGACTAACATATTGACTAGACAAATAAATATTTTCAATTTTCTCAGGAGCTATATATTCTCCTTGAGCAAGCTTAAAGATATGTTTCTTTCTGTCCACTATTTTCAGACTTCCATTCTATTAAAAAAAAAAATTTAAATAAGTTGTGAAAAAGTTTAATTATTTTACACTAAATTACTTAAATAAACAGTGTAGTAATTGGAAGAGTCATTCTAATTTTAAGAGGCATTATTTTACATCACATGAAATTTGTTGCAACTAAATAAAATTGTATACAAATGATCAAATAAAATTTACTTGGGTAAAAGTTTCATAACTGATTTCTGTAAGTTGAAATGAAATTATACTTAATTAATGTTTCTGTATAAAGTCTGTAAATTAAGAAATTATCAGGCTTTATTTTTTTAATTTTTCATACATATAAAGATATATTAGTGAATTTAAGAACAAGAAGAAAAAAACAATTCTTACTGGAAGCCACATTCCTATATCTCCTGTATGCAACCAACCATCTTCATCTATAGTTTCCTTCGTTTTCTGATCATCTTTAAAGTAGCCTTTGAAAACATTTAAGCCCTTTATACATATCTGAAATAAAATTGAATATTTTAAATAAAGATCCAAAAATAAAATAAAAAATTTTTAATTTAAAAAATAAATACAAAATAGATTCTTGTCAACTCTATAAATGATTAGGAGCGCTTAATTTTTTGTTTTGTAAAAGAAATATTCAGTTAATAAAACCACTTTTATAAACCTTATAATAAAAATGCATTTAAAACAGTGATAGTGTAAAAAAAAAATTTTGCATGTGCAATAGTGAGGATACAGAGATACTGCAAACAAACAAAAAAAAATTCGAATGAGTGTACATTAATTGTTGATTATTTTTAAAAAAATACTGAAATTATAAGATTGAATAGCATTTTTCGAAAACTAAGTTCTTAAAAAGAAAATATTTCATGAATTATAAATCCAAAAATCAAACTTGATGGTAGATTAAAAAAATGTATAGAATTTACTTGTATTGCAAAACAATAATTTCAGTATAGAAAAAAAAATTGATAAGTACTAATTATTTTGAAAGGTAGATAAAATGTAATAAATTTTCAAACATTTCCTGCAGATTATATGCAGCATTTATAATTGGCATAAACAATGCAACAGGTTTTTAATTTATAATCCACAAATTACAGGCAGAAAATTATGCTAGTTTTCATGCCATATATGTCAAAGAAATTATTATAAATCAATTAAAAAAGAAATTAAATAATTTTAATTACCTCGCCCTTCCCATCTTTTGAATAATATTCCATTTCAGGGACATCCACAAGTTTAATGTGGCAACAAGATATTGGTGGACCAACATGACCTGCAAAACAAATTAATGTCTTTTGGTATACAACAAAAATTAATCACATAAAAAATTAACAATATTAAGTATAAAAGTTAACTAATTTGTTCTTTTGGTAAATAGTATTGCTATCAATTTTCAGCTTAATTATAATCATTTTATAAACCATAGTTTATTGTTTAGATAACTAATGATAATAGTGTTAATCAAATTCTTACAGAGAAAACCACTACTTACCAACAGAAAAGTCACCTTGAATGTTCAAAGTACAAGGAGCAACACATTCAGTCTGCCCATAACCCTCGACAACCTATAGAACAAAAGAAAATGCATTTTTAAGAAAATCAAAGTTAACTTAAACTTCTCCTTATAATACATAAAAGTAAGAAAGCATTTGTTGAATTAGCATATCTCAATACACTTAACATATTTAAATAATCTAAAATAAAATATGAATATATAAATAAAAAAAGAATTAATAGCAAAAATAAAGATACAAATTAAAACACTTATATAAAGTTTTTGCTAATATTTAATATAGATAACCAAAATAAGATTATGAAAGATTTTAAATTATAGATTGAAAGATTATTTAATTTCAAATATACTTACCACACATCCAAGAGCACAACGAATGAAAGTTAATACATTGCCAGCTAAAGGAGCAGAGCCACTTACAAGAAGACGCAATCTACCACCCATTCCCTCACGAACTTGTTTAAATACAATGCGATCCCAAATGCTATTATTTCTTATGATCAATCTAAAAGTAATTAATCAGAAATTTTAATCTGTTATGCACAAAAAGCTATATTGAAATATTTACATAAAATTTTTGAATTATATATTCAATTTATAAATCCATAAAAATATAAAATAATAGTATATAGTGAAATAGTTTTAGTATAAATATTTTTAAAGTAAAAGGAAATAATTATAACTTACTGCTGAAGTTCAGATTGCTTCATTTTCAATGCCAACTTAAAAATCAGTTTAGTTAGCATACTGCTGTTGGCTTTAACAATCACCTAGGGAATATTCAAATGATATAAATCTATATTCGTCCATTATATTATTGAAAGACATATGATTACATATATATCAAATACAATATTTACTCTATTTACTAAGATAAAAAATTAATTTATTTTAAAAATAATGTCATAAAATTAAATTCCACTCCAGTATATATAAATATATATTTGAATAGATCCTTTAAAGCTGGGCTATATTCCAGCAATTGTTTCAGCCTTGCCTGTAATTTAAAATTATTTCATAAATATACTAATTTTGAACTAAATGAAATACTAACTGAAATATCCACCTTGAATGTTCATTTTAATAATTAAATCTTCTTATTTGAAAGAAATAAAATTATTAATGTTGAAATTAACAACCTGTTGAGAATTAATGACAAAAAATTAAGTTAATAATTATAATGAGAAAAATTTGCAATGCACTAAAACAAGCAAATGCATATTATATATCAGAACAGAGATGGATGTAAATATTGCAATTACAGTAATAGTAGATTCAGAGCACTTAATAGAGATGCAAATTTCTAACTTAAAATGAAATAAATTCGTGTAGCTTTTATCTTTTTTTTTTTTTTTTTAACCCAACTGCCAGTGGAAATAAATTTTTGAATTTGTAGGTTGTGACTGCTTGCTATTGGCACATTTAGAGTCAGATTTACACTAAAAATCTAAAGTAAAATTACGACCAAGCAAGTCAAAAAAATGAAACATTGTTGGAACAATTTTTTTATTGCAACAGGCATTCTAATATGACCAAATTTATGGTAATTAGAACATCATAAGGTGTTAAAATTATATGTATGGACATACTGAACAATTCATTTTTAAAAACAAAAAAAATTTAAATTTAAATTTAATATGTTTCAAACTTTTTGTTACAATTTTATAAATACCTTGAGCATTTGATTCTTCTTTAAAATTAAAGAAAATAAATTTCAGGTAAGACTTCATAACAAAAATTCAGTGTTTTGTGCAATTCAATATCTATTTAATACTCCAAAATTTAGGTTTGTCATTGACGAATTTAGACTGTACCAGGGCACAAAATTTGAGATTGTGAAGATGAACATGGATTGGAAAGATCTAGAACATAGTATTAACATGGAGCCAAAGACTTAAAGTGAATTCCTTTGGTGATAATTCAGATCTCTTATAGCCAGAATCAGTGTTTTTGACAAATTCAACCTTTAAAAAGATGCCTAGATAGCAGGCCCAACACCAGAATTATGAATAGCTTCAATCCTGAAAGGATAATTATCAGATGAGTGATATATTTCCTCATATTATTGGGTGTGAGAGATCGGATCTGATATATATTGGACAAGTAACTCTGTCACTTTTCAATTACCAGGATGTATTATTTCTTGTCATGGCACACCAAGCATGACAAAGCAATCCACTCAAAAGTACCAATATTGTTAATAATATTTTAACAAATCAGAAAGTCATAGAGTAAAAATAAATATCAAAATAACTAAGTAATGTGAGATTAATAAGAAATAAATATAAAATATATATGAAGATTATGATATTCAGACAAATTGCAAGGAATAAAACAACTTTAACAATCAGAGGTAACAATAGCAATAAATTGCATAAAATACATAAGGAAATAATCTAATAAGTAAGCAGATAGGTTTGTATTCTAAATAATGAAAAATAAAATATTAAAAGAACAAATCCTTCAGGTGTCTCAGGACAGTAATTCTCGTACATTCTCAACAGTAACTCTCATACTCATGTATATGCATGTCCTGGGAAAGAGTTAGATGACAAATAGATGTTAAAACCATATTCTGTCAAATAGTAGCTTGTATCATTATAATATGGGAAAAAGCACATATTTATTGAATTTGAACGACTGTGACATATAGATGACTAGATAAAACCATTTATAAATCCTTATAAAGATTTAGTTGATTAAGTTATGTTTATTTACATTTATTTACAATCAATTATACATACTTTGTCATACACCCTGTTTAGTAAACGGGGAACAGCAGGCATAATTGTAGGCCTTAGTGCTTTCAGATCATCTGAAAGTGTCCTAACATCACCTCCAAAGAAACCCAAACTTCCACCATTAATATAAACAGTTACCTAAAATAAAAAGAAATTGAATTTTAAAAAATTTACAAATATATATTTCTCACAAATATTATCTATATTTCTTTCATTTTATAAATATAACCAAAAATATAAAATGAACCTTAGTGTTAAAAATGAATTAAAACATACATTTAAGAGTTTAATATCATATTTTAAATGAGGAATGATTTTGAAGTAAAAATAATTTAGTAACAGTATTTCGTTTTTTTTTTTTTTCCCCAAATATATTTTCATGAAAGATATTTAGAAATAAGTTATATTTTGCAAAAAATACAAAACTTTTAGCAAAGATAATTTATAATTTTTTTAGATAATTATAAATTATCAAGTTATTAAGTTTAAATTATAAGTTTAATTATAAGTCAAAATTATTAAGTTTTTAATAATTTTTTTTGATAATTTATAATTAGTTTATAAATTATACACCTATACTTTATATAAGCTATTACTTACCTCACATAATCTTTCTAACATGTGAGCTAGTGGTAAAAATGACATCATTATGTCAGTCTTATTAGGTGCATATTCCCCTTTAAAAAAAAGCAAAAACTTTTTTTAATTTATATAGTTCAAATATAGTGCAACAGACTAATTCTTTTTTACTAATATTATCAAAATCAATGGTTCTTTAAAGTTAAAAACTACACAAATTTATAAGGGAAAAAATATTTTCTTTTCCACACTTTTAAAATAAAATATACAAAATAAAAATTTATAAAATACAACTGTGATAGAGAAATTTTAAAATTTTCAAATGACTAATTTCTATAAAATAAATAAAAAATTTGATTAAAAAATGTATATTGTCTCTTAAAAGATTGACTGACAATAAGAAAAATATCCATGGATGTTAAGTCTTATAATATATAAAACTTTTTAACATTACTGCCATTATTAAATTAGATCAAAATAGTTAGATAGAAAATAGTTAAAAGATTAAAATAGAAATCAATATTACATGGGTAATTAATAGAAGCAGACAACTGAACAGTAGAATTGGTTATGTTAATCAGAACATTACTTGGGAAATCTTACATTTGTAAAAAATGTACTTCCTGCTAATTTTTAAAACTATGAACTTGAAAAACCAAAAAATTTTTAATAGCATTTTTACTCTATGTGAGAATATATATATAATTAATAGTATATGGTATTTGTGCATAATTTTTTTCACAAATTACAAAGAAATTTTAACATGCCTGATCAAATGATAAAAGTTACAAGTTATTTCATGAAGCTTAATAGTGAAATTTCTCAACTGATAATTTTTATATTTGAAAATTTATCTTCAGTAAAATTTGAACATGCTCTATACTTACTAACTGCTCAATTACAGCAGAAGCATCTATAATAATATTTTGATGAGTCAACATTACTCCTTTAGGATCACCAGTAGTTCCACTTGTGTAACAAACTGTAGCAATATCGGTAGGTTTTGGAGGCTACAAAAAAAAATAGATGTATTTCCTTTTTATAAATAATTCTAATAGAATTATAGAATATTGTAAAAATTACTACTCAATATGTTTTATTCAAATGTCAAAGCAGCTTAATTTAAAGTCTACATTTCTGGTAAAATTATTACTGTACTGTAACTGTTCTATTCCAATTAACAAAATAAGTCATGTTTTAAAAATCAACTTTATTATTAAAATAGTAATTGTTAATATTAATGTACAAAAAATTTAATCTTTCATAAAAACTTATATTTACAAAGAAATTCATGATTTATAAAATTAAATATCAAAATTAAGAATCTAACATTAAACGAGAAAATATTTTAAAAACTAGACTCGACCAATTCAAATTAATATAAATTCTTTGATTTATATATTAAATGAGTACAAAACTTACCAGTACTTCTGCAGGGTTTTGTCGCCCCATTTCCTTAAAAAAAAAAGAAAGAAAATAAAATATAGTTTCAGAAAAAAATGCTATTTTTTTCTGTAATAATTAACATTTTATGCAAGATCATAAAAACAATATATTGCTGATGTATATGTATCAATATTACTATAATGCACAGAGTTATGGTAAAGAGACTAACGTATTTATAGCATGTCCTTACATATATTAATAAGGATTCTGAAAACTTACAAAATTTATACATTCAGTATTTTTCGCTAAAGGTTTGTAAGAATTTATTAAAATTAAGTATAATTAAATGTTAAGATACGAGAAAATTCCTTTAAAACATCCCTTAAAATACAAACTATAAGGATTTATCTAGATTTAAGCATAATATACTTAAAACAACTAAGTTCATAATTTTGCATGATTTATAATCTAACACAATCTAGTTAGCATAATTACTTAACCATACACATATAAAAAAACGTTCATAATCTAAAAATATATTGTCCAATTCCAATTACATACCTCAATTTCCTTCAAAGTATTCAATTGAACACCTTTTTCTGAAGCAAATTCTTTGATTTTGTCGGTTACATTATTTATTACTACAATATTTTTTAAACCAGGAGTATCATCTTTTCTTTCCAGTAGAGATTTAACTTTCTCTTCTTTATCACAGACAACTATCTTTATTTCAGCTGGAATGAAAGAAAAAAATTTTGTTAATACATACTATATTTTTACATAACTACATCAAATGCAAATTTTTTATTACATAATATTAAAATAAGCATGCTTCAGAATTTATTAACAATGAAATTACAACTGATAATGTTGCCTATGTTTCAACTTTTGAAATATTTCACTGCTTTTTAAGGGGAATGAAGAAAATTTATGTATTAGTGATAATGTTAGAAAATTATTATAATCCTAAATGAAAAATATGATATTATATATTCTCAACTAGTTTTAAACTCATTTTTTTAAAAATAGTAAAATATTAAGGTAACAAAATATACACACACATGCAATTATTTTTAAAATCCATTAATTCTTTATGTTTGATTTTTAAAAATTTAAAAGTACTTTGTACACTAAAGCATCTGACATTTTCCATTAACTAAGCATTGGACTGAAATTATATACAAAATATTAAAATATACAATCATTATTCATTTAAACCCCTCAGATTGAATATATACATAATAAGCATTTTATTTAAGAAGAAATTTAATCACCAACAATCGTTTCACTTAACACAATCTCTGAAGAAATAACAATATTATACCTTGGTTTATTATAAATGAACAAGCGTTTGGTCCAAGAGTATCATACAATGGAACTATCACAGCAGATTGATTGTAGCACGCATGTTCAGTTAGGATCCACTGTAATGATACATTTATTAAAGGACAAATTATTATACACTTTCATGAATAACACACATATACACTCAAACAATATAAAATGCATATAATTACTTCAACTGAATTCTGAGAATAAATTCCTATAAATGAATCTTGCCCAGGTTTCATTCCTATATGAACTAAACCTGAAGCAATGTTTTTAGATCTCTCAAGCACCTATAAAAAAACACAAAAAACTTCAGTAAAATACCCTAACGAATGTATATGATAAATATTACAAAAATACATTAGGTTAATTCTGATATTTTAAAAGCAACTTACTTCTCCATAAGAAATCCAAGAATACTCTGTTTTTGAAATCTTGTATCCAAGACAATTTCCATTTCCTAAAAAAGAGAATTATTTTTTGATTTAATACAAATAAAATGAAATCTGTTTCATGAGAAAATTCTTGGTAGCTTAAATTCATATATACTGACCAGAAATTCTGTAACCTCTCTGCATCATTTCTAGAAGTGTTTTTGCATCATCATAGAGAAAACTTGTAAATTCACCAGGAGGAGCCAGCCGAGATTGTCTTGCCCCACCAGAATTCTAAAAAATATATAAATTTGCCATGTAAATCTTGAATATTATCTACATGTGGATAAAACAGGTACATAATTAAAAAATAAAAATTAATATTTACAGGAATTTCACAAGATTGGTCATTTATGTCCACTGGGGGACATACGGGTGTTCGTGAGTAAGACATGTAGACAGCAGAACCAACATACGCAGCAGCACCTGTTAAAGCGACTATGCCTACTGGGGCAATATACTGCATGAGGTCATCCATTGGTTTTTCTGTAATAAAAAATAGAATTTTATGTTTCATAAAAAAAATCCAAGATCATAAAATTAAGTTTTTATCTTTATTAAACAATTCATTTCCTATCAAATGCTGTCATGAAATGTCAGAAAGTTCTACAAAATTTAATATTCTCTCGAAAATAGTATGTTTGGAATATAACACTTGGAATACTGATATATAATATGATTTTATCGAAGCTTTTAAAGTTTATGGATGCTTTTTTTTTTTTTTTTACATTTTTATGAGAATTTCTTTGATTACTTTATTTTTCAGAATTTCTCTTTGAAATTTAAAACATGCAAATAAAACTAAATATCCTCATAAATGAAATTTAGTCTTATTATTTAACCTACTTACATAACCTGGAAGTTTGTTAAATAAGTTATTATATAATTAAGAATATTATTGTAATAACTTAATGTTAGACAAATTCTAATATAGAAAGCAATTTTTACTTTTAATAGACAAAAAAGATAAGATTCCTTTAAAATGAATTTCTGCAGAGATGGAACATAAAAAACAAAATTTATATATCAGTATAAATATGTTATGCATGTTAATTAAATGATTTTTTTTTTTTTTTTTTTGTTAAAATCATACATAAGCTTTAATAAAAATTATATACAATTCATTTCATTAATTATACATAAAAAATTATACTAACTAATGATTCGCTTATTTTAAAATATTTTTTGTTGTGTTCTTTTACTATAAATATATACATTACATAAAGCATTTAAATGTTTTATTTAATTCCAAAATGGATTTCAAAAGAAACATTAAAAATTTAATTTTGGAACTATTTATAAAATTCTTCAGCTAACTATTATGAAATCTAAAAATTTCTTGAAGTTATATTTAATTTAAAAATAACTTACAATCAGAGATAATTTAAGTGCACTTTTAAAGTAATTCCGATGCCGCATAATAAAATAAGACGCTTCTTCTGTGCAATGCTTGCAAAGTATAGCATTTATCTTTCAGAAGCAACACACCAAAACGTTTACAATATGGGTTTTTTTTCCCCTCATTTCACTCAAAAACGTTTAACACACCTACATATCTACATATTCTTCAGAGCGGAACAAAGATATGATCTAACGAATATTTAGGGTCTGTTTAACTGGTAGTTGAACTTTATTCATATCAATGAAAATAATAATTCCTTTAATCCTTCAAGATTGTAAACTAACATGCCTTTGAATAATACTTAGAATCAAATAAGTGGATGCAATGTAGATATACTACAGATAGAACATATGCTGGGATTCATACACTAATTTGCTTGAGCAGTTAAAAAATTAAAGAAAAAATAAATAAATTTTGAAAATTAAAGAAAATATAAACTGAATTAATCAGATTAGGTATTCATGTTTAACAAATATTCGTTTAAAAAATAAAAGAAGCATTACAATTATTTTAATCTCAAAACAAGTGAATAGCTTAATTAAGATAACCTTATCGTTGTGAATAGTTTTTCATTCTTTATCAAGGTCTAATTTATAAACATTTAATAATTAATCATAACGGGAATTTTATGATTAATTAGCATTCATGATCCAGCTTTGGCATGTTTTGACTAATTCAATGTATTCTGTCTCGAAAATCAATACAAATAAACATTACGAAATCCGAATTCAGAATTGTAAGAGACTTATATTTAAAATGTTACTAAATATCGCCACAAGCTATCATTTCACATTTCTATATATTTAATATTTGTTTAATATTAAATATTCATGCAAAATTTTAATAATAAAAATAAAAATTTAAATCTTTAATTTAAAAAAATTTTATTTGTAAGTGCGATAATATTACGTATAATACGAATAAACTTATTTCAATAATTCTGTTTTCTTCAGATATGCTACCATGGATGTTTTATAATGGTTCGGCATCCACGTTAACTGTGCGTCCCGGTCTAATTAGTCTAAAGTGCGAACAAAATGACCGTAGAGCGACAAAACCAAAAACCAATCCAATTATGATAAAAAAAAAAAAAAAAAAAAGAAAAAAAAAGAATTAATTTATTTTAAAATAAACTAGAATTTTTCAGCAATTCTACATGTCTAATACAACAATCATGCAAAATCTATAGAATTAAGAACAAAACAATGCGCTTTGAAGTATTTTTAAAGAAACCAAACACTTAAATAAGCATAAAATTTCTTGCTTATATACATTGACACAAACGAAAATATTTTATCGCATGTTCAGAAGGCGCTATACGACGCCGGTTAAACGACCCTTTCATCAGATATTTCTAAATAGTCACCCGACAGGAAATAAGCTTTCAAAAAAACCAGATAAGAGCGTAGGTGGAATTTTAAAGCAACGATCTACTTTACTTGCAAAGGGCTTATCACATTAACAATGGATACGTAAGCTAATATCGATTTCTTCATAAATTGCAAACAGGAAACGAAAATGACATTTAACATTCAAAATAGAATTCGAGATATTGCCTTTCCATGTTTTTAACGATTATTCCAAATCTTTAGATTCAAATTCCATTAAGAGAATTAAATGTTCTTTGTTGAGCAGTTTAAAAATTTACAATATTTTGAGAACTTAGAGATAAAAAAAATTATCCTTTCCATTTAAGGTCAAAACAATTCTTTCTTTTGATAACAGGAAAAAGTTTTGTATGTGAACTCTTTTTGAATGACAAGATTATCAATTACTACACATATTTTAAAAATATACGCAAAAAAAAAAAAAAAAAAAAAAATTTAATACATGTCAAAGTTCCACCAATTTAATATAGTTATAAAAGTTGTAAAACATTTATTTAATTTTTAGCATTCATGAAAAAAATTTTAAGTAATTCTTCTAAATTTTTACAAAAAAACATTAAATTACATCTAAACAAAAATACTCAAAACATATATTTAAAAAATACCTCTAGAATCAACATCTATAAATATGATTTCAATAACATTTCCATCTCTAAAATCAGATTTTTAAAAAAAATTCTATAACTCAACGAAAAATAATAAAAAATTAAAAACTGTTAATCAAAGAAAACTGACTAAGTAATTTAAAAAAAAAAAAAATCAAAATCAAAATTTATAAAATATATATATATATTTTTTTAATATAAACTTTTAATATAAGTATTGTTACAATTCATAAATAAGCTATGAAAATTTTAAATTCACCTATTTTCCAACTAAAGTTTTGGAATTCTAGCAACAAAAAAAAAAAAAAAATTATTTACGGAAATAATTTAAAAAACGAACCTTGACGAGCTGCATGGTTAAGGCTTTATAAAAGATTACAGAGAAAAACAGATCCAAGTCCACAATAACTGACGATGAGGAACTAAAACTTCAGCGAGTTTAACAAGAAAAGTTACAATACAAATGGGTACAAAACGTTGCTATGAATAACGCTGCTGAAGTTATAACCAAGTACTATTATGTTCCTCACCTGCTTCTCGAATATGTCAAGGACATTTTGCGTCATTTTTAAAAATCACGCCACTTTATATTTCGTAAAAACCAGAAGAAAATAGAATGACGAGGAAAAGAAGTGAACAATTCTTTGGCAATCTGGTCTGTACACAATTGTCCAGGAGGAAAAAAAAATCATTTTATCAATCAAATCACCCGGTAAAAAAAAAATTATAGGAAAAGAACCATCAATTGAATAGCCATTTCATAAAATTTTCAATGTCGCACAAAAATATACGGAAAATCGAATGCTGACAGTTAACCAATATTTCGATGGATATAAAAAAAAAAAATTTTTTTTCATTCCAATTAAAACCAGGGTTATACTTCTTAAAAAAGTTATTTTAATGAAATGAAAATTCACGTCGTGAAAAATAAAATGGCAAATCACATCAATTTACTAATTCATATATCCATTTTTAACATCTTGTTTTAACTATATTTTGTATAATTACGTATTTGCAAAAATTTAAATATATTATATAAGTATAAAATTGAAATTTTATTAAATTAATGCGCGAAAATGTATGGTGAAACCGCGAAATTTTTATAGCTTCTCTTTATAGGAAATTATGCCTTTGAAAGTTAATTCTGGTGACTTAACACTTTTCTTACATATATGTAGTAATAATATAAAAATAAATATTAACAAGATTGAATCTATTAGTATACATGACAATAACGCAACATCCTATTTGTGAATCACAATCATGTTATAACTGATTTGAGAGTCCCTTAAAACACATGAACAATCACAAAAATTCACTGACTCACAATTTAAATAGAAGATCCCACACTTCCTACTCACGGAGTTTCATACATTATTCTGGTTTTTCATCATTCATCTACAAAATTCTACGTAAAACATTTCAAAAACATTAGAATTCCTTTAATTACATACTTTATTCATAATGTGGAAAAAATTAAATACAATATTGTGCGAAAATCATGTAAATTTAAAAGTTTGAACGCATCAACCATTTTGTTTCTAAATCAGAAAATGGCTAGGCTAAATTGCTTCACTTTTCAATTCATTAGCAAAGTGCAGTAATCAACTGATGAGTATAAAATATAATTCTTTAATGTTAGAAGAAGAAAAAAAAACGAAAAGCAGCTCAGGTTTGTTCTGTCATAATAATAATTAAAAAAAAAAAAAAAAAAGATTTTTGTTATAGAAAACAAGTATTTTAATATGTATTCTTAATTGTGTAACATTTCTTGCCGAATTACATTGAACAATGAATGCTACTTAAGAAATCAAACAGTGCATATTAAAAACGCCCTGTAAATCGGATGGCAGGCAGTATTAAATAACAAACGACGGCTTTTTCGAAGATTTCACATAGAAATTTTATTTAAGAATAAAAAAATCAACAAGAAAAAAAAACAATAACGAATGTAAAAAAGTATATAATTTATTTTCACTTCTTTAAATGAACTCAATAATAATTAAGAGAATCTAACTTCAAAAATATACAAATAAGACGAGCTATAATATTTATATTTTATATACATTTTGTGTATATAATCTAATAGTTATAAGTAAAAGACTTATTTTAAAGCATTTCCTGTTATATCAAGAAATATCAGAAATCAGATCGTAGATATGTAACTTCATTATAGGCTAAGAAATGAAGAAATCAAATGATCAATTTAAGCAGAACAAAAAATGGCAAAGAACATATTTATAGTTTGTATCTAATAATTGATCTTTCTCTGGTGCATGGAGTCTTTTAAGCTTCACCAGTTCTCCATCATAAAACTAGATTTTCAACTTTTTTTTTACGGCTAGTATTGCAGAATGCTTTTAGCTTCTAACAAAAAAAGCTATTTCACATAGTGACTGGAATAACAATGTCAAAAAGAAATTATAAATAGAAGAATTTTAGTATCGCGAACGATTTACAAATGGATTCAACAATTCGAAAATCAAAATAAACAGCTAAAGAAACAGTTTAAAAGGCAGAGAGAAGAAAATCTAGATTTGAGTATGATTTTTTTTTTCTTCCCTATTCGCAAATCGTTTTGAAAACTTCCTAGCAAATGATAAAATTTAAAAATGTTTATCAGTATAAGTCCGAAGTAGGAAAATTATGCCTATACGTATTTCCTAACAAGAAAATCATATGAAATGGCGAAAATAGAATTAAAAGGCAAAAAGGATTAGGGCAATTTACAGCCACGCCTAAAATATTTATTCAAACAAGCTTGATCATTTTAATATATTATTACGATGTGTTAGTAACAACCACATATACTTTGTTTAGAGCAAATTTAAAATAACATATGTTTTCGGCAATGGATATCGTAGAGATGATTAAAAAAAAAAATGTATGTTATGTAGATAGGAGATCATGGAACCAGACTAGCATATTATTAAAGGATCTGATCATGAACTTCTTTAGAAAACATTCAATAAAATATTTTTCTGATATTTAAATAATTACTTATTATTAAATTAAAGATGAATCATGTTCCCTGTCGTTCCCTTTAAAAAATACCGAGACGAGTAGAGGCATCGGGGGTCGCGTTTGTTAATTTAAATTATTTTTAATTTTTTAAAAATTTCATTTAAATTTTTTATTTAAATAAATTTAAATTTTTATTTTAATTTAAAAATTTAATAAATTTTATTAAAATTTAAAAAAAATTTTTTTTTTTAAGATTAGTCTAATACTGCTAATGAAATGTTTCCAAATTACTATTACAATTTACAATATACCTGTAGTTTATAAAACGTGGCGAGTGCAAGGAAATATATAAACCTCCAAAAGGTCAATCATGTTATAAAATAATAAGACATTTAACAAGCTTTCTTTACTACCGGTATATTATTATTATTATTATTATTAAATGGTTTAAATGTATTTTAGTTCTTATAATATTTTTTTATTACGTTTAAGATCGATTAAAAACGTGGAAGGACATATCAACGAAATTCGACGCAAGAAGGTTTCACTTTAAGTGGTAAATAGATTTTACGCGTTGCTAAAAACCCATTTCGATATCCTTTCCCAAAATATGACTAATCAGAACCGTAAGAAGTTCCACGTGGATAAAAATTGCCCACAATAAAACACGGCGACACCATAAAAAAAAAAATCATCTGATAACAGGTATTCTGCATGCTCAGGTAGAATTTTAAGTAACGTCATCCTAGGATCACGCCACAGTATCCAAAGATCATTCGTATATCGTCAGATTCGCTCGTCATTGGCGACGTAACCAATCCTCGTCAGCCATCTACTATGTGGGCACTGTGCCAGAGAAATCGCACTTGGCGTCCTTACACACCAGAAAGATTTATCACAGGTAAAAAAAAAAAAAAAAAAATGCCGTGTGATTGGTTAGGAAAAGAGGCACATCCATGAGGTGGGCTGCTTTCTATTGGTTTTTGAAAATTCCGACTCACGCATTCATCCCATTAAAAAAACATAAAACAAAAATCGGTGTTTATTTTAAGAGCGTCTGAACCTTGGTTGTTGTGTTTTGGTGTTAAAATTGGGTCGCATAAAAACAGAAGACTAACGAAGAAGGCGGAAGCCTTCGCGCATTTAAATCGCAAGGGCATTAGCATAGAAGCACGTGTCGGCTTTAATTTTAGAAAAAATTAAATCTGGTTTCTTTTTCAATAGATTGATAATTATCAATAAAACTTTGAATAAGTTTAACTTCGATTTATTTAATGGTAATGCATTTCGGTATCAGTTGACATTTCTTCAAATATTATCCTATCGATTGACATCATACTCACTTATTTACCACAAAAATTGACGTCACTATTTTTACGATAAGTAATCGTTATTCCTTTTTCCACGTAGGTTGTTTTTTGCATTTGACAACCTAAATAACGATGGTAAAAATTAAAGTAATATATTTTATTTTCTTAAATCTAAAAAATATTTTAATTTCTTTTTTTAGAATAACAGAAGCATTTATAAAGGTAATATTAACCATTTTTAATTATAAAATTACAGTTGTATTATAGAATTCAAACCACTTAAACATTTTCTTCTGAAATTTTTTAATTGAAGCTAACATCAAACACATGATTTTAACGCAAGTATCAGTATTTCCTTAGATAATCAAATTAATTGAATGACAAACCATGTATAAATATCTAAAATATATTAATAATTTCATCAACATATAAGCATAATAAGTTTAACTATTCAAATTTTAATTTTTATTAACCCTTAAAGAATAAAATCTTACATGCTCATGATTATTAAAAAATTTTGCTAAAATTAAATTGTGTTATATTTGTATTATATACAAGAATTCCTATTTTCTTAAATTACTTTAAGAACATCGTATTTTTATTCAATACAAAAACTAAAAAAAGGAATAAAAGATATATATGAAATTTGAAAAAAATATTATATTTCAAATGTTTAAAAGTTAAAATAACTCAAAATTATGTTAATAAGTTTTGTAAATATACTACTATTACAACAAATGAACTGAATAATTTGAATTCATTTATTTTAATGAAAGAGAATTCTTATTTAATTTGAACTATCGAACACTGGCTGGTCTGCAAATCAAAATTCTCATCTTGTGTGCAGTAACACGTCTAATTCAGAGACATAAAGAAGTAAAGACATTGAAGGTTTCACTGTGTCAAAGAAAAAAAAATAATAATAAACAGTCATTTTCGGAGAAAAACGTTTAACCATAACTTTGGTCAAAGAATAAGGTCGAAATGATAAAAATGAATGTCATTGAGGAAAAATTGTGTTTCACAATTCCATGATAAAATTTTCTTGGAATAATTTATTTGCTACAGCAAAAATATTTGAAAAAAAGAGAAGGGAAAAAAAAGGGTCAAAAAATGTAACATATAGAGAATTCTTTTAAAAATCGTTTAAAAATATTTTTTCATTTTTTTTAAAATGAAATTGATGTTTTGAAGGGGGAAAAAATATTTAACGAAGGACGAAGTCTTCTTTCATATAAATATTATATTCTCAATAAAATTAATTTTCGATAATTTTTTTTAATTAACTCCAATACAAACGAGTACCTTAGATATCTTTATGTGTGAATAAATATACATACCACTTCCAAATAAAATAGCTTAATTTTAAAATATACTAAAAAGATTTCTTTAAACAAAATTACAAGCAAAGAAAGCGTATTGAAAAAACATACAAAATAAATCGCATAATTAATTTTTTTTTTTTTTAATTTCGGACAAAGTTCTACATTTTCTTCTAGATATTTCGCAAATATTTCACTATACATCAAACCTTTACACATTTTTGCTATCGCATTTGTTATGAACAAATATAAAACACAATTTAAAAAGCATGACACATTAATCGCTTAATTAGTACTGATTTACCATTATTGGATTTAGAATATGGTACATCGAATTTACTGCGAGTAAAAAAAAGGAGTAACAAAATTAAAATTTTAACACCTTTTCTGCAGTTAAGTAAATTAATTAGTCACATTAATCTATAACTTACCATGAAACGTGGGAAACTTAATAACCTTCGGCAAGCCAGAATTGCTGGCCACGGAAAATTCGTTGGAATACATGCTTGAACACCTTACGATACGATAACTGCTACTGCACAACCAGAAGTCAACCAAAAAACAATCGCCGTCTATTTGTGGACAGAGCCGACGAACTAAATATAGACACGAAAGTGAACACACTTTCAATGCGGAAGATAATGTGATTCCGCTTTTAAAAAGCCCCAAAGTATCAAAGGTTATGCGAAGAATATAAAGGTTTGATATGTCTTACTAATCTAAGAATTGTATGTCATCACCCGATTTATCACACCACTTGGAATGAATGCATGGTGCCACTTACTGAAAAAAATTATAGTTGTTTTGGATTGCGAAAATGACTCAATGAAGGATTACTAGGTTCACAGAAATATTAAAAATAACCGCATACTTATCAACAAAGCTTTTATTTTTATTTTTTAATATTAATAATCTGCATATGTTAAGAAAGAGTTCAACTAAGGTTATACATGTGTATGCAATTTAATGGAAAAGGTATTATTAACGAAACCCTGTATAAATTGTCTGCTAATTGTAATTGTTTTTGATAAATGTTTATTGGTAATAATTTCCTTAATATTTATTTTTACTGACCGCTAGTTTAATGCTAATTATAGTCAAAGGGTTTCTTAAAAATTTAGAGAAAATATTATAAGAAGTATTTTAAAATTAATTATATTTCTTTAACCGGATTTTAGTAGCTAACCTTGACACGAACTATTTTGTACATAACTTCCCCAATTATTTAATTTCACAACGAACTTATACAGCACAAACATATTATTTATTATTTATGAACAAGTATAAACATCGATTTATGGTTTAATTTGTATTAACATTTTAAAAAATGAGAAGTGATTTAAAAACGCTAACGAATAATTTTGAATAATTTCGATGAATTAATGATCACATGTGGATTGCACTTCAAAATTTTTTATTAGATTTATAACAACATTAAAAATAATTTGTCATTTTTTCACACGGCAATTGGAACTATTTCTTCGTAATTAAGGAATATACCAATGATGTTTTAATATAATTTATATTTTTTGATGATTGTTTATTAGTAATAATTTCTTTAATATTTATTTTTACTAGCCTCTAATTTATTGTTAAATTCAGTTTGAAATGGCAGAAATTAAAGATGATTTTTTACAGACCACTTGAACTAGCCTAGCCTCCCATGATTCTATAGACCTCAGTTTAAGGACATATGCTTTAGAAAAAAAATATTTATGCTTTAGTTTATGCAGAAATATCAAGTACCAAAGTTTTTGTCCAAGTCAAGTTTTAGTAATTAAGTACGAAACATAAAATAATTTAAATACACACAGTTTAATAAAATGTCCATCTATGCGCTTAATTATTAATCTCAAAGCAATTAAGATTACAAAAAATAAACATTTCAGTACAGTCAAAAAATAAAATTTAAGAAAAATTGCGGTTGATTGTTCCCCTACCTAAAGGCACAAGAACCCACTTATTTATAGCAGCCCTTACTCTATTCAGATGATTAAAAGAAGATTTATGGCGTAAGTATTTAGCTCAAGAACTAGCTTATGTGGATCAAATATTTTTAGATTTGTTGACTAAATATTTTAAATTAAAAAAAAAAGAATTTGCAGTACGTAGCATACAATGTAAATTATAGCATACAATTTATATTTATAAATGTAAATTCTTGATATTTTATATGAAATAATGTTACAGGAAATTTATTCTTATCCTTTTATTATTCTCCAGTATAACAAAAAGAAGTTGGGATCCAACATTTTTTTTAAAAGATTTAACAAAATATATTAATAAATGTAACACTGGAATAATTTGAATTAATAATAATTGCACATTTGTCTAGATGTGTGGTACAAAAAAATAAAAAATGTATATTTGATAATGAAAAAACTGGCACATCTGTTAAAAGAAGCTTATTAAAAATTAACTGAAATTTTTAAAAACTAATATAACCATTAACTAATTGTAATTGTATAGATAAAATTATTAGATTCTTTCTTTACATTGTATAATTAAGTATTCTAATGCAACAACGTAAAAAAAAACCCCATTAACAATGTTTTTTTTTTAATAACGTAGATTTACAAATTAAAAAAAAATACTAACAACGAAAAATAAATACGGAAACAGTCGCTACGCAGAAATTTATGCAAGTTAACCAATCTTCTATGCTGTTTCATCTAAGCATATTTAATTACGCATGTTATAAATATGAAGTAGGTCATTTTTAATTCCACGATACATACGTAAAAACAAATTAATTAAATTGCATAGAATAAAATAAATGACAAACCTTCAGTGAAACACAAGTTGCGACAAACCTTTTGTCAAACAAATTTAACATGGCCATATTCAACCACGCGTGAAAACAATAAAAAAATACATATTGATACCAAACAACGAACATGCAAAACTATAACAATATTAAACTTTAAAAAATATTCTTATTTCTTCAAATAATCATCTCAAGGTCCTAATCGAACACATCACTCGTCAACAGTTACACAATCAGGAAGGAGAAAGGGAAGAGGAGAGAAAACATCTGATCTTTGAAAGAACAGGAATGCATAGAAAATAACACATGAGACCATTGGGCAAAGAGCAAACATGTTCCTATCATACGAGGTCAGACGAGTGGATTTGAACTTTCACCTACATCTCACGAGAGACGAGTTTATTTTTAGTTCGCTGACAATGGCAGCATCAGAAGTTGAGGAATGAATTAAGAGGTAATGGGAAATATAATTAGTTTATTCCTTTTTTAATAATTTGTCATTGTCTACTGACATTGTGTTGCTTCCTTCAGCGACGAGAAAGGTGAATTGATTGATCAGGTCAAACAGATATATAGCCAAACAGTATTTAAGAAATATTTAATATTATAATGATTACTAACATATCTCGGTGGTCTTATCTAAAAAAATTCGTAATTTCATATTTTAGGAAGTAAACATGCTGTTTAGCATTTATTCCTTAAATTATTGCAATTATCGGCTGGATAGTTATAACAAAGCTATTATCATGCGACTTTATTTTAAATAATGATGTACGAAGAGTTGCTTATTTTCTTTTTCTCGTTTATTTCCTTATCTTTAATGGTATTCTATCTATAATTATTTTAAAATTACTTATTCTCTCATTAACTATTGTGATGAGTCTAATAAAAGAAAATATTTTAAAGCACCTGTTATGGAATTTTTCTAAAATAAAACTTGATTAAGCTTAGATTTAACTTTTCAAACACGATTAATTCATTTAAATTACATATAACCACACAATTATTGTCATACTTCCTTCTCTTGTATACAATAAAATAATTGGAAAGTATGTCAGATTGACTTGAGCTATACAAAGTGTAGAAATATTTTTTCCTTAAAAAATACCTTTTAAATAAATCGGGCAAGACAATAAATTTGTAATGTGGAATAAATGCATTGCGTGTATTACAACATATACCGTACATTTAATTAAACAATACATACAGAAATATAAAAAAATTAAATTCTTGTAATAAACAAAAAATTTTAAAACCAAACAGAAAAATAAGAGAAAATCTAGTTTTTAGAGAGAAGAAAAAGGGTTTTTTTTTTTTTTCTATCGGTATTAAAAGCAAGTTATGTATTACAATTTTGCACCAAGGAATTCTATGCCACTTGAAGCATTTTGTAATATTGCACAGAAGAAAAATATCAAGAAAATTTTTTTTATTTTTTTTTTTATTACAAAGGTTTTAAACTTTATAATAAGGCAATTTAAAGACTTTGAATTAGTAATTCCTTTAAGAAGCGCTAAAAAAAAAAAAAAAAGTTTTTTTAAAGAAATGCAAATGTTCATAACTACACATAAGATATTTTTTTTCAATCATAGCAAGGATTTCAATAACAGCAAGGATTCAGACTTGTGAAAGCCTGAGTCACAAGTTACTGAACCTTCGCCGCGGCCAGTACAAAAAAAATTTGACAATCTATCAAATGTCGCATTTTTTTTTTATGGAGAGAAAAATATAATTTTTCTCCATTTCACTCAGGATTTTTTTGCATTTGATGTATTATATTATCTATAATATTAACAAAGTTGTGGTTGAAATCGTACACATATTTATTCCTTTTTTTTTTTTAGACATTGTCAGTTTTATATTGGTATCGATTTCTTTTACTTTATTAGTACAGGATAAGCTACTGTTTCTAAAGTTCGTTATTTCTTTTAGGATTCGGTAACGAATAAGATGACTTTTCCTATCAGAATTTAAAATAAATTTCGTATCAGAGTATGAAAGACTTTTTTAAACATAAAAAGAGTCAGAACAAAAATTAATAAATAAATAAATAAAAATTTTAAAAATGACGATAAAATCTATCGAAAATATGAACAAACTAAAACAAAATTTATCGCTATTTTTCTGAAAAATTTAAAAATAAATAGGTTTATTGCAAAAGAATAGAAAGAGATTTTTTATTAAAAAAGTAAGAATTGGTTAATGCAACCAATTCTTGCAACATAGATTTGTTTGTTACGAGCGAATTTTTTCCCTTTGTGAAAGGTCGTCCAATGACCTCCTTTGAAGACGGTTCTGATCATAGCAAATGGTTTAACGTAGCAATTCTAACAAAAGAATATCCAATTTTGAGCTGTCTTTTGCAGCACAAATGAATTTGAGTTTCTGGAGTAGTTATTAAAAGGATGCGTACTATTCTTACCAATATATCGTATGGCTATGACAGTTGCACTGATAAATTCAAAAACTATTGGTTAATTACTGACAAAAAATAATAATTCACAATTATGTGAGGTACAGAGCATAAATTGTCAATAGATGATGCGGAATGAATTTCATTTGCATTATTGCCTATTAGAAAACTAACTGAAGTGGCAATGTGTAAAGATTTTTAAAAATATTTTGAGCAATTTTCTAGGAAGTGTTTAAGTGAAAAATATTATGAAGATAACTTACATACTGTTCTGATCTATTAATAACAAAATTGAGATAACGTCCTCAAAGTAAATCGAATTCAGAAACCGATTCAAAGTAATCGTGGTTTGTTTACTGATTGTTCAGTATTTCCAGATATTTTTAATTACTTTTTAATTTTATTACCAATGTATTTTTAAGTTTTGTTTGTAATTAAAATGAATGATTGGTATTGGCAATAATGATTTTTTTTCATAATAGATGTATTTGTTTTCAAGTTAGTCATTTGTTTTCTTAATGAAACTTCTAATAGTTACGTTTTTAGTGTTATTTTTAATTTATATGTAATAAAAAATATATATTTCAGAAAAAAAATTTAGCTTGTGGAGTAAATTTTAGTATAAAAATTAATATAAAACATGGCATCTGAAAGATAATTTCAATAGCATTAATGTAAGATATATTTGCACTAATATATATTTCACCATTTAACTTAATATTATGATCCTATTATCATTTATTGAATAGATTGATAAAAATATATATGTCTGAAAAAATAACCTTATACAAACATATCATCTTGGACCTCCATCGAAAAATCTGACATTGAGTTTAATTATCAACGAACTGAAACGAATTTCTCATCCCTCAAAAACTTTTCTAAAATAATTTTCAAATCAATTAAATCAAGAATTTTTTTTTTTCCCAAAAAATCAAGGTGTTTTGCCCCACTATGCTTTGTTCAGAACACAGTTATATGTATTAACATATTTATATAGCTTCTTATATATTGCTAAATTATTTTAAATGCTTTTTTGTATACATACTAAGACAAAAAAAAAATGTATATAATCACTGTTTTTTTTGGGGGTGAACATAACTACGAAACTTATTTTGAACTGTATTACACAACAGGATTGTGCAGTATTATAAAGTAAACTTTTATTGAACTTAATACTTAGTCACAACATCATGTGACCTAAGTAACTACAGCTTGGATTTTACAGAATATGCTATCAAAGGGATCGGATAACATTTACAATTTTCATCTACTCGCCAATCAATTTGACCGTCAATTCCACTAGAGAATGCGGGCGAAGAGAGACACTTCTATTGGCAGCAAATTCAAAAGCGTCCCAAATATTTTAGACTGTTCAGGCCAGTTGAAATGAATGATCAAGTGTAGAACAGCAATTTCATAAGTGTAGACCAGTTTAAAACACATGCGGCACAATACTTATTTACAATTTTCATCTTGATAAAAGGTTCGGTAAAAAGACCTTCTCCTCATCGCAAGTTTTACATAAAGGACGTCATGGTCGGCCAGGATGGGAATATAGTCAGCAGATTTATCCGAGTATTAACTTGCACAAATAATGCACAGCCAATCACTGAAATGCATCCTCAAACCATCAAGCTGCCCATCCGTGTAACAATGAAATGTAAACAAGTTCGTCTCACTACACTATTCAAGTATCGATGTGTTTTGATTCATTTTAGCCTCTTATTTTTCGCCTGATGTGACTTCAGGACACCACATGAATTAATTGATGGACTACGGTGTAGCTGGCTGAGCTTGGAAATAGAGAGACCTATCGAGCATTAACTTGTGCCAACAATTGTGCTTTAAGACGCGTCCAGACGGGAGACAGTAAGCCTTGCGAAACCGTTATAAACCGGTTTAACAAAACCCACCGAAAGAATCATGTATCTCGACCGCTTTAAGCTCATCTACATGAAAAGCAGCATCCACGCGGGAGTAAAGGCTCGTTCCCACCGAGGCGAGAGACGTGAAGATTCAAGAGGCAATCGACAAAATTTTTTCGACCCCTTCACAGCGAAACGTCAGAAATAGCATTACGCCTAGTGAAAAACCGCTTCGAGTTGAAAGTTGGGCAACTCCAAGCGGCGGACTGCAAATCGGTTTCAGGCGACCGCGGTGAGGCTAGTGATTGGTCAAATTTTTTCGCTTGCATCTTCTCGCCTTGGTGAGCACGAGCCTTAAGAGTCGCGTGAAATTTGACCGATTGTGGCACGATGGTCTACTTTATAAATTGATTACACTTAAATTTCCTCCCTATATCATTTACATAATTCAGGATTATTTAAGCAATAGAACTTTCCAAGTAAAAGTAGATGGTGACCTCTCCCACGTCGGTCAAATTAAGGCTGGTTCCCCTCAGGGAAGGGTTTTGAGCCCCATACTATATAACATCTACACCCACGATTTCCTCAAGTAAATTAAGCTCCTGTCTTTTCGCAGATGATTCCGCTGCACTTGTGCAGGGTTCAACTCTTAGATTTGTAACGAGAACCTTGCAAATTTTCCTTGAAGCGCTAGAAATCTGGCTCACAAAATGGAGAATTGCTGTCAACACAGATAAAAGTCAAGCAATAATATTCAGAAAAGGAAATACACCAAACCCCAGTGATAACATTTACCTATTTGACGAACCAATTGAATGGGTAAACGAAGTTAAATATTTAGGTCTCATCATTGATAAAAAATTAATTTTCAATAGCCATATCACTTACATCAAAAATAAATGCTGGAATAAAATTCATCTCAGTCTCCCTTTAATTGGTAAATATTCAGCCCTATCACTTCAAAAATAAAGTTCTACTTTACAAGCAGGTCATCCGCCCTATTCTTACTTATGCTGCACCTATTTGGGGACTTGCTTGTAAAACTAATAAATACAAAATTCAAGTACTACAAAACAAAATTCTTCGTATAATCACTGGGGCCCCCTGGTTTATCAGAAACGACGTTATTCATAATGATCTCAGAATTGCTACAATAGATAACTACATTACTGATCTCTCCAGAAACTTCTTCCTTGGCTTGAGAAACCATAATAATAACCTAATCAAAGCACAACTATTTTTTGCACACAACGAAGGAAAACATAAATATCCTTTTTCAACTACAAAATGGTCAGCAGACCTGCGCCCACCATAAAGATTTATTTTCTTTCTTAGAACTCCTGGATTTCCCACGTTTTCGTAAACATTTTTCCTTTATTCATATTTGTTCACACGCTCATGTGTCTGTTCATCTATTCATTACCGATGGTAGTTTTACATAAGTCATTACGGGTCTTATATCATTCCTTTTTATTATTTTATTGTTCCTTCTCCCCATTTTTTTTTTTCTGGGAATTCTCGTTTTGCTATTCGTTCCTACTCTACGTACTCACGTTCAACCCCCTCTCCCGGATATCATTTCATCTATTGTATTTGGATTTTTCGTCGGTTCTTTATAATCTTTCAATTTTCATATTTTTATTATCCATCCTACATTTACATAATTTTTTTAATTGCTGCTTCTCACATCCTACTTTTAATTTGATTTTGAGTAGATGTGCGCCTCGCGCACATCTACTCAACCTGCATTCAATCTAAGTAAAAGTCGCGTGAAATCGAATCAACCATCAGGTGATCTTGTTCGCATGTCTCCGTCTAACCGCAAGAAACAAGCTAGTGTAAATAGTGCCGCGAAAGTAATGGTGTTTAATGGTATATGGCTGTTGGTCGCAAATGATGCCCGCGAAAATTCATTTGAAGTGCAGGTAAAATCGACTTAGATCGGAGCGGCATCAAGACATGCGATTTTCTGATAGGATTCTGTCAAATCGGTTTATAATGAGTTCGCCAAAGCCACTTGTCCGTCACGCGTTCTCATCTGGACAAGGCTAAAGTGATTTGTGTTAATCACAATCACGCGTCTTACATACCAGCGACCTCTCTGGGATAGCATCAGTTTCGACATTATTATGTCTCTTTGAATTGTATATTCCAATCAAACTCCAGTACTGATGTATTGTACTTATGATTGACAGTTGTTGTACTTATAATAGATGCTGTCACACATAAAACCGCTACTATCTCTGCAAATTTGTGGCTACGTTGCCGGCCAAACACTATGACCACCTTTTGCCAGTGGGTAATGCCACCTTTGCGATGCATTTTCAACTCCTTACGAATTAACAACATAAACGAATCTAATGATTCGCAACAGATCCCCTCTACGACTTTCACCATATATGTCAGATGCTTTGTTGTGTGTAATATTTTGCTGAGATATTTATATTGATTCAAATAGATGTGAATTTCCTACCTATTACAACTGCTACTTTATAAAGTTCAAATAATTCTAAAATGGGTAATATTTTTGGAAATTCAATAAGATACGTAATGAATACTTTAGAGCAATGGCTTATGTCCGAATAGTCAACAGATTTAAGATTCTATGTTCTGGTAAAACGAAATAAATAAAAAAATAAGACAGATCAAAGTTCTAAATCAATGTTTGCACACTATTAAAAAAGCTTTTATCACCTTATTGGTATTAAATTAAAGATGGAATATTTTTCGTATTTTAATCCTTTAAAGTCTGAAAATCTAATGAATTTAAATAAATTACCTACCACGAATCATTTTAAAATAAAATTGCAGAAAATGAGGTGGACTGCTGTCTGAGCGTCCTTCGTCTCTATAACTTAAAAGAGGTACGAATGGGAATATTTTTCAAAAAATATCGAAATTATGTTACTCGCATAATTTTCATATTAAACACATTCACATTGATATTCATATTATAGACGTTATATCACTGAAATAACATCTGTCAAACCATAAAACTTTTTGCCGAGCTTGAAAAATTCCAATGAAAGCGATAAGGAAGACGCCATTTAAAAGGATAACCTAAAAGAGAGCTTTAATGCTAAAAATTATGGGTTTATCAGAAGACTAAAGGTCGTTTATTACTTTACAATTTTCAACATCTTTCATCAGATAAATTATTTATTCAATTTAAAATATATGATTGATCCAATTTTTATCTAATGAACCGATTGTAATCAAAAAAAAAGTGTAGAAATTTGATAAACTGTTTATTTTACAACTAATGCTATACAAAGGTCATGGTTAGAAACAGATATAGAAAAACTTCGTAAGCACATTTTCATAGCGATTGATAAAACATTACTAAGGAAAACTTAATCTATGTCTCAAAATTTATAGAATACCATTATCAAGTATCATATCTTATCAAATGAATAAGTATGCCGAACTAATTGCGAATGTCAGTGAATATATAAATACTTTATATTAATATAATTCAGGTCATTAAGAGTGAGTATTTTATGTAAACTATATAAATCAACACATATACACACAAAATACTTATAATTATTCAAAAATACATGAATACAATAAAGCAATTTTATGTATCCCAAAGTTAACTGCAACCTTCCAAGGTTAAATTCGAAGTCATCATCTATTTTAAGTTCAAGATATATTTCAATTACCGTATCGTTAACAATACAAAATAATTTAGATACATTACATTTAAACCGCAATATGCCGCCTAGATAATATACCCTTCCTCCTATTTTAAACTTATTTGAAAAGCCACTTCAATCTTAAAAATTAATCATCTTTATTTTATACGCTTGTACAGAATATTTAAAAAAAAATAATTTAATAAAATATTGAATGACATTTCATTCTTCAATATATGTCGATATGCCTTGAATCTCGAATATACGCAAACACTTTAAACCAATTTCGATATTCATACAACTTTTTAAAAATGCGTAATTAACAATATTACAATGTATTAGCGACGCGTAACAGTCCCTTCAAAGTTATATTAATGTATGATATTATACAATAAAAATTTTAGAGAATTTGATTTTATTACTATCCATGCCATTATGTTTTAAAAAATAATTACTTTAATAAGAATCTAATGTATATACTAAAATAATCACAGTAAATTGAAACGAAATTAACATTTCAACAAACATGGTACAATTGTAAGAAACGTGTTGAAAATATTTGTTTAATTTAAACGTATAACAATACGAACGATACAATGTGATTGTATGCATGCTAAGCTCTAAAATTCATGCTAAAAGCTGTTTATTTTAAAATAAATATTTCATTCATAAAATGGTAAAATTTTACAAAACAATTACAAATTCTGATAAGGAAAAATACGCTATCAACATCAATAAATGAAAATAAATAATCCGATTACTTTGTTCACTATCTGCAAAAATCCACAGGCTGGTCCTATGATTAAGCTATTATTGCACACAAACTGTTCAATACGAAAATAACAGTAAGTGATAAGGAATTTCAAGAATAGAACAATACACAAACTCTACAAATAAAGGCATTGTCAATTGATATAAATAAATTGAAAATTTTGTAAGCATGAGTTATTCTTAGAAATAAACTACTGATGGAAGTGTTTAAAAAAAATAAAATACAAAGAAAAATTATTTTTTAGCAACAAATACATAGAAAAATATTTTTAATATTTCAAAAGCATACTTCATTTTTTCCCCTTTTTATTTCATTGTAATATTAAAGCAATTTTTTTTACCGATTTTACGATAAAATTGGAATAAATTAAAAATAAATAGTTGAAATAATTTTATATTTCTACAAATAAACAATGCAAAATTGATTTTAATGTGCCATCTACAGCATTTTATTACAAAAATATTAATTACAAACTTTAATGAGAGTTACTTAGTGAATTAATGATACTTTAATACCAATGAATACTTGACTGAATCAATAATATTTATTCAGCAACATATTTATTCTAGATATATACGTCTACATTCTTGTTCAAACAGAGGTTCAATCAAAAATAAAGCCTGGAATGGATTTAAAAAATATAGCGGAAAAAAAAATATCTTACATATAATTCCCTACCTATTATCCTACTTTACCGCCTATAATCCACAGCAGCGTAAAACCTGCAGTAATAATTTTTAATAGTAGAAAAAAATAAAAATTTAAAAAAGCTTCATATACAATATACAGTGGTGTACAATTCTACAATTGATCCTTAGAAGATACAACTGGTTTTTGTGCCATGTGTTTGATATCTTAAACTACCACACATTTTTTTTCAGTTTTACCATTTTTTTTTAAGTTATAATAAAACGAAAATTTAACATAATATACATTTAAATGGGTGATAATCGAAAAGATGTATGCAAATGTATTCTAAAAATAAAAACAAAATTCAGAAATATTTAAGAGCTTATTTATTCCACGATAATACTTAAAAATAAAATACATTACAAAATATGCAAGAATTAAAGACAAATGACATAAAACAAAAACCTTGAAAAGCATTTTTAAAGAATACTAAATAACTAATTAAAGGAGGAATTTTTTATATTTTTTTATTCCTATATTTTGAAAGCGTGTGTGCGAAAGAGAAGAAAATCTTAATAGTTATCAGATAAAATAGGCTAAATAATAGTTGTTCTATTATTTAGCCTCCAACGAAGTTTGTATTTTTAGTTATTTGTTATTTTATTCGCAGCCGGTTTTTATTTCCTCGTAAACTGTACTCGTGACGCGCGTCGCGTGTTTCTTTCGTAAAACCATGTTTACATTTTATAAAGCGTACTTTCCTTATGTTTCTCATTTAGTTTTCTTTTTTTTTTTTTTTTTTTTTTTATTACACTTCTTTTTCATACTGAAATTCTATCTATTATCATAAGGAAGAAAGAGGCGATTTTTTTTATTATTACTATTACTGAAGCTAACCAAAAAAAATTACCGATTATACACATCGGCCTATTTATTATCGGTGTCAAGAAAGGCTTCGTTTTTTAACTCATAATTCGTGCGTTATAAGGAGGAAATTAACAATGTATTAGAAATGCATATGGAGCTACTAGAAGCAATCTGGAAAAGGTCATTACAATCTTAATATAAAATATGTGATTTGAAATTGAACACTGAATATCATGGGGCAGTTCACCCAGATAAATGAAAAAGCAATCTGAAGAAATAAAAGTTATAAATAACAAACATAAGCAATATCAAATTAAGACTACTAATGTTATATTTAAACACATTCATTCATCAGGAAGTTCGTCTGTTCAGCTTTAAAAAAAAAAATCCTTAACCTTAAAATGGTATATTTTAATGTAAACAATAATTAGGATGTTTTGGAATGAATTTAATTGCATATTTTTTAAGTTAGAAAAAAAAATTATTTATAATATATATATACATACATACAACATCAGAGACAGGAAATTGGCTTCAAGCCAAATTTGTGTAGGAGGTTCTTTCTTAGGTCTGTGTTAGACAACAATTATGACAGGCATTTATATTGAATGTTGTCCTTGAATAAAATCTTGTTTTTAAAGTATGACTGATGATTTTTATTTTATAAGAATACAATAAATAATTCCAAGAATTATCCTAATCACAGCAACCAGAAAAAATTGAAACTATGTATAATAAAACAAATAACAAAACGTTTTGCACAGAGAATTTCCAAAAATTAACAAAAACTATACATTTAAAAATTTTCAAAAATGTCTTTCTAAAGAAATAGTCCCACTAAATTTTTAAAATAATAAACTATATAAAATTTATTTCCAGCCTTAGAGAATAATATATTTGTTTTTACGGATTAACTTAAAATCAATTTAGATTAACTTAAGATCAATTAAAATTAATTCCGTTCAATAATTATCTACAAAGTGTTTCAAAATGATTAGTCATGATAACAAATGACAATAGCATGCAGGGGTGATAATGAATATCAGGAATCACTGAAATTTTCTGAAACCCTGCATAAAACAAATTAAGAAAATAGCAAACATAACCTTCCAAAAAACTAATAATAAACATGCCACTTAATGATAAATATGACAACCACATAGTAGTTTCCTTCCTTCCAATGCTTAATGTTTTATTTTTTACTACCGCATATAAAATATTACATGAATATAATTATTTTAGAAAGTCAACATTTTCAAGAAAAATAACTTATTGAAATTGTTAACAAATTTTCAGAACAATTTTTGTCACATTTTTGGAGTCTTCTGAAATTTAGTACAATTTTCCTCTAAGTGATCAACAATTTAAACATATAGAAGAAAAATCAAAATTTTATTTTTGTGCTTTATATAAATGTTTTGTATGACTTCATAACAGCAACATTCATAATGACATTATTCCTTTGACTTCTTTTTATAGGCATATAACTGAAACTGTCTTACACCTTCTTTGCCTGTAATAGTAAAGAAACTAAAGATGTTTATAAAAAATGCACTGATATAAGCTGCCGAGAACATATTTCACAATATCTAGTATGAAGTAGATTACACTTGAATACTGTCTATCTGACTACATAGAATAGTCATGAAGTATGCAAATAAAACTTTAATTTTCCTTTTGTATTGTGTTCATTGTTTACCTCAAGAGTGTAGTCATTTGTAATCATGGCAATTATTTTGAAACACTCTGGAGTTTATCTTCTATTATATTCTACTTATTAAGAATATTCTATATATTATAGAATATATATATTATTATTCTATATATTATTATCCATATTCTATATATTAAGAAGAATGGAATGTAACTATATTTTTAGAACATTGAAACATTCATGTAAAATTATGTTCTTTATTCAATTTGTTAAAAATACTGGAAATCCCTGAAATATTAGTTTTTACATTTTTACAATAAATATACATAAAAAAACACTTAACCCAAAATTTTTGATGAGCAAACAAAAAATATAAGTATTATATTTGAAAGTATAAATTCATAAGTATTTATTTACAATTCTCAAAATCTGCATTATCAATTAGGAATATAATTATTGATATCTTTATTTTCAAAATAGCATAAGAAAAGCTTTAAAACATAAGATACATATCTACATATAACATAAAAATAAAACTTTTTTGACAAATCAAATGTTTATTCTATCTATTTTAATCTAATTCTTACAATTATTCTTTGTCAGAAAGCAAATAATGTTCTTCTTAACCAATTTATAAATATTCTTAACAAGCTAAAGATAATATCTGAATTAATTTTAATTGGAGAATAAGTTTGTATAACTATCTATAAAAAAACTTCCTTTTCGAATTATTTAAGCATTCAATTGATTACATTATTCATACATTTAAACACTAATTGCTTCCACATAATATTTTTTGAACTATATTTTACATTCTAATACATATACATTAACAAGCAGCTTAGTTCTGTATTTTAGGTAGATAGTTATCACGTAGTTTTCAATTACACAAATTCATGTAAGTTGCAAAAACAGCAGAGACGAATGTTAGTTATTTATAATTCTAGTTCTATAAAGGCCATATTTTGTGTATGATGATTAATTTCATCTTTAAAACAGGCAAAAAAACTAAAAATTATAATTGATTTACTCAAAATGATTCTTATTTTTCCTAAATTAATTTCTTTGTAAAACAATACCATGCCAAATTTAAATCTTCACAACTTATAATTTATCATTTGAAGATAAAACAAAAATTTTTACAAGACAGAACTTTTGTACTATGAATATTTTTTATAAGGTATTTTCATACCAGAAATTTTTAAACAGGACTTAATATATATGTATAAAGAAAATTTCTGATATATAACATTAACATTATGCATGCAAGATCAATTTGATTAACATTATAATTTAAAATTATCCGATATGGACATATTACTAATAAGTACAAAGGTTAGGCTGGTGCAATTAGTGCAAATCAATTAATCAATGCAACTGCATTGATTAATTAATTAGTTACACAAGAAATTTTAATAATATTTCAAATCCAACACAAAAAGGCTCTTAATTAATAGAAAAAAAATGTTAATGCTTCCAAAAAAAAAAAAATTAAGATTACATATAAATAAATTTTATTTTGTAACATGTTCAACCTGATAGCCCCTTTGTTAAACTATCATATTACAAGATAAAATATTTTTTTCACTCCTCCATTACAATCTTCCAGAGCCCATCCAATATTTTAAGATACCACTTATAAATAAGTACCTTGTTTTAAAAGCCCAAATGTGCAGTAATCTATAGCAGGCATGTTGAGAGACTAGAGTAGGATGCATTTAAATGGAATAGCCTCACTTCCAGCTTCATTTCGTATATTTTCTAAATAGAGTAGTAGATTTAAAAGTATGACTGATAATGCTATCCGAATGAAATTTAAAACATAATGAAAATTGTTTAGGTTAAATGAATGAAATGAAATATCTTTTGAAAATAGGTGTTAAAACATATTTCTGATAGTAATCCAAGTTAATTCTGACAATTGTTTCTACTTTCATTATTTTAAGGTTATTAAAACCTTTAGCAACAATTTCTTTTATTTTCTGAATAGACATTCGAGGATTTTCTCTTCTTTTTCAATAGTTAATATTTTTCTAACACAATCAGATAAATATATCCAAGGCACATCTATTGTAATTACATTTTTTCATTTATCAACAGCTAAATAATTTTCATATAACAATTCGTACAATGTATTAAGATGAGAAACTTTTTTTTGTATTAACAAATGAACAGTATTCTTTTTTTTTTTTTTTTTTTTTTTTTTTTTGCCTTAAAATCAGATTTTATAATCTTATTTAGTTTCTATTGAGAGGTATGAATATTTTGTGAAGTTCATTGAGAATAGTTGGACATTTTTTTTTAAACATGAGATGCAATTATAGATTAAAAAAGTACATTCACCTCTTGCTACTACTAGTTTTTTAAATCAAATACAATTTGTCACATTTATTATTATTTATTTGATCACTTATTTTATGAATAGAAATATTAAAATCATGCTTTCCAGATTTTTTTTTAATAATCGAATAAAATATTTATTATTATAAAGAGAAAAAATGTGCCTGTGATGTATAATTTAATTTTCAGCAAAATATTAAAGTAAAGAATAACTTAAATGATGTAGACAATTAAACCCTATGCCGAAGTAATGCCATTCAGGTTTTTTTGTTGTTGTTGTAATTAATTAATGGAAAAAGTCAAAATTATTACAAACATATTTGAATACCCTCTGTGAAACCTATCTGAAATTACTTAAATTCTAAAAATAGTAAAATAAGAACTAATCAAAATTAATGAATTTGAATTAATTTATTCAAACATAAAATTCAAGCGATATTTGATATGACTTTGATTTCAAGTGATATTTACAAAAGAAATTGTTGCATTTTATTTGTAAATAACACTTGATTTTAATTTTTATTCTTATTATTTGATGTTAATTTTCCTTTAACACTTTTGATGCTATGCTTTTTTTTAATTACTGCTAAACATTAAATATTTAGCACTAGATTTAATATTCAATTGTATTCTTTTCTATTTAATATTGATTGCGATATTAAAAGAAAATCAACAGCCATCATTGAACTACATACCAAATAACTTTTTCCCCTAAAGGATTCTATTAAACTTGTGAACAAAGGATCAATTTTGATTTGACTAGTAGCTTTGAGATTTATGCTAGCTAACACTGCTTTATATTAATTTATCCAAATGCTATCAAAATAAAATATATACAGTGATGATGATCAAAAAACTATAATCAAACAACTATGAAGCCTAAAATTTGTTACTCCATGATAATTTTCAAATTTGATAAATCTCATGTTGAGTTTTGAATGAAATGAATTATTGCACAGTATATGTGACAACTAAATGAAACAAATATATAAGCAGAATAAATATAAAGATGAAATTAATAAATGAAACTATTGATGGGCAAGATCACAACATTATAAAATTAGAAAGATAAGAAGCTTTGAATAACGTCAACTACAAAAAAAAAAAAAAAAATGAAAAGAAAAATGAAGTTCCATGTTGCTTAAGAGACTTTTCATAAAAAATGGAGTATTGTTAAAGTCTTGCAATATGCATCCGCAATCATATGAAACATCCATGAAAAAAAATCTTCCAGCATCTTGATCAATTTTGTAATTTAAACTTAATTTTTTATACACATGAATTTTAATATTTTAATCATTCAATATTCCATAACATTATTCAATGACAACAAAAGTAAATACAGGGTAAAAATACATTAGCCCTATGCTATGAAATATCACGAATAGCAAATATGGATAGATTTTTAAAAATATATCCTAAATAAATCAAGCAATTGAAATTAAACATGTCCCTAACTTCTTTACATTACACAATGTATGGAAAAGTGAATAATTCATAAATATTACTGTACATAATGTCAAATAAGATATAAATCTACTTTTGATTATTTTTCTGAATAGCACTTTTTTTCCTCTGTAATAGCATATGTGTTCTGTTTTTTTTATCAGAGTCCCAAAATATTAGTTATTGATATACCGAAGATAATTTAATTACAATTATGATTTATCATGATTACAATCCTATGGCATATAAGCATGTTATAGAGAATTGAAACTGGCCTTCATTTACTTTAGATATTAAGTTTATTTGAAACAATTTCAAAAAAGATTGAAAATTACATCAGCGAAATCACATCTTAAAAAGCATACGATTATGTAGTATAATTTTAATAACAGTGAAAAACTGATTAATTTTAACACAAATATGTCAAGCATTTTTTACTGTTAAATACATAAGCCGAATTCACGACCAAATATTTAAAATAAAAATCGAATCATGAAGTACGTTTCTCATAAACAGTGACTCATTTTTACAATAAATTATATTGGATTATTTTATAATACACGAATGAGATCAGGAACGATGACCTCGATTGATCTATCAAAATGAGAGAAAAAGCCGGCACAATGCTTTAACACGTGTATATAGTTTATTGTGTAATAATAGTTACAGATCGGTAACAGCTAACAAAAGAGTCGTTCGTTTCTAAATAACTAATCCTAAAATGAATCAATATTACAAATTTAATACATTAAATTAATGTATTTGTATTCCATGATGCGTGTTTCCTATGTAGAATTTCTTAACTAACAATTGTGATCGTGTGGACAGTTCATTAATCTCAAAGTTAAAGAAATAAACTTACCGAATTAAAGGAACTGTTTACTTAAGATAATAAGCGATGGATTAATTGGCTTGATTTTAAGAGCAGATTTCACAATGTAATCGAGAAATCAGTATCAATTACGAACACACTTACGCGTTTCGTAAGCAACGCACATTTGTAAAATTTCCACTCGCTTCCAGTAAAGAACAGCAAGCGTAGGATTGGATCAAACACAACACCTTCAATAGGGAAACCAATGAAATTGCATCTTAAGTCAACGTGAGATCCAACCACACAGGCATATTCATCGTATGATCGTTGACGTAAAAGGGTTTTCCGTTGCCAAATCTTATAGCTAATCTCAAAACAAAGAAAGGTCCTTCAAAAAGTTGTTGTTATAAATTAAGCTTACGCTTTCAAGTACTAAAGACGCGGAAACAAGCTGATGAGTGAAGATTAAATTAAGCGTTAATTTGATCCTAATGTTGTTATATTTACTTTTAATCTATCTTTTTAACCCATAATCTCGAAATAAAGTATGATTTTTAAAAAAAGTTAAAAATAATGAAATTTAATTAAATTTTTTGAGAATAAACACATAGTATTGATAGAAATTCAGAACAGAATTCTAAATTAATTTCTTTTGTCGTTAATCCTCCATCCATAAAATATACGTAATTTTTATTATATGCTACAGGAACAACCAACAAATTTGTAATGAGTTCTATAGATTCAATCATGATATTCTGTACATCACAGTACTTTCGGTACATCATAGTACACTTTTAAAAAGTGTCTTGTTTCAGATAAATTTTTTTCATGTTTTCAATTTACAGAAAATTTCAAAGTTATTAAGCAAAATCAATCAAAATTTTCAACAGTCAAAATTTTTGATATTTTCAATATAGGAATACTACAAAAAAATTAAATTATAACTTCATGATCTCATCTAATGTATTAAAATCGATACATGAAGAAGAAATTAAAAAGAAATAATAGCGAAAAGTACAAAATAATTTTGCAAAGATTATTTTTTACATTTTTTATGTACATAATCATCTTTTTTTTTTTTTTTTTTTTTTTTTTCCCTCATTTAAAATAAATTAGAGTAATTCCTTACTGATTGAATCAAATAACTTGAGGTTGGGGCTTTTAAAACATATTCATTCAACAATTAATACTTAATAGTAGACATAAAACTGAGAATAACATTTCGAGAATATCGATAAACATTTCGTTTATTTTACTCAGTGAATGTTATATATTAAATTGTAATATTAAATTACATATATGTGCTTCGTTTGTAATTAAAGTATGAATTTGTATTGTCCCAAAAGTGCGTGTATAGATGATAAGTTCATCACTGGAAAATAAATACTTGCAGAAAAAAGAATTTTAAATATAAAAATTTAGTCTGGTGTATGGTTTCTCTAAATAGAGCCCTTTATTCTTCGAAGTGTTTATCCATAAACCCATTAAATTCATTGATCTCATTACAATGGGAACAAATTTTCGGTATATCAACGTTAATTTCTGATGTCATAGCAATTTGAAATTTTATTTGTAGACTGTACCTCCACAAATCTCCTTTAAACCTAATTTAATATTTTCGAACATACGTATGTAGTCATATTTATACTCAGATTATGCACACAGCTTTTAATTCATCACATTTGTTGGGTTTTGAACTAAGGTCACTTAGTGCTTAAACTCAATGGTCAAACTTCCAGGCTTCTCCGTGTATGTTTTATATGATGCTCATAATCAATAAAATTGCATGACATTCAAATTTTTGGGTATCTTAGTGTCTAAAACAACTTTTTTTAAATATTTAAAAAATACATACAAGTTAAGAATCTTTTTGAAAATACTTAATTTGAAACAGAAATCATATTCAATGTTTGAAGAAACTTAAGTAATGTATTTGACTCATATCACAAGATGACTCATATTTTACTCATTTCATATCTTGCAAAATTTCTCAATTTACCAGGACAGCAAATTATTCACAGAATATTGCAAATTTTGCAGAAATGTTTAAAATAAATTTTATTTCCCTTTCAACCGAAAAATGGGGAAAACAAACGCCACTCGTGGTTTTTAATATTTAATACTGCGAATTTCACTCCCCATTATAAACCTCCAAGATATGAAGTGCTTTCTTTATTTATCAGTATTTATCAATGATTCTATTGTCATATCTTTCTCAATTTGAAAACCCGCAAAGAGTACGTTTTGTTTGACTTATCAAGTCACTATTTACTTTTCTGATAGTAAGAAATAAAACAAATATTCAATGGTCAGATATAAAATTATACGACGTCGTAACGTATCAAAACTCATATGAAACTAAAAGTTAGCCTACATAATTCATTGTAGTTTCTTTCTTTATTATTTCTTTTATCATTTTATGACTTTATGAAATCTTCAACACTTGACAAGAACATAACATTAGAAAACAATCGATAGAACTCTTTTGAATCTCATTTTAGAGATAATATATATCTATCTATTTATATATATATTGATACCAAAAGTTAGCCACACATACTAATTTTCGAATCTCTTGGGTGCACCTCGTAAGAACATACTTTTAAAATTTAATTACACCACAATAATAAGAACACATTCCAATACAAAAAGTGCAATTTTCTCTTTCATGTTATATTCCTTAATAAATTTGCTTATGTCTAAAAATCTGCGAAACAATTACCGATTTTTCATGCATTTTTAACAAAACAATATGGTATATTTTAACTATATCTTTCATTCCTGAATTCGTTTTCTAGGACAGAGATTTTTTACATATAACCAGTTGCGTAAAAAAACTTGCTCTATAATCATTTTCCTAAGGAAAGAATAGTCCTATTACTAATATCTTTCCCTTATTTTTTTAAACTGCTCAGTTTACATCTTAATCCATGCAACTTTTTGCTCTGGAGTATGTCCAATGTTATCCATGCCTACCTTTTCAGATTTTAAGGATAGCATAACAAGTTATGGGCGTTTCATTTCAAGTATTACAAGGCGCACGTAGTATTCAATTCTTGATTATGCTGTTTTAATATTACAAATGACAGTAGAATATGGTGATTGACATATTGAACATGTTTTGCCATGATTACATAGATAAATAATGTAGTTCATTGTTATATTCTGAATACAACTATAATACGACCTCTACTGCAGCCTTTGAGATTTTTTTTTTATGATAACTTTATTCTTCAAATTTCTATTAAAATATTCCGAAATTCTTAAAATTCTGATAAGTAGTTATTACTGGTGTTAATTCGGGATATGTAAATGTACACCTGCCAGCCCGAACTTACTGTTATTAACATTCAATCCATGTAATATACCTTGAACAGCAATAATAAGTAGATGATGATGATGATTAGAATATGATAAAGATTTCTGGGAAAAGACGGTGTTTCTCTTCATTAAATTTTTCTGATGATAAATATCAGTAACTGTTGATACTAAATTAATAATTCGAACGTGAGAAGTTAGGGTGCAGTTGGGCTAAGGTTCGAATCCACTGGAGGCATTGTTGTAGTCATTGCTTTCAGAAACGAGGAGCCTCATTGGCGATTGTGATAATAGAGAGTTTTTGCATACCGTACGTTAGTTACCGTAGGACGTCCGTTAGCTTTTTCTCCCTAGCGCGCATGCTCATAGGAAATTATGTTTCCTATGAGCATGTGCGCTAGGGAGAAAAAGCTAGCGGACGTCCTACGGTAACTAACGTACGATATGCAAAAACTCTCTATTGTATACAAAACAGTCTCTCATCGATACTCCGATTGTCTGTTGAGTGTTTTCCGGGCTTTCTCCCATACACACCTAAAAGTCCTCTTGAAAGGGACTGTCCTTCCTTATCATCATTCGGTGAGTTGTTCGTGGTCTACATGAGGCCCACTGATCTTCCACCTTCATCTTTCTAATTGGTAGGGGGCTACACAACACTAGGTACCGGGAGAAAAGAAAAGTAGCTGTAAAAATCATTTTTGATTTTATTGAATTTTTTAAGCCAAATCTTTTATTATCTATCTGCATTTGCATATCTTATGAAAAATATTTTACTAAAAATATTTTAAATAAAAATATTGTTTATTGATGTATAAAGTAGTTTACCTTGCATATAATTTTAAAAAAAAATTCCGTACTTTGTACAAAAATTTTTTCCTTTATCTTGAAATTTTTAAAATATAATATAGGATTGTTTTGCAAAATAAGCCATCTAAATGCGGAAGCTTTAATGTGTGTCTGCTGTAGGCTTTAATATATTTTCTTTTACGCCAATTAATATGAGTGTTTTGTAAATTTTTTTAAACTTAGATTACGATTTATTATTTTCATCAATACTTCCGCAATACGCATACATTTTGTAATATGATTATTTTCTGAGCGAGAAAGTAAGGTGGAACACAATAAATAGAAATCATTACATAAAAAAAAAAAAAAATTCATATATAATATATTTGTTTTGGATAGTAATTTTAAAAATCTTTAAAAACTGGACTTAAGATATCAATATTAAATGCGATTGATAGATTTTAAATATCAATATTAAATGTGACTGATAAATTTTAGTCAAAAAAAACAAAAAAAACGATTTATAAATTCCATTCAATGGTATTTACCAATTTTTTGTGAAAAATATTTAAACTCACTGTGGTTTTAATTCAAGAGGTCAGTGAACTTGGAAGAGAAAAAAAAAAACATCTTAATTTGCATTGATTTTAAGTAAATTTATCATTTCCCATGTAAATATATACAATAAATTATAAAAATATTAGTTTATCTTTGATTATCAATAGAAATAACAGATTATTTTCTATGACATAAAAATTGCATTTCAAGATTATACTTTTCTTTGATAAATTTTTAATAAAAAAAATGTAACTACATGTATTTTATCATTATATTATGTGTCTAGGAAACTACACGAGTATTATTACTATGTGTTTTTATTTGTTTTTAATACAGCAGAATAACATTTATTTTGATTTAGGCATTTAAGAATATTATTGTAAGGAAGAGACCGTAAAATTTCATATACTGACAAAATAATAACAAGAGGGTTAAGAACCTTACAAAAGGAAACAAAAGAGTAAACAACGTTTCATCAAAAAAGGTTAAGAACCTTTGATACAGCATAACGAATTTGCAGTAGCTTCTCAAATAATTTATTTAACAATTTTCAGTGATTCCAGTGATTTAAGCTGAAATTCTTCTTACAATAATCTAATTTTTAATTCCCAGAGTATGTAGTTCCTTTTTTTTTTTTTTTTTTTTTCATCTTTTAATTTATCGCAAATACATATTTAAAAAAATCTCGAGTTTCAACTATTATTTGAATTTCGGTTGCCTGTTATTGAAAGAAAAAACATTATTTTTTCACTAATTTTTACCAAACTACTAATGCAAAATTAAATAAGCCTATATTTAATAAATTACTGACAAATCATATATTTTTATTTATGTACAAGATAATATGATATAAATTTTGTTTTATTATAATTATGTATTCGTATAAGGGTTATTTGCATATATATATAATAATAAGCATATATAATTGCGGAAATATAATAATATAAATAATAAAATATATTAAATAGTTTTATATACTATAAAGCAATTTTTTGTGAATTTATACCTTAAAAATCTTGTATATATATTTTGGTGAACTATTTACTTTCCATTTCTTAGTTCATTTTCTTTTTATGTTCATTTAGTTAAAAGATATAGTGAATTCAAATGAAATCATTGAAACTGGCATGGTTTATGCATATATCATAAAGAACCACACAATTGTGGTCAAGAACACAAATACGAATTTTATTTAATTTAATTAAAATATACTAAAAAAGTCTAGTACTATCTAAAATATATGCACATACATAAGAAAATATGCTTAAGAAAAAAAAAAGATAAAATAATTATCTTAAAATTTTAAAAATTAAAAAAAATATAATAAATATAAAAACATAATCGACATATATTATAAATTTCGTAAACCACACCATTGTGGTTAAAAACACAAATGCGAATTTTATTTAATTTATTTAACATGATGACATATACTACAAAAGTCATAAGTAATATGTAAAATATGCACACATACATAAGAAAATATGCTTAAGAGAAAGAAAATATAAAATAATTATTTTAAAAATTTTGCAAATAAAAATAAATATAATAAATTTAAAAGCATAATCATCTGAGTCGATATAGTGATAGCCCATACAATTTAGAATTTAATGTAAGACAAAACGCATAATAGCATTCTTAAAAAATAAAATTTAAAAAAGAACAATAGAATTCCAAAAGATTTTCTTTTCTTTAAAAATCTCATTTTCACTTTGAAATAAAGTTGTCTTTGCTTTCACCAGATGAGCTTTTAAAACAATTTATATTAATTTTTTTGTCTGAATTATTTTTTTTACTGCATTATTTAATAATTACTCAATTATTTTGCAAATAAATAATACGTATAAAAAAACTCGAGAAATAAATTTTTAAAAATTATAGATTTCAGTGAAAATGTCCTAAATTTAAGGTGGTCACGAAAAAGTCTACTTTCCAAATCAGTAATCATATATTTTATGGGTAATAAATTTTAAACAAAGCTAACAGCTGGATAAACCGAGATATTGTGCAGGCTAATGTTTACAGAAACGCATGGACACATCTCTGAAAATAATGGTGAATAAAATAAATAATTTTAAATAAAATGGTCTTTGCTTTCATCAGACGATCTTTTAGAACAATTTTACATTATTTAATTATATAATTATTAATTCGTGAAAGAAATTTAAATAAAAATTATATACAAAAAGCTTGTGAAAGAAATTAAAAATATTATGTATAAAAAAAATTCGTGGAAGAAATTTAAATAAACCAATTAAAAAAGCTCGAGAAAGAAAGTTAAAATAAACCAATAACTCGTGAAAGAAATTTAAAAAAAAAAATTATACAATAAGAAATGTTGAAAGTCGTTCGAGACACGAAAAATCCAGCCTCACAAAACAATACCTATAATTTCATGGGTAATAAAAGTACATTAATAGAAAGCATAACATTTGAATACATTTGATTACGTCTCTGAAATTTTTGTATATAATTTGATAAATCTGTTTGCAGCAATTCTGTAAGATGTTAATTAGTCAATTGAGGACGATATTGTGTCTTAACGAACTTCATTCTGTAGTAATGAGATTCACCGCTTGTGTTAAAATTGATTCCGGTACAAGTTTCCAGAACTCAGTTATAGAAGTACAACTTTTTGCTACATTTGTAATGTCCGATTCTCTTTTATCTCTAACAAATCTAATCCTTGGCCAATTTTCTAACCAGGATTATTTCAGAAGTAAGAAATCTATATCCAATCATAACAAGTAAAAGAGTTCGCAAAATATTCAAATGTAGATTTAATACTTTTGAAATCTTCGAAACTATTTTTAAAATCCGCTTGAAATTCTTCTAATTTGATTAATTTTTAATAATTTTTTACTTTTATTACATTTTAATTAAAAGGTACATTGAGAATTCTGAATTAAAAGAAAAAAAAAAAACAGATTTCAATTTTCAATAGGAGCAGCATTTAACTCAATGACTATCCCTATTTCCCCACCGTTAACATGCACATTTTAATTATTTCATTGTTTTAAATACAGTAGAGCCTCTTTAAGTATAACCTCGATAAGTCGGAAACCTCCACAACTCGAAAAATTTTTTGTTCCCTTCCCTTCAAATCCCAAAACCTCCATTACTCGAAATTTCAACCCTCAATAAGTCGAAATAATTAGTCAATCCCCACAAGCCATTTTGGTATATATTTTCTGTCCGTAACTCGAAAAAAAAATTGGACCCCTATATCTCGAACATTAGCAATGTTTGATTTTACAACCTTTACAATTCGATCATTTGAAACTAATACTTCTATAGCTCGCAGAAAAATAAATTACAGACTTTAAGGATTTGCCGACAATGCATGTCATTAGAGAGTTTTTGCATACCGTACGTTAGTTACCGTAGGACGTCCGTTAGCTTTTTCTTCCTAGGTGCATGCTCATAGGAAATTATGTTTCCTGTGAGCATGCGCGCTAGGGAGAAAAAGCTGACGGGCGTCCTACGGTAACTAACGTACGGTATGCAAAAACTCTCTATTATTTCTTAGAAAACGATGTATGAGTATACAGTAAATAGAATAACCAATTCTATGAAATAGCAACTCGGAAGAAAAAGAATTTTCTGTTCTTTATAGCTTAGATAATGCTATAGATAGAGAACGATCGAATTGTCTAAAACAAAAAATAAATAAATAAATATAATAACTGACTTTTTTAATACATAATACTTTTAATTTTAATGTTGTTTCGGAATTATTTTGATTTTTTTGTTGTAGTACATAATAGAACTTTTAAGTTGCAAATAAACATATTTATTACTTCTGTAACTTGAATTTTTATTTATTTTACCTCTCTAACTCAAAATAAGTTAGAAAGAATCTAAACCTCTACAAGTCGAATATTTCCTTACAAAATCCGCGTAAGTCGAAATCCTCCATAAGTCGAAAACTCTGTAACTCGAATTATTTGGCGTCTTCCTTGAAGTTCGACTCACAGAGGTTCTACTGTATTAATAAAATTTACAGAAATAATTGAGAAAAATGTGCTTAGGTTTCGATATAAGAAAGCTGCTTTACCAATAAATACAATTAAATGGAATGCTGAACTAGTAAAATTTGAAACACGTACAAATGTAATGTGGACGATAATTTCATTTAAGCAGAAATACGTTGATTAAATATTTAATGAGAGTCCTGATGGCCGAGTGACTAACACTCTGGTGCTCCACAGGTTTGGGGTTCGAATCCCAGCTTTCCAATATATGTTTGTAATGGTTCGGAATCCGCTTTAAACCGTAGGTCCCAATCTAATATGACTGTAGAGCGTTGGGCGTAGGGCTGACAACTTTATCCCGGAAAAAGAAAACATCTACTGTCTCGAAATCTGCCAGCAAACAGACGGCTTTGCCCCACCTTGGGGCTGTTGTGTCACTGATGATAAATATTTAATGAAGTAGAAAATTATTAATGAGCATCATAAAATGTATTTACTTTGAATGTATTTAATACATAATGTTCTTACAAAATGTTAATTTAGATATTTTATAGTGTATAATTAACTGTAAATTTTTATTATATATACATAGAGCATCGTAAAGTTCATATATTTTTGTTTCAGATCAAGACAAAAATAATATATTAATTTTTTTTTTGATTAAATAAATAATATGAACAGGAATAAAAAAAATGATCAGCAAAAAAGTAGAATAAAAGTTTTTTAGAGAATTGTAGATGAATATAATGAAAAGATGTCGTTATATAACAAGTAGAAATGTTTCTCAAAAATATGTAAATTTATATTATTATTTATATTATGCATGGTTCTTTACATTTTATTCAATTTTTTTTTTTTTCTTTTTAAATATTATTAGGTAAAATCCTACTATTTTTTAATAATTATTTTAATAATTTGAAAACTATTTATTTTCTTAAAGAAATGTTTAGATTAATTATTGCTAAAAATAACTACACTGCACAATAAAGAAGAAAAAAAATTAAAAAAAGATAGAAATGATATGATGGCCGAGTGACTGGGGCTATGGCGCTCGATGCCACAGGATTCGAGTCCGGCGGTGCTATGGACTCCTGTAGTAGCTCGTAATCCTCTTTAAACCACTCTATACTTTAAACAGCTGTTGGCCAAGAATGGATCACGATGCAACCTGATCCTTCTTTGCCGTTACGGCATATAAGGCGATATATACCTTTCTCTATTAAATCCAACCGTTTCAACCTGTATAGAGAGAGGGCTTCTGAAAAAAAAAGGGGAATTCCCTATTGAATAAGTCATCAAAAATTCCCATTTCCTTGTCAAGAGCGGTCGGCGTGGCTTACTTTAAACTTGTCACAGGCCGTGACTTCTTACAGAATCGCATGTATAGAATAGGACTGGCTGCTACAGACATCTGCCCACTTTGCGACAATGGCGTGCCCATGATTGGAGAGCACCTCATCATATGCCCTACTGTTCTTAACCGTATCCCTTTTTGTGTTACTGTCAATGCCTTTGGGGATTATTTTTGTAATTCTTTACTGTATTGGGCTGCTCGTAGACTAATGACCGAGAAGTCGGAGACGGACACAAGATAAAAAAAACAAGAATTTTAAACTGCACTAATATGATTGTAGAGCGTTGGGCGTAGGGCTGGCAGCCCTGCCGCGTAAAATGAAAACAACTCCTGTTTCGGAATCTTCCAATAGACAGACGGCCTTGGCCACCATGGACTGTAATGCCATAGAGTTAGTTAATTAGTTAAAAATGATATGTACATGTCATAAAGTATGTTACAATCATAAATTTATAATCAAATGAAATTTTTAATTTTCAATATTAAGGAAAAAAAGGTGTGGGATTTTTTTGATGAAAACGTACATCTTTTAATGAAAAATCATTTTGGACCCCCGACAAATTATGTATTTATATTAACCAACGACAAATATGAGAGTATCTATGAAAGTATCTATTATTTCTTAAATAAAATCACTATCCTATTAATTTTTGAAATACGTTAAAGGAAAAAAAAAAAAAAAAAAAAAAAAAAATACGAATGTTTTGAAATACGTTACGCCTATAAAAATTATTTTAAAAAATGTTATTTAAAAATATTCCTTCAGCTGCAATGCTAAAGAGAAATTCAGCAAATCTAAAATTAACTGTCAAGAGTTACAACAAAAAAAAAAAAAAAAAAATGGTTTGATGAACAAAAACAAAAAAAAATGAACTAACTAGAAAAATTCTTTCAAAAGCTAAGTATATTTCTAGACAGAATCTAAGTATGGAGTCAACTCATTAAGCATTTAGTAACAGTATACATAACAAGAGAATTATCATTCAGAAGCCTTGACACACATTAATTGAAAACATTCATTTGAAGCACATTGACTTTCAATGACAGGACAAAGTATGACAAACATAGCCTCCGCGACCGTTTCAATTGCAGGGCTCGTCTCATTTTAAAAGCACAAACATTAAATCTGACTTTATTACAACACGAAATGAGTGTTACGAGTCGTATCAAATATTAAGAAACTTTTTTTTCATGAACTGAAACACATTTCAAGCAATATAGGGATTAAAAGAAAATTACATACAAAATATTGTAATATTTCTGTTTTCGTTGTTTCTATAATTTTTTAAAAAATGATAATGAATATATTATTTTTTTTTTTTTATCATTTAGGTTTCTCTCAGATTTGATTTCAACAACGTGTGTTCTGAAGTTTGTAGTATTGTTGTTTGTGCAGCTAGATTGTAATTGTGTGTGGTTGGCTTGAGACACAGGTTTCAGAACTCACAGATTTATTTAGATGAGCACACCACATACACAGAATTAAAACATACACCACGTAACACATTTAAAGACATCTAATTAAAGATTCATGGAAGGATTCAACTTCTAAGCCAAAAAATAAAGATATTTCCTCTCCAGGTGGGAGATTATAAACTAAAATTTTCTCAGCGGCAGCATCGATTGTGCTGTACTTCCTCTCAGTTGAGAGTCTTGACGCCTACTGACTATTTCTCTTGAATGCCAAAGAGGCTCTCTTGCAGTGCGTAAGAGGAAGCACGGCGACAAGTTCTGTTAAGCATTGAATATGTAAATTCCTGTCAATGTGATTAATGTGTACTACTATGTTTACTTTTTGTGATTAATGTGTACTACTATGTTTGTATCCTGTCACATAAATGTGCGCCCGCCTTTTGTTTTTTTTATTTTTCGCCATAAATTGTCATGTATGCCAGCTTTTTATGCTGTTGTATTATACGTAAAAATTTCTGAATGTTTTGTTTAAACTTTTGTTGTCACTGTCAATGTAAATGTGTACTACTATGCCCTCCTTTTGTTTTTTTTGATTTTACTAACTATGTTTGTATCCTGTCACATAAATGTGCGCCCTCCTTTTTTTTTTTTTTTTCTCCATAAATTGTCATGTATGCCAGCTTTTTATGCTGTTGTATTATACGTAAAAATTTCGTGAATGTTACTTGTTTTCGTAAATCTTAGGATTTACTTATGTGGTGCACGGGAAGAGGTTAAGTTAAAAGGAAAAAGAAGAGTGCAGTTCGAAAACTTATGAGTGATATCAAATAGAAAATTCTCGTTTCTATGAAGGGAATGGGTAAAGTATATAAAGTATATCCTTTGGGCTCGTGGGGGGGATCTTGCAAATGAATTGATTTTAACTTATATTGGGCCTAAACCCTACTACCTAGAGCATCAGGAGTCTTTTAAATTTAAAATTTATAATAGGAGGTGCACAACTTTGCACTTTGGATTATGACCCTTTGTCATTCACTGATAAGGCTTTATGAATTTCACTTTCTCCTCGTTGATGAATTTCATCGTACTTTTAGCAGTATTCTAAGGTGCGAGTCTAGATGAAAAATACTTATCACCATTTGAATACATTTTTGCGAAATCCTCTTTCAAAAAGGATTTTAAATAAAAGCTCTAATTAGTAGATTTTCGAGAATTTTGGTTGTACACCTAATTAAAAGCTACCGAAGAAAAATATATATGTGTTGATTCTCATCAGTATATTTTTACATTTCCAAAATTTGAAAGTTATCATCATAAAACTTAATTCATTTAATATTTTTTAAATACAAAGCATAAATTAGTGAAAGCAGATGATTATCCAACTAATAATTTCTAATACGGTTACTGTTTTTTAATTAGGATAATGTATTCAATGTTTTGTTGGTAATTAAAATGTTTTACCACAGTAAAACCAGCCAACTTATTCTGGTTTTTCAAGGACAAATTTTCGTTATGAAATTTTCAAGCATGATCTACATAAGTGCATTAATGATATTCTTTATTAATGAATATTTTTATTACATTATTAACCTCATTTCTTTTCTTTCTTTTTATTAAAATGTGAAAATGCTTTCAAACATTTCGCCAACATATTAAGATTAAAAAAACCTAAAGTATATTTCTTCCTCTTGAATATTGGGAAATTGAACTTTCAGGAAAATAATTTGAAAAGAACTTTCTACAGAAACAATTACAATTTGATATTTGACACATGAATGGTGAAATACATTTTTTTGAAACAATTTCGAAAAAAAAAAAAAAAAATTCTTTGTATTAAGTTACATTTTCTCTATTAAAATTTCATGACTCATTTTAACTTATACTTCTCTTTTTTCAGGTTATCTGGAATAAAAATTGTTATACGATTTTATTCTTGAAAATGTGAATAAATAAACTAGAAATTTAGAAAACCCCCATTTCATGCAATGTTTTTGCTGAAATTTGATTTTAAAACTGCATGGTAAAATTTTTATAAAAAATCCTCGAAGTTTTTTTTTTCTGAGGGAAAAAAAAAAAAAAAAAAAAAGAGAGAGAGAGAGAACTTTCAAGGATTTTTTTTTTTTTTTTTTTTTTTTTTTTTTTACGGGAACTTTATAGTGGTTTTGGAAAATCAAAATATTTGTTATAGGGAGTCCTTTTTAGTGGTTTTGGAAAAACAAAATATTTGTTATACGTTATTGTAAATGGCCATGACTTGTTTTGTTTAAAACATTGTCACATTTTTTATTTTAAACATAAGACTTTGAATCTTTCCAGCGGTATATTTCGTTAGTTTCCAGAAAAAATTTACACATGTAATTAATTAATGTGCAAAATTTATTTGTAAATTTAAAATAAATTGATTTAAAAAGAAAAATTATTTTTCTATTGAAAATAAAATTAATACATTTCCCCACAGTATGTTTTTTAGTGAAAAAAAATATACATTTGTTCTATTTAAATTTTTTTTTTATTTTCAAGCTTCCATAATTACTGGTCATATAATCAAAAAAAGAGAACAGAACGAGCATTGACACACAAATATGATCCAGCTCCACAATGAACACTTATTTTGATAAATGAAACATTCCCAATTTCTATCAGTTGAATAAAAATTCTGTATTTATGAATCATTAGCAGAATATAAAAAAATTTTTACAGAATAAGCATGAAAAACATAATGAAAATAAATTAAACGATAATTTAAAAAAATTGAGATTAAAGAAACATATTACACAAATAAATTTAAGTGTCTAGTTACTTGGGATTATTAGATACATGTATTATTTTGTACAACATTTTCGCGACCACAAATTATGTATAGAAATAGCATCAAATGAAATTAAAAAAAGAAGAATGTAAAAAAAAATTAAAATAAAAAAAGAAGAGTTTCAAAAAGGAAAAAGCTTATTTTCAATGAATTTTTCAGAGAACTATTTATTTAAGCGGAAACATATTACTCGGATAATTTAGAGTCAAAAGCCTACTTTATTTGACGCTTTTTTTATTTTTATTTTTATGCGGAGGCATCTAACCGAAACACACATTAAGAGCCAAGCTTGACACCTTAAACAACACTTGGTTCGCATGAGGTTAGTAAGCAATCGGCAAGTCTTATCTATCGCAAAAAAACAATAATAATAATAATAATAATAATCCTCAGAAGTCGAAATATCCCAGACTCAAGATATTGATATTCCTTTTCTTTCTTTTTTTTTCAATGACTTTGAATCATTATATGACTCATTCACTCAATGTTCTTAAAAGACTAGGCTAGTGAAAGTTTTATCAAATTTCTTTAAAGGTATGACTTTTCATTAAAATGAAAATCATAAAAAATAATTAGAAGTATATTTGACTTCACAACAACCTATTACTTAAAAGGAAAGCATTTATATTTATAGCATCAAAAGTGATCCTTACATTTTTTTTTTTTTTTTTTTACCTCAAATATTGCACTTTAAAACAAAAATAGTTGTAATTTTTCAATAATAGATGGCGCCATACAGCTATTGTCTTGCTGCCCAGCTGTGAAACTACACAGTCACCAGGATTTACCACTTGATGAATCAGTTCGATTGCTCTAAATTCCCCAAAACTCGACGTCAATGTCGCTTCTATTTCCACTTTCACATTCTTTGACTTCCAGAATATTTGTAATGAAATAATTCCCAAGGGAATATTGTTCAGAATTAATTTTGTTAGCCTGAACATTTCTTATTAAAATGTATTCTTGAATTCTAGTGAAATGTGTATGTGTGTGTATATATATATATATATATAAATACATTTTACTAGAATTCTGTATTCTAATTTATATATATGTATCTTCTCTTCTCTCTCTCTCTCTCTCTATATATATATATATATAAATTAGAATTCTAGTTAAATATAAAACTCTCCTGTATTATTTTATCCTTTTTCTATTATTCTTGTATTGATTTACTCAGAGAAAATTATTTACAATTTCAAAAGTTTATTATTAAGTTTTTTTTTACATTCGTGCACTTTTATTTTACAACAAAAAATATGTTTCAAAAATATTTTGAACAGTAAAAAACAGTTGTGCTTTATCTTACAGAAAAAATAAAATAATATTGAAATTATCAGCACTAAATTATTTATTATACTTCAGACGCTCCTTACAAGTAAACATCCTGGTATTAGCGAATAAAATATTTTTATGACTTTCAAATCAACATTAACCACTTCAAACTGCCTTAAAGAAACATTTTAAATTTTTGTTATGATAAAAGCCCTCTAGCTATCAGCTATTTAATGACTTACATTTTAATCTGATCAATTTTAATGTTATTGTTTATTCCCAAAGTGTCTTATATTAAAGCCATCAATACAATTCAATTAAATACAAATACTTTTCTTGAAATCTAGCGTAATTTGAAAACAATTTCGTTGGTAAATATGGTGTTTTCATCGATGACCTAAGCAGGGATAGGGATCTGAGGGAGTTCAGAACGAACTAAATATGAATTTATTAAGTGGATGACGCATTAATTTGTGTTAACTTTATACTGAGTTGTAGATTCAAATTTATTTATTTAAGATATTTGACAAATGGTTAAATTTTGTGTACCTTATTGCTAATCTTACCATATCTTGAAGAAAGCATATTAATAACATTCGAATCCTGCATTAGGACAAAAATTTGATAGTCGGAAATTGCTGATTTAGCAAATTTATCGTCCTTTTTATTTTTCTGCTATCGCCATATGACATGATATAAAAACAAAATAAAGCATCCTGAAGTTATTTGAAGTTTAAACATCATGGTTTGGTTCGGTTTGTCGCTCTACGGTCACATTTTGTACACTTTAAGCTAGTCAGACAGGGACCCAAGGTTTAACACGAATTCCGAACAACTAACAAACAGCCAAGATTCGAACCTGAAGCCCGTGGTACCAATGAGCAGAGCGTCAGCTAATTGGTCATCAGGTCGCTAAACATCATCAACAAAAACGTCGCTTTATTTGAACAAAATAAAACATTACGAAGCTATATTTTAATTTAAATTAAAATAAAGCTTTTTTTAAAGCAAAAAAAGGATGACTATGTTTGGATACATTAGAAAGAGTCACAGAGTGACTATTTAAAAATAATGTCATGTAAGGCTTTTAAAATTCTAAAATGCCAAGCTCGATCAAAGGCTTTCTTCATGTGAAAAAATATCTAAACTAAATGCGTCTTTATCCCAAAATGTTTCTCTGATCGCTGTTTTAATAATAGAACGCTATCCAATATACTTCTTCCGTGCCGGAATCCACTTAGTATTTTGATAAAAAGGCATTTCCTCTCTATGGCGTATATTAACCTGACGTTTATCATCCTCTCTACTTTAAGATATCTGGTCAGAGTAAAGGGTCTATAATTATTAATGTACTAAGGGTCTATAAAGACCATAGATTATATATATCGTAATAAGGGTCTATAAAGGTCATAAATTATATATATCAAAATAAGGGTCTATAATTACATCATATAGATAATTATATACCCTTTACTTTCATCATATTTACTCGATCTTAAAATAGAAATGATGATACTAGAATTTAAAATAGAATGATGCCGCCTTATTCTGTTGTTTAGGGAAGATTCCCTGTCTCTTTCTTCTATTAAATAATGCTAAAAGAACTATCGATGATTTTAAAATTAAATGGCTGATGCTGAATTGATAAATTTCATTTGGTCCAGGCAGAGGCCGGATTTTCCTATAGGCTAACTAGGCTTCAGCCTAGGGCCTCAAGATCAAGAGGGGCTTACATTCAAATTGTTAGCAAAATTAAAATTACACTATTCTAAAAACGCTATTCTAAACGTGACGTCGAAAGTAGGGGGTGGTCACATTAATGTGACTGGACTGTGTATATACCAGATTGCACCAAAGTATAGTTCACACGTTCAGTTATTTGATAGAAAATATGATAATTTTTGTTGCATATTTTATTTTCGTGGGCAAATTTTTTTTATTATTTGAATTTCGTTTCTTTGTAAATGTTGTGTGTTATGTTTGAGTAGTTATTGTTACAAGTACTATATATATGGTGCTGAGAATAAATATCCAAATAAGTATTCTCGACATTTTTTTGTACCTCCTTTTTAATAAAGATTAGCACCAATCACAACATGTTTCATTTAACATATTGATATATATCACAGTAATGGTGTATTTTATTATCTCTCATGTAATTTACAAACTTAAAAATGGGAGGTGAAAGGGCCTCAAAAATGGAATAGCCTAGGACCTCTTTTCATCTAAATCCGGTCCTGGGTCCAGGGTCAGTGGGATGTAATTTCACAATCCTTTTGACACCCTCCACATTTTCATTCTAGAATTTACCCCACTGAAGAGCTATAATTTATAATATATTCGTCGAATGTGTGTCAAAATTTTGTGTCTTAATTTTTCTCTTTCGTCTATATAAAATAAATTGTTGTGAGTATAATTGATTGCTTATGTATTTACCTAATGTACTTGTGAAACGTCCAAATGTACTGGGGCATTGATTTATATCATAAAATTGGTGGATAATAAAATGGCATTGATTATTTAACTTGAAATAAAGATTTCATTAATTTCCCTTTTGCTTTAAAACTTCAATCCTAAGCTATACTAGCATTGCCCAACAAAATGACTTATTTATATAAAAAAAAATTTTGAAATATGGGAGCTTATTTATATTTGCAAATAAATGCATATGCATAAATAACCTAATATTGTCATTTAGCTAGAAGATTGCGAATTTTTTCGACTGATCGCACTGCTGAAATAACAGAGTATTGTCTATTGATAAAAATGTTTTCATAAGTTATTTTATTTTAGAGATTTACTATACACACTCAAATCCAAATCCATACATACAGATACCTAATGTGTATTGCATGCATATAGAAGTATGTTGATATAAATTTTCCTTGCTGTTATTATCATTTCCTAACACTTAGAACTTATAAAGAAAAAAATAAACCATTTTGAAGACTTATTTTTATTTTAAAAATAATAATAAAAACAAGTAATATAAAAAAAAAAAAAAATTAAGTCATTTCCTATTTCTTTTTCACTATATTGCAGAAAGTCCTTTATAAATAATTTCATTCATTTTTTTAAGATTATCTGGCGCCATCTATTGGTAGATATATGCAACTTAAATCTGAAAAAAAAACTGAAATTAATTAATTAAATTTAATTACTGAATTAATATTTAAAAAACTGTAGTAACATCTAGTGTCATCCACTACAAGTTCAAAAAAAATGTATTTGAACTTGAGTGGATGAATAAAAAATATTTTGTTAGCGATTGAAAATTTGAGCAAGATATTTATAGGGAGAGTGTGAGCTAATAGAAGGAATTGAATAAGAAATTTTTCATCTTATCATCTTAAATTATGGTTTTGCATTCTAGCATCTTAAATTACTACAGCATATCATTTCAAGGATCAAACTCTGAAGTTTAATTTTTTGAAATCTTATCTCGCAATTTATCTTTCCGTACTAATAAGGAAATGTTAATACTACAATTGGATTTTCCATATTTACTAATGATATGCATAAAAAGAAAACAAATAATTAATATTAAATTTTGGAATAGATAAAATACTTTTGATTTTTTTTATAACATTTGAATCTATTATTTCCATTATTTAGATAATCTTCATTATTGTCAACACTTATTACTTTAAATATTCTTCAAAAAGAGATTGATTATGATCTTTTTACAGTATCTTCACATATACTTTTTTTTTTTTTAACTTCTTTTCATAATATGAAGATACATAATTGTTCACTATTAATAGCATTAGGTAAAAGGTATCATCGTACCGTAGGTTTATCTCCAATATAAGTTAAAATCAATTCATTAGCTAGATCCCCCCCAAACAAACACCATTCTGGCGGTGACATGGGTGTTTGTTAATGTTTCGGAATCCACGTTAAACTGTAGATCCCGGTCTAATTATCAAAAAAATGACTGTAGAGCGACAAACCAAACCTTGAATTTTGTAAAGCTGGTGCTGAGATGGTATTGAGATCTTAGATATCACAATTTCAAAATATTTTTGCTGGCTGAAGTTTTTACCGCATTGGGGACTTTATATGAGTTATTAAAATTTACAGCAACGCAACAAAGTATTTTTGGTATAAATTGATGAATTGTTTTTTCTTATAGTTAGTATTTCATTTGGTTGTTTTTAAAGAAATAGTATTCAAAAGAATTTCCTTCGAGTTTTAAGACGGAGAGAGCATTATTCAGATTATTTTATCAGAGAGAGCATAAATTTACAAAAATGGACATTTAGTACATTTATTCGGTATATAGATAAATCAATATGTTAGTTCTCTGCAATACTAATCAATAGGAAACAATTTTTTTTATTAATCATTATGGACAGTTCGTTTTAGCCATAACATACAGCCAAAACATTCATAACTTTTTGTTTATATAAAGATAATAACTAATTTATATACGTATAATAACTTGTTTATATATAGAAATTAATTGTTTTTTTTTTTCAATAGGAGTTTTATTGAAAAAAAATATTTTCGATAAATATCTCTATTTTGTTTTGAATTTTAGGAAATAATAACATTCAGTAGTGTGATAACAATGATGAAAAATGAAATTTATTTTGCAGGATTTGTAAATTTAATTTAATGTCGTATAACATTTTATTTTTGAATAATTTTGCAATATTTTTGTGAAAAAACTTAGTAAAAAAAAATATAACATAGATTTTAAAAAATTAGTTTTGAGTCTATCAAAAAAGAAATTGTATAAAAGATTGTAATTTTCAAAATATACTTGTATTTTTAATAAAGTTAAATTATTACAGAAATGTTGAATATTGTAGTATTTTTTTTTTTTTTTTCATGAGAAGAGTTTTGGCATTTTATTCCCAGGGGAGAGGAATGTATGTTATTTGACAAGTATATAACAACAACCCATCACTCAAATTTGACAGCTCACAAGCAGTATTGTGGGTAGGTAATTAGTGTTTTGTACTAATGAGAACAACCTGTCACTCAAATCTTATAGCAGATATTCGGTATCATGTATAATGAGACTCAGGAGATAAGCGAATGTCTGTGCAACCTTCACATACCTATACAACTACAGGTTGAAGAACTATACAACTACAGTTGAGTTGTTCCATCGTGATTGGTGATGGACCGCGAGTTGAAAAATGTCTACTCCAATGAAAAGTGAGCCTCTTGTGGTTTCATATTTAATTAAAAACTTTATTTCCAACATTCATAAAATATAATTCTATACAAGGAGTCTTTTTAATGAATGAGCATGAAAAAATAAATCAAATAATTCGTTTAAGAAAATTGCAAAAAAAAAAAAAAAAAAAAAAAAAAAAAAAACATTAAAAAAAAAAAAAAAAAAAAATTAGGGAAACATTTTCATAAGACAAAATAATTTTCACACAGAACAAAATTATAACATTTTATTAGCACCATACTCCATGGAAAATGAAATTGGAAGTTATTTGGTCAATAAAGTTATCATCCATAAATTAACAGGAATTCCTTTTTTTATATACACACAGATGCATTTTATGTCAGAAGCATTTTACGCACTGAAAATATTTAATTAACATTACGTAGGTATTTTCAGCAGCCTATTCTTTTAGGCACATCAAAACAGTTTAATCCAGATGCCTGTACATAGCTTCTATCTGTGGCATAAAAAGCTTGCGGCAGTCTGGTCTCTTCGTCTTTAAAGTGGGTGTGAGCAGACCATTTTCAATGGAGAAAAGTTCAGGATGTAAGTAGAGGTCTTTTATCTATTTAAAAAAAAAAAGTCAATCGGCATCAATGCATTTTTTTTAAAGTTTCCAGAATGAAGTACAATAAAAGTTAGTGGTAAAAGCATTATTTTTAAAGAAGTATTATATTTATTAAACTTGTGATTTTCAAAATTCCATCTGATTGTCCAATATCTAACTTTTAATTTTAACGTTAGAATAAATATTAACATTGTGTTCGTCATCAGTAAGTTAAACTTTCAAATACATTTTAGTTTTTTTTAAAAGTATTACAATTTATTAAAATTAAATTTCCTATTAATTCAATTACATTTTTTAACTGTTTGTTTTTTTCTTTGGAATTTTTTTGATTTTTAATTAATATAAGAATAATTTTTTGGTGCAAATAATTTTGGTGCAATAATAATTATTATTATCTAGCAATAATAAAATAATTGTCTAAAAATCTCTTCGATATATTGACATTTTAATAAGCTATTTAAATTGTACTTTATTTGGTTTTAAATTACAACATGTGGATAGGTTTTATACAATAGTGAAAATAGTATAAATTCTGATTATATAGTGAACTAGTCTTTTTACAAGTATGAAATTTTAAATACTTCTACTTTTTTATGTTATGAAACTATAATGAAATGTGTAATAAAAAGAAAAAATCTGTTCATTATTACATTTATTAATTATAAGCAATAGTGTAACCGTGCTTCCTCCTATGCACTGCAAGAGCGCTCCCTGTTATGTTCAGGAGAAAAGGTCAGTAGGCCTCGAGACTATCACCCGAGAGGGAGTACAGCGCAACCACTTCTGTTGAGAAACATTTAGTTTACAGTCTCTCAACCCATGAGGAAATGTATTTAACGCAACTCTGCGTATCAATTGGCCTACAGACTCTCACCCAGAGAGGAAGTATATTTCGCGCATCCTGCGCGTATCTGAGTATAGAGTTTACGGCTTAGAAGTGGAATCCTTCCACGAATGTACAATTATATGTCTTTAAATGTGTTAAATATTGTATGTGTGTGATGTTCGTGCGTGTATAAAAGATTCTGTGAGCTCTCCAACCAGTGCATCAAGTATTTCAATCCAACCACACCCAGTTACAATCAGATTGCCCAACATGAGCACAACAAAAGTCAATAATAATACTAATGATACTAATAATAATAAAGCAAGCGAACAATAAAACAATTTTTTACCTGTTCGAAGGATTTCAGCCCTGCTTTTTTGCCAAGTTCCGTAATATCTGTAAGTATCATCTTTTTCACAGCCTGTAATGGAAATATATATATTAAAAATTGTAATCGGAAGGGGGCCTATATACAGGTTACCCATACAATGTAGAATTTGATGTAAAAACAAAGCGCATAACAACAATTTTAAAAAATAAAAAAAACTATAGAATTCCAAATGAGTTTCTTATCCTGAAAAATAACATGTTTACTTGACCAGACGAGCTTTTTTAAATTTTATTTAATTATATAATTACTTGCTTGCGAAAGAAATTTAAATAAATTGCATGCAAAAAAAAGTTCGAGAAAGAAATTTAAATATGCATGAAAAAAAACTCATGGAAGAAATTGAAAACAAATTAAAAGGGGTCAAGGATGTGATAAGATGCGTGGGTGCTTGTAAATAACTTAATATTTATATCCGATTGTTGGTGTATACTTTCTAAATATCATGGCTAAACTTGACTTCACTTGACCTGGTACTTTGAGATGTATGCTAACTGGTGCTGTTTTATCTTAATTTATCCAAAAAATTTTTTTAAATACAACAGTCAAAACAATTTGGCAGAAATTAAAATGGTACCTTATAAAGGAACTACACTAAAATTCGAAATTCATTGCCTAAGACGGCTTAAAAATTCCTTTAAAAATACTCGAAACATTGATTGCGCTTTCTAGCAACCCAAAGAATATAAATAAGAAGAATAAATTTAAAAACGAAAAAAATAGATAAAACTACAGATTAAATAGATCATAACATTTTAACAGATAGACGATGATTAGAAAATAGGAAGTACAACTAGTACTTGAACTAAAAAGGGCAAATGAAATATTAATCCCAGAAAGACGTGGCCGAACTCATTTTTTTAAATTTAATTCTTTATTTACGTTTTGTGGTATACTTTTTTGCATCGAAGTAAAGTAATGATTTTATTTAATAAAGTAATAGTAATTATTTATTTTAATTCTTTTATATCAGGAATGAATTATATAAGACAATACGACAATATTCATATATATATTCATATATATATATATTCATACCGGGGGATTTTGGTCTAAAGACTAGTTATCTTTCAAATAATACTACTATCGTAACAAAAATCCAATTTTAATTTTTAAAAAAAATTTAAATCTTATTTTCAGATTATTTCCCGAACAATGCTGAATATACCGGTTCTCGTTAGATCACCGAAGTTAAGCATCATTGGGCGCGGTCAGTACTTGGGTGGGTGACCACCTGGGAACACTGCGTGCCGTTGGCAAATTTGGGACCTGAATGGCCGAGTGTCTAGCGCTCTGGCGCTCGGTGCCACAGGTTTCGGGTTCGAATCCCGGCGGTGCCATGGATGTTTGTAGTGGTTCGGAATCCACTTTAAGCTGTAGGTCCCGGTCTTCTATGACTGTAAGAGTGTCACGGAGCAAAAGTCAGGCTTCTACCTACGGGTGCTCCAACAACAGAATTCTTCCCCTTCAATCATGAGTCCATATGGGCTCGTGGGCTTGGCCAGCCAAGTGGGATAAGAAACAACAACAACAACAACACAATAAATTCTTTTATCGTACTGTCAAAATCGTATGAAATACAGATGTTTATGAGTTTCCGGAGATAACAAAATTTCGCAGATCAGTTATTCGTTAGTATTATTCAATGTATTCTTCATTCTCTGTCATTCAATTTTAAATGAGTTTTAATTGTTAAACCAAAATGTTTGAAAAATTAATGGAACCTTACTTTATTTTCGCAAATTTCTCTCCAACTGCCTTCGATTTCGTTCGCTTTACACCAATCTTTAAGCATTTTCTGATCTGGCACTATGATGCCGACCAAACAGGACTAAAGAGAAAAAAAAATTTGTTAGGTACCTTGATATAAAATAAATAAATAAAGCAGACATACGATAACTTTCATCTGTACATGACACAGATTATCCATTTAAACTTCAGCTGTGTTATATGCTAATATTTTTTCAATAACATATTAAGAAAATATTATGATTAACCGCTTACTTTGCAGAATTATGTAATCAAATCAAATATTGTAAGTATAATCTGTTTCCCTTATAACACAATGCACCATTATAATACTTCATTTTTTTTATAACAATAACGCCGCTATGATTTATGCAAATGATTCTACGATGAAAAGAGCAATATCACTTAACAATGTTGTTGCACATATCATAGAATATGTGTAATGATATTGCTAACCTTATTCTTGACTTTGAAAAGCTTCACAAAAATTGTCCAAAAAATTATCAAGTATATCGACAATGTATACTACTGAACACTGAACGTCCTATGCAGTCACTGCTTTCATAAATCAAGAATTTGACAACATGATAAGTGCCCTAAACTAATTATATTATAAATGAACAAGTAGCACATCCCTGCGTTCTAACTGTATGGGATAAGATGGCCCAGATTCGAATTCACTGGTGACGTCCTATGCAGTCACTGCTTTCATAAACAAGGAGATTCGTTGGGAATTATGACAACATGATAAGTGCCCTAAACTAATTATATTATAAATGAACAAGTAGCACATCCCTGCGTTCTAACTGTATGGGATGAACTGTATGTGTATGTGATGTAAGATGGCCCAGATTTGAATCCACTGGTGACGTCCTATGCAGTCACTGCTTTCATAAACAAGGAGATCCGTTGGAAATTGTGACAACATGATAAGTGCTCTAAACTAATTATATTATAAATGAACAGGTAGGACATCCCTACGTTCTAACTGTATGTAATTTTTCCAAGCTAATTAATATTTATAAACTAATAATTATTTATATATAGCAATTAGTAATTAGAGATTATAATAATTAGTGATAACTTCGGGGAGAATTTAATTTATTTTAGATTTCTTTAAATTGAGTATATTTTCTTTTGCATATCTGTATTTATTTGTAACATTTGTAATAAAATAAATGCATTAATTTAAAAATTGGAAAGATCGCAATTTAAAAATTTTATAAATATGTTTTCTAACGTTTTTATGTAAAGTTGCATTGCTAAATTTTTCATAAAAATTTTTTTTGTAGAAAATCATAATATAATCAATTATCTAAACAAGAAATTATATTCAGATAAAAAAATATTCACACATTTTTTCTGAAATATCTGCAAAAATATTAGATTTAAAATATCGAAATTCAATCAAACATACATGAAAAGTAATAAACGAATAACATTTGCTTCCATGTATTTACATTTAAAAATGAATACTCACTTTAAGACTCTCGCCATATACAAATATTTGCAAAACGTATGGGCTTGACAGGTAAATGTTTTCTATTTTCTCAGGTGCTATGTATTCTCCTTGAGCCAGTTTGAATATGTGCTTTTTCCTGTCGACGATACGCAAGGCTCCATTCTGTAATAATACGAATCGAATTAGCATGTACGTTTTTTTCAAAAGTTTATCTAAAATCTGTCTAGACTAAGGAAATATTGTAGAAAGGCAGAAAAAAAAATTAAGGTATACTTTAAAGAGATTTGAATAAAGAATTAAGTGCAGCTGAAAGTATACTCATAATCTAACATCTAACCAACTCGGTAGAATGCTTATAATATTTGTATCAAAATTAAACTTGTTGTAAAAAAAAAAAAACTTGTTCATTTTGAATAGGTTTGATGTGCCGCTCTATTGTCATTTTTTTGCACACTTTTGTCAGACTAGTACCTACAGTTTAACGAATTCCGAATTGGATTCCAAACCACTACTACTACACTACATCACATCACTGTGCCTAGATTTGAGTTGTCTCTCTGCAGTTTGGGAATGATGTGGGTGAGAAGTCTGATTGGGCTTTGTGGAGCTCTACGGTCATATGAGACCGGGACCTACGATTTCCGAATGGATTCTGAACCACTACATACATCCATGGCACCGCTGGGATTCGAACCCGATACTTGTGGTACCGAGTGCCAGAGCGCTATCCACTCGGCCATCAGGCCCATTCCGAACCAGTAACAAGCATCCATATTACCGCCAGGATTCGAACTTGAAGCTTGTGATACCAAAGGTCGGAGTGCTAGTCAATCGGCCATCCGCCTCGAATCCTGGCGGTGGTATGGATGTTTGTCTGTGGTTTAGAATCCACTTTAAACTGTAGATGCCGATCTAATTAGTCTAAGTGTGAAAATAAATTGCCATTGATCTACAAACCAAACAAATTTTGTAACTTCTTCCTTTGAAAAATCGCGACCTAACTTTGAAGATAGTTATAAATTAAATCATAGTACACCATCATATTACAGGGCAAGAAAATGTTTAAAAATTGTGATAAAAGTACATCTCCCATCTAAACTACATACTTCCATCCACATTCCTATGTCTCCAGTGTGCAACCAACCCTCTTTGTCTATTGTTTCTGCAGTCTTCACTGGATCATTAAGATAACCTTGAAATACATTCAATCCTTTTATACAAACCTAAAATGAGAAAATACGTTTAAAATTCTTACTCTTAGAATTGTAATTTAAATCAAGAAATATATAATTATAGTTATCTTTATATTATGCTTTATAATATTTAACTTCTACTGTATATTAATTTATTGTAATTACATCAAATTTATTCAATTCCTACCATTAGTTCGCACTCTCCCTATGCATATCTTGTTCAAATTTTCAATTTTTTTTTTTTTTTTTTTTAACTTTTAGTGGATGACACTTAATGTTAGTTTTTTCAAACATTAATTGATTAATTAAATTTAATTAATTAATAAAAAAAATTTTTAGATTTAAGTTGCATGTATCTAATAATAGATGGCGTTAGATGTAAGAGGAAAATTTCAACTTTATTTGTAAAGGACTTTTCTGCAGTATAGTGAAAAAAAAGTAGGAATTGAATTAATTTTTTTTTTTTTTTTTTTTTTTACATTACTTGTTTTTCGAATCAACTTCGTCCATTGTTTTAAAATGTTCTAGTTTAAATGTAAAATGTCTGAAGTTAAAATCTCTAAAAATAATAAAATACAAGTTAATTGGATTTATTTTTAAATGCTATAAAAGGGATATAGGTTTTTTTTTATTAGTTTTATTATAATAGTTTCGTATTTGTTGAATAAATACTAAAAACACTTACTTCGCCTTGTCCATTAATAGCGAAATATTCCATTTCTGGGACATCAATGAGTTTAATGTGACAACATGGCAATGGAGGACCAACATGACCTGCATGTAGAAAATAATTAGAAAAACAACAGAAATTTTTTAAAATTTATTTCATTTAATGAAATTATTACCCTAATAATAGTAATAATTAATAATTATAAGTATATTATATAAAAATTAATATTGTACTATCAATTTAGTTTTAAAAATAATATTTTCTACTAACTTTAAAATTTTAAGTTCATAAAAAGGATTTTCTATGCACATACCAACACTGTAGTCTCCAACCAATGTCATAGTGCTGGGAGCAACACTTTCTGTTTGACCATAACCTTCAATTATCTGAAAATATTTAAACTCTTTTAGAAAATAAAAATTGCTAATATGTACACTCTTGAAGTTGTTAAATAAAAAATAATAAAGATAGATAATAAAGTAGATAATAGATAGATAGATAATAGATAATAAAGCATGTTATTATTTAGTACCTACACCAAAATGTTCTAATTAAAATGCTGCTCGCAATGGTGCTAAACTCGATTAGTCATGATATCTGTGCTTCCCATGCTGACCGTTGAAATCATTGTCATTACATGTAACTTTTGTTTTATTAAGTACAAACTTTATAGTGGAGGAAAAGCCACACTTTTCCAGCAGTTGTGACGCATGCACGGGGAATGGGTTTGGGCTAGTGGACCAAGCACCTGTATTATTCGAAGGTGTTGGGACTGTTTTTTTTATTAATTGTTATTCTGTATAGATATATAATTTTTCTGTGCGTGTGTTTGTCACTGAACTCCTCCTCAACGGCTGTACCGACTTTCATGAAATTTTTGTGTGTGTTTGAGTGGGTCCTTGGATGGTTTAGATTCACAGTTGGACCTGATAGTTGGCGCTGCAATCGTTTTCCAGTTGTTTTTTTTTAAAATTTTGTAAAGATTTTTTGCATATTACCCACTCTCTCACTTCTCAATATTTGAACCCTAACTATCAATTATATGTTGTGTGTAATCGCGATGCAAGCCATCAAGTTTGTTCATAAAATAGCATTAAGATAGAAACAAAAAAAAAATTATTGTTTTCGTCGGACCGTTTTTGATAAAAAGTATAAGGTAAGGTTTCTCTGCAACTGACTGTAAATATATATTTCTCTGCAACTGACTGTAAATATATAGATAACTTATATACATATATATATTTGAGTACATATAGTATATTTGAATGCTCATAAAATCACTTGTGTTAATATAATTGTATGACGTGTTTTAACTTAAATTGTAAATATTATTAAATATATTGTTTATTTTTTAAATCGTGGCTTTTGATTTATTTCATGTGTATGTGTTTCCTTCTCCAACATGTATAACTATCTGAAAGCATTCGAACCTGTAGGTTTATATATGGTATGAGTTATTGCGGATTTCTAGGTATATAATTAAATAGGCTATTGCGGAATGTAGACATATAATTAAATGGGTTATTGCGGATATGTAGGTATATAATTAAATGGGTTATTGCGGATATGTAGACATATAGTTAAATGGGTTAATGTGGATTTCTAAGTATATAATTAAATGAGTTGTTGCGGAATTTTAGTGTGTATTGGGAAATCTGTCTAGCATGTTCTTTCTGTACGAGATATTGTTATAAGGATTTAAAGTTGTCCTAAACAACACAACACTATAAAATGTAGTATATTTCTCTTAAATGGTGGCGAAATCTTTCTTCCCTTTATTCCAAGAAACGTCTTCATAAAATGGTGACTCTTTTAAAACATTCCGTTTGCATCTATTAGTTTTTGACACTCACCGTACATCCCAGAGCACAGCGGAGAAATGTGAGAACATTGCTGGCCAATGGGGCAGATCCAGTCACCATCAATCGAACTCTTCCACCCAAACTCTCTTGGACGGGTTTAAACACGAAACGATCCCAAACGCTTCTGTTTGTAACTATGTGTCTGAAAAGAAATGTGTAAATTTAAAATCTTGCATAAATAAACAGATTGATAGATCGATGCTTAAAAACAATTATTAGTTAACAATTACTGAAGAAAAATAATATAAAGCTTAATTTTTGTAAAAAATTTATAACGAATAGCCCGATAAGAATTCATTAAATAATGCGTATAAGTAATCAAAATAGTTTCACTATTCATTTCTATTACATTAATATATCATTTTAGATCATCCAGGTCTTTCAATTTTGTATTAAATATTAGAAAAATTGAATTTAGTAACAAAATAAAAAACCCTAAAGCGCATAATGTTTATTATTATTATATTGACCATTTATATTATTAAATATTAACGACAATCAGCTTAAAATACTCGTTACAATTAAAAAATATAGCATATCAATTTGTATGTACATTTTATTGAAAAATCCTTTTATAAGCTTCTTGCAAAAGTACAAAAGTTTTAACATTTAAAACATTTTTAACATTCCCTTGTATATTTTTTTATTTAGTTAAAAAATTAATTGTTTTACGTTTTTAGAAAGCACTAACTACAGGAGCATAATGTTTATCATTATTAACTTGACCACTTACATTATTAATTACAATCGTCAGTCAGTTATAAAAAATGTGCTACAATTAAAAAAAATAGCATAACAGTATTTACGTATATTTTATTGAAAAATCCTTTTATATGCCTCTTGCAAAAGTACAAATTTTTTAACATTTAACAAAATTTTTAGCTTTCCCTTGTATAATTTTTTTATGTAGTTAAGAAATTAATTGCTTTACGTTCTTAGAAAGCACTAACAGAGCTGTAAGTATATTAAAAAATAAAATTATATTTTTCACACACTTGTTTAGATGCATTATATAAAAAGTTTAATGGTATACTATTTTTTCAATGAAAACATATTTCAGTATACCACGCACCTTTCTAACTCTGATTGTTTGCTTAATAGAGCCATATCCATAATCCATTTCTTCAGTTTACTTCCTTTAACACCGTTTTGAACCTAAAAATATAATGAATATAATGAAACACAGTTCAAAGTAAGAATAGAAATCAATTTGACTTTTTAATGCAAATCAATTGAAGCTTTCTATTTTCATAAATATTTCATCCTAAACGGTTTTTTGTGTGTGTGTATTAAACATTCGCTGGATGATAAAATTCATTGATCTCTCTCAAAATCATGGCATTGGTAAATTAATGTTACCTCCCATGTTGGGGGATATGTTTTAAGAACAGTTGGTCTACATTTGAACTTATATGAAAGTAAAATCTGTGCCGGTATTGTAAAGGTTGCGTAGTGTTATTGAAATCCAGACGGCAAAATAAAAGACGATAATCAATTTTCATAATTACAGCATCTTTATTCTACTTCGAACGCCAACTACGTTCTATTTTTTATTCTAGCGGGAAAATTCCCTTTCTAACAGTGAAAGTAGAAGTCGTTCAATTTGTATTCCATTTTTACATCAATAGGGGTCGCTACATCACTTTGAAATCCAGACGGCAAAATAAAAGACGATAATCAATTTTCACAATTACAGCATCTTTATTCTACTTCGAACGCCAACTACGTTCTATTTTTTATTCTAGCGGTAAAATTCCCTTTCTAACAGTGAAAGTAGAAGTCGTTCAATTTGTATTCCATTTTACATCAATAGGGGTCGCTACATCACTTTGAAATCCAGACGGCAAAATAAAAGACGATAATCAATTTTCACAATTACAGCATCTTTATTCTACTTCGAACGCCAACTACGTTCTATTTTTTATTCTAGCGGGAAAATTCCCTTTCTAACAGTGAAAGTAGAAGTCGTTCAATTTGTATTCCATTTTACATCAATAGGGGTCGCTACATCACTTTGAAATCCAGACGGCAAAATAAAAGACGATAATCAATTTTCACAATTACAGCATCTTTATTCTACTTCGAACGCCAACTACGTTCTATTTTTTATTCTAGCGGGAAAATTCCCTTTCTAACAGTGAAAGTAGAAGTCGTTCAATTTGTATTCCATTTTACATCAATAGGGGTCGCTACATCACTTTGAAATCCAGACGGCAAAATAAAAGACGATAATCAATTTTCACAATTACAGCATCTTTATTCTACTTCGAACGCCAACTACGTTCTATTTTTTATTCTAGCGGGAAAATTCCCTTTCTAACAGTGAAAGTAGAAGTCGTTCAATTTGTATTCCATTTTACATCAATAGGGGTCGCTACATCACTTTGAAATCCAGACGGCAAAATAAAAGACGATAATCAATTTTCACAATTACAGCATCTTTATTCTACTTCGAACGCCAACTACGTTCTATTTTTTATTCTAGCGGGAAAATTCCTTTCTAACAGTGAAAGTAGAAGTCGTTCAATTTGTATTCCATTTTACATCAATAGGGGTCGCTACATCACTTTGAAATCCAGACGGCAAAATAAAGACGATAATCAATTTTCACAATTACAGCATCTTTATTCTACTTCGAACGCCAACTACGTTCTATTTTTTATTCTAGCGGGAAAATTCCCTTTCTAACAGTGAAAGTAGAAGTCGTTCAATTTGTATTCCATTTTACATCAATAGGGGTCGCTACATCACTTTGAAATCCAGACGGCAAAATAAAAGACGATAATCAATTTTCACAATTACAGCATCTTTTATTCTACTTCGAACGCCAACTACGTTCTATTTTTATTCTAGCGGGAAAATTCCTTCTAACAGTGAAAGTAGAAGTCGTTCAATTTGTATTCCATTTTACATCAATAGGGGTCGCTACATCACTTTGAAATCCAGACGGCAAAATAAAAGACGATAATCAATTTTCACAATTACAGCATCTTTATTCTACTTCGAACGCCAACTACGTTCTATTTTTTATTCTAGCGGGAAAATTCCCTTTCTAACAGTGAAAGTAGAAGTCGTTCAATTGGTATTCCATTTTACATCAATAGGGGTCGCTACATCACTTTGAAATCCAGACGGCAAAATAAAAGACGATAATCAATTTTCACAATTACAGCATCTTTTATTCTACTTCGAACGCCAACTACGTTCTATTTTTTATTCTAGCGGAAAATTCCCTTTCTAACAGTGAAAGTAGAAGTCGTTCAATTTGTATTCCATTTTACATCAATAGGGTCGCTACATCACTTTGAAATCCAGACGGCAAAATAAAAGACGATAATCAATTTTCACAATTACAGCATCTTTTATTCTACTTCGAACGCCAACTACGTTCTATTTTTTTATTCTAGCGGGAAAATTCCCTTTCTAACAGTGAAAGTAGAAGTCATTCAATTTGTATTCCATTTTACATCAATAGGGGTCGCTACATCACTTTGAAATCCAGACGGCAAAATAAAAGACGATAATCAATTTTCACAATTACAGCATCTTTATTCTACTTCGAACGCCAACTACGTTCTATTTTTTATTCTAGCGGGAAAATTCCCTTTCTAACAGTGAAAGTAGAAGTCGTTCAATTTGTATTCCATTTTACATCAATAGGGGTCGCTACATCACTTTGAAATCCAGACGGCAAAATAAAAGACGATAATCAATTTTCACAATTACAGCATCTTTATTCTACTTCGAACGCCAACTACGTTCTATTTTTTATTCTAGCGGGAAAATTCCCTTTCTAACAGTGAAAGTAGAAGTCGTTCAATTTGTATTCCATTTTACATCAATAGGTGTCGCTACAAATCTAACAGACATTCTTAAATTCACAACAATAAGAAACACTATTCGAATATTCTTAAATTCTTCTTCTTCTATTGCAGACAAAAAAAATCGAATTATCAAGTTCTACTAACACAATTGTAAAACAAAACTATAAAGTATTTATTTAAATTCTTGTGTTTTATTTTAATATATTAAATTATAGTTTAATAAATAAATTTTTAATATTTCAATTATTTTTCATAAAATTTTAAGTACCTGTAGTTTAACTTTAAAAATCTTTGATGTAATATTTTAAATATAAAAGTAAATTATCTTTAAAAAAACAAAAAACAAGAGAGCAATTTTTAATACAAGTAAATAATGATTTAAAAATGTTTTTATTATTGATAATTATTGATTGATTTACATGACGTCTGTTAAAGATTTATGGCAGCATTATTTACAACTTATTTTTGTGAAATATCATAAATTTTATTTTTTTATCCAGTTACAAAATAATTAATCTTACAATTCCAGCGTAATTTTATGCTTGAGAACATTAAAAAAACATTTGCGTGATATTTTTTTATGTTTCGAATCATTTTTTAGAATTAAATTCTCTAATTTCAGTTACATGTTTTAATTTTATGTACTTTACATTCAAATATTCAGTGTTTGAAACTACAAAAAAAAAATTTCCCATTTTTGACCTTCAAAATAGAACTAGGAAAATGTAAGTCGTAAATAATATTTTAAAAAATATATTTTTGAATGTCATATTATAAATATTTAGAAGTACAAAGTAAAATTTGTCGTCAAACTAGTCATTAAGCTTTAGTTGCAAAATTTAATTTCTTTCTCAGTGCAGAACTAGCACATACAGATCCTTTCCTTGTTTTTGTTCTTGTGATATGCTTTCCAGGAAAATTGCTTTGAATAATTCACGTGTACATTGTTAAGTCTTATGTTCTTACTTTTTTCTTGCTTCTGAGTCATCAAATCACTCTAATTTTCTTTTATAAAAAATCACGAGGCTTGATTTAATGACTTCGATAAATATTTTAATCACCTTAAAGGAGTTTTGGATTAAATTCTTATTTTATATTTGATAGAAAAAATAATTTGAAATTTTTCTTTATTAAATGTGTTTATTTAAAAATGTGTTAACAAAGTTTTTACTAAATATGTTTTAACAATGTATTAATATTTTTTTTTATCAAATGTGTTTTAACAATGTGTTGACAATTTTTTTTTTATTAAATGTGTTTTAACAATATGTTAACAAATTTTGTGTGTTTCACATAATTTTCATAAAACAAGACAATTTTTTTTTCAATCAATTAAATTCGAAAATGTTAAGAAACCAAGAATTTCGAAGTCTAAAAAATTAATTTTTGTAGTCCTGTATATGAATCTTTATTTTATTCTCCCGACGAATGAATTTTATTGAGATTTGTAAATGATCAAAAATACAGAGAGAATACGCAAGACTTATAAATAGAGTTATTGAGTAACCAAGCAAGTAGTGTAATATCTTGAGATACGAATTTCATTCATTCTTCTATCTCAGTCTTCTTTGGCCAAAGCTCAAAAGTCAAAATATTCTTATCTCAAATCAATTTTTCGCAACAAAATTAAAGGAAATAAAATTAATTCGTTTCAAATCCCAAAATTAAATAATTAATTTAAATAATATGCTTAAAATTAACAAATATTAAATACAAACATGAGTAATCCAAACAAATGCATATGTAAGAGAATCGAAAGAAAGAAACGCATGTTGGCCGAACTTATTGACGTATAGAATTAATTTTTTCTTTCACTTCGCTTTTGCATAATTTAATTTTCTTTTCACATTTTTTCCCAAGATTTCGTCACTTTTATCAACAGAACAATTCAAATGAAACTGTCGCTTGGAGCTTTGTTTCTAATAACCTAGAGAAAAAATCTGCTGCCATAACGTAGCTCGTTCTCATTTGCAAACGGCTTATTATGTGCGCTTGGAAATGGGGGTGAGATAATGGATAGTTGTAAAGTTCTACAGAGAATCCCGAATCATCCTTTTCTTGTTCCGAGAGTGAATCGAGATCAATTTATACTTGAGACAAGAATTTGTTATAGATATTTTTATTATACGTGCAAAAACGCCAGAATCTGAACGGAGTGGTGGTTGTGACGGCACTGAACAGGCTCATTTCTCAAATACTGTCTCTTAATTTCAAGGCAAAAAAAATCGACCTAATGACCTGTCGTATATCTAAATATAATGGGTTACTCATATCTCAAAATATCACTGTACTACAAAGTTAGTGATGTGAGTATGCAAGTAATGATCGGAAGACAGCTGGACAAAAAGAAAATTTATCAAGAAACCATGTAATGTAATGACATCACACGATGATAGACACTTTCTCTCCTTAACACTGATGGACCACTGACTTCCATCCCATATCAAGTCGCTTTTCGAATGTTATCACAGCAATAGAGGATTGTTGTATCCTCTAGCATTATCTACTTCAACGGTTTAAAAATGTCTTCTATCCAAAGATGTTGTGAGTTCATTCCTTTGTAGAGGTAAATTTTCTATTCTATTAATATCGATACCTTTGGCTACCATGGCCCATAGATGAATTTTTTTTTTCTGACCATCTTTTATGATGTTTCAACTTTCGTAAGCGTGAGTGTACATAATAAAGAGTGATGGCGATAGATAAATTTGAAAATTTGTACATTCGGTTTTATAATAACATTAAAATCAATTTTAATTAAGGAAAATGATAATAATTTATTTGCGAAACGTGTGCTTTTCTGGTGAATTGCGGCAAAATAAAATATTTTCATCTGTTTATGTCCTTATATAACGACCATTATTACTTTTAGTGAAGATCATGTTAATAGAAGTGATCACCTTGTATTTGTCAGACCATCTTATTTAATTAATTAATTAAATAAGATTTAATTAATTAATTAAATAATTTTCCCCGTCTAAGATTATTATCTTTCATAATCAGAGTATCAAATGTAAAAAATAGACTATTATTACCTGATCGTAAATTCTGTTCAAAAGTCTAGGGACAACAGGTATAAAAGTTGGTTTAAAGGTTTTAATGTCATCGGTTAAAAGTTTGATGTTTCCTTGTGAAAATCCAACGCATCCTCCGCTCATGTATGCAATCACCTGAAAAGATTTTTTTTTTTATAAAATTTATTCTCATGTTCTAATGCTGAGTTTTGGTGTGATTTCGAACAGAAAAACAAATGAAGGGCTGTATAAAAAATTCATGAATCTTAAAATGTTACAGAGATTTCTGTGGCAAACTGGTAGGCAGAGATTAAACTTAGAATTCGATAATTTAAAGACGATTTCTAAATTTTTGAGACTTGAAATTGTGATATTATTTTTATAACAGAAAAAAAAAAAATATATTATTCAAAGTGACGAAAATATTCTCATACCTGGCAGACTCTTTCAAACATGTGAGCCAGGGGTAGGTATGACATAAAACAGTCAGAAGAGTTTGGCCCATGTACTCCCTAGATAAAGGAAATTATTAAACATTTAATACATGAATGAAATATCAATAAAAAGAACAATTCTATTTATTTCGTATTATCAAAAACTATATTATGTCTTTTACTTGAACGCCAAATGCCTTTAATATGAATATAGTAGTAATGTATATGAATAGTACATAATAATATTGCCTGTAGTATGAATGGCTTAGTTTACAAACTATAGACAGATGTCTTTAGTTTGTAAACAAATTCATTCATCTTCTGTGTTTAATTACCATATTTTTAAGAAATTGAATTACAAAACTTTTGATTCCTCTCCAAAAATTGAATAAAATATAAGTACCTGAATTGTTATTTCTAATTCTAAAAAATGCACGTTGAATTTATCGTATCCTTTTTTGTATTTCATTTAATATAAATTGATAACAAAATCTGCTTTACTAAAAGTAATTTATAATATTTATAAGAAATTTGATGAAAATTTTACAAAAAAAAATAAATAATAATAACAATAATAAATAAATAAATTCGTTATCTTAAAAAAGTTAAAATATTCAAAAATTTTATGAATCATTCAGGATCCTGAATCATGATAAAATTTATGTTCTTCAAACATAAGGATATGTAAAATACTTATTTATGTTTAGATTCATTGTGATTAAGAAAAGATTCTACACTTATCGAGTGGGACTTTCTAAGCTGGACTACATGAATTTTTTTTGATTGCATATATATTAGGCAATATTTGTTTGTTTGACGATAAGTTTCTGACAGAGAGATTTCTTGTTTTTTTTTATACTTCGGTAAACAACAAAATATCTTAAGATAGATATCTTTTTGTTAGATATCTCTTTTAAAAAATCAAGAGAGAAAAATAATATTCTCTGTAGATTTTTAAACAAAATTTAACATTTCTAGTTTTGAATGTCCTTTTTGTATTCAACTGAGAAATTCTTTTCTCAAATCAGTTTTTGGTTTCATAATTAATTGTATCAACAGAAAGGATAAGAAATTTTCTAGAATGCACCTTAAGAACCATCATAAATGTATTAAATTATCTATGGAAATGATTTTATGCATTTGGTATAACAAATACAAAGTCTAAAAGGGCAAATCTTATCATGAGAAATCATAGAGTCAATTATTTATTACTTAAGGTCTAAAGTACACTAGTATGAAAGGTATTGTTTTTTACCTTTACGATAATTTCAAGACAGCGTATCATTACATAAACAGAAAAAAACACAGAATTACGTAAATAATGTTGCATAATTTGCAGGAAATCATAAACTAGTTAGGCAGATTGAATTCTTTGCATAAAAATACCTGACTATTTATATTAATTTCTTTTTTCAATATTTATCTTATGAATTATCTCCGTGAATTATTAACTGATGTTTTTTTTTTCTTTGTAATGCAGCTGGCAAACACAGACATGGACGTCTTGGATGCCTTAAGGCAAGTGCTGCACAGACGTACTCATTTTGCATTACCCAGGGGGCGCGTGTAACTTGAAGATAAGCCACGGACGCGGAGTAACAATACCCCCGCGCAATGCTCTACGATCCTATTAGACCGAGACCTACTTTTTAAAGTGGATTCCGAACCACTACAAAAAACCATGGCACTGTCGGGACTCGAACCCGAAACCTGTGGTACCGAGCGCCAGAGCGCTAGCCACTCGGCCATTCAGGCCCTTATTAACTGATGTTGTTAAGGTACATTTTATGCTATCATAGCAATATTTTTTTTACTTCTATTATATGAAGACAAAAGTTTAAAATAACGTTAATCAGTTAAAAATATTATTCAGATTGTTATATGACAGTGCTTCTTTGATGAAGAATAGGATAAAGTTAGATAATGTCAATGACATAAGTATTAATAAAAAGATTTAAAATGTATATACATATAAAAAATGATAACTTTTCACGAATTTCAATTTATCATGTGTGAACATAATTTGCTAGACGAATTCACATGGAAGTATGCCGAGGTTCAATAACCGAAGAAAGTTATTGAACAATTGGTCAAAATACTACAAGAGCGGGAGTTCTACATTTTAGGGTTCCGTTTGTTTATTTGGCGATTTTTTTTTCCCTTGCGATTTTCGCCAAGTCTCTTCTAAACAAACAAAATGGCCTCCGGGATTTTTGGCGATTCCATATGGCGTGGAAAAGAGACTTGAAAATTCGGAACCCTAAAGTGCAGAATCCCCACAAAGAACTATCTAATTCAATAGCGACAGGGATATAACAAAATTTAAAAACTCTGGAATTTTATGAAGAAAAAACGCACTACCCAATTCAGGCAGGGAATCTATATAAATATTATCTTTTAATATATATTATCTTTTATAAACATAAACTAATCCTTAGACACTATTTTGGGGATACTAAAACAATAATCTGTTTATATTTTGATAGCCAGACTATTCAAAAGGAACTACAGAGAACGTGACTTGATATGGATCAATCATTATATTTAGGATTACATATTTCATTCCAGTTTTAAAACATGCATAAATAAAATCACATGAAAATCAGAATTTTAAAAAATAATTTTTGAATTGAAGTTATAAAGCCACCTAGGAACTCCGAAATAGGTACGCCCGTTGCCCGTTGAATTGAAGTTTCTCGTGTTGCGCGAGGAGATTAAACTGTTTTAAATATAGACTATATTCTTACTTATTTTTTTGTTTTGTTTTGTTTTACAGCTTCACTTTTTGGAGACGCCACTGACCTCTAATTAGGACAACATCTTTTTCACACATAATAATAAACCCCGAACAAAATATTGTGAAACCAGCATTTACCACAAGTCTGTTTCAAGAGCACTTCCCTACAATGTGCCTCAAGTATGTGAACCTAAAAGAGCTGCAAGCCGTAGAGGAATGTCGAGAGTGTTGTAACAGTTAGAAATCAATGTTATTTCTTAAATTACTAATATCTGTAAAATTTTGAAGCATTATTGATTTTGCATTGATAGTCAACAAATAATTTCGACGATACAATTTTAAACTCTCTTATTTTCATGAACGTCAACAATACAATATTTAACTTAAGAGATATATTTAAGCTTAGACTCTTTAAACTTTACAGATTTTTCGTAAATTACGCAAGCTATATAAATTAAAGCTCCTAAGTTCCTATTTAAATGCTTAATTTGGTTCTACTTTTATTTTATTTTTGCAGTCATATGAAATGTATTATTGAATGTCTTACCATGGTTAGAACAACTGCGCTGCTGCAAGACACAAGATTAGCATGAGAAAGCACGACTCCTTTCGGGTCTCCGGTTGTACCACTGGTATAGCAAACTGTACAAATATCTGGTGGACTCGGTAGCTATAAAAATACCATATTAATTATTTCAAAATTTTACTTCCTTTAAGATAATATACAACGTTATCAATTACAATAGAATATGTAAATTTATATGAACCGTTTTCGTTAAGCGAATATATAGCAAATTGTCTTCTAAAATAAATTCTCTTGTACCTTTTTTTTTTTTTTTAAGCCAGTACTTCTAGCGTGAATTTTGTGGCACCCTATATAATAATATAAATATAGATAAACATCAATTTAAATAGTTCGAATAGTAGAAATTTTGAAAATTTTTTTTTTTTTTTTTATTCTATTGAAAGATTTTTAAATATCTGACTCAAATTTGTAGATAATAAAAAAATCTTGCTTACAAAATAATCTTTTTAAAATATTTTAAGAAACACTGCTTTTAAAAAAAATTTTTAATGTGTTTCAAAAAAGAAAATTTTTTTAATGTATTTCTTGGATAAATAACACGTTTTGTAAAAAATTTAATTTTAAATTTCAATTAATTAGTAGACTAGCAAAATTTAAATAAATAATTAATTTCTTATTCCTTAATTTTTATTAGGAAGAAATTGCTCTTTTTCTATATATGTTGTCTTTCTTATAGTCAGCCATATTTTTAATATTACTGTATTTTAAAATTTTTAATTTTAAAATTAGTAAAAAATTGTGATATTTTTATGTGAAAAAGCATTAATCGTAAAATTCTTCTGATGTTCTTTATTTATTTAAATATATATTTTATTGATTTTGTAGCACAAAATTTGACATTCTTTGACTGTAATACCAAATAGGATGAAATAAAATATCGCAAATAAGATATACGAAATAGGAAGAAAGTAGTCATTTGTTGAAATTTTGATGTTTTTTTTAACATAACACATTATAATTAAGCCATAACAAAAAGTGTAATTACCAAAGGTTGACAGGGATGAAGTTTTCCAGCTTCCTGTAAAAAAAAAATCATAAAAATATTTTTAATCATTCATTATTTCATAAATGGCAAAATAGCTAATTAAAAAAATTTCAAAATGCTTTTTACTTACTTCTACTTCTAGGAAAGATATCAGTTTAATTCCTAATGTTTTCGCTTTAACCCTTAACGTGTCAGACACTTTGTTCATTACGATTACTTGTTTGAGTTGAGGTGTGTTGGGTGCTTCACTTAAGATGTTTTTCAGTTTGTTTTCGTCGTCGCAAACAACCAGTTTTATTTTAGCTGGAAAAATAACAATTAAAGTTGATTAATTTTCTCAGTGATAGTATATATATATATATGTATATAATAATAATAATAATAATAATAATAATATTTTTTAAGATTAAAAAACTATTAACCAAATTATGAACCAAATATATAAAAATAATTGATATGACTGAAGAACAATATTTTTCATTTTTAAATCGTTTTAATTATTTATTGTGAAATTAAAAGTAAACAGCACAATATTATTATTAGAAAATACCTTTAAAAGATCATGTTCATGTTTTATTATTTATCTTCATTTATATAAATTTTAAAATCAGATATCACATTTTATTCTTTATTATGTCTTTATAAATATTAATTTTTTTAAATATTTATTAAATGCATTTGATATTATAATATTTTTTTAATATTTAAAATTGTTTTTTTAATATTATTATTTTATTTTTAATATTTATATTTTTCGAGTTTAAAAATACGTAGTATTTTTTTAGGTAATGCGTAATACGAAGATTATGTTTTCTTTTAAGCATATAAATAAAAAATCTGATTAATATTTTTAATGAATAATACATATTTTACAATAAATATCATTTTTTTTTAAATTTACTTTGTATAAATAATCAAGAGTACAGAAAAACACATAGAGGTTGCTTTCAACTAAATGACACAACTCAATAAATTTAAGAAATTCCGCATTATATTCATTTTCAAATCACATGTATTATTTTGTTAAACAGAAGCTTTTGGAACATAAAAATTTAAATTACATAAATAATTACAAGCAATGAACAGTTAAAAAAATATATGAATTTAAATATTTATACCTTGATTTATGATGTAGGAGCATGCATTTGGTCCTAGAGTATCGTATAAAGGTACCAAAACTGCGGATTGTCGGAAACAGGCATGTTCTGTGATTACCCACTAAAAAAGAAAGCACAATTTTGTTGTACATTGTTTTTATGATAACAATATAACTTTTTATTATAACGACGTAGTTCGCATAAAAAGTAAAGTCAAAATATTTAACAATATGTTATTTCCCATATAAGTAGAGCATGCTTTCTAACATATTAGAATGTTGAGTAAAGTGCTGCAATCACTGCTTTGACAAATGAGTAGATTCGCAGTTGGTTGTGACAAAGTCTTCTATGTTCATCTATGCTAGCTTGGTTCATGATTTTATGATTTTCTTCCAATACAACATGTAAATTTGCTTAAAATATCCACGAAAGATATTATATTTTCCAATTGTAAATTACAACAATGGCATAACAAAGTGCTCACTATCAAATATATTTTTAACATGACTCCGTGTTCCACGAACAGCTCACAGAAGCGTGTGAAGGGAAGGCCTTACTTTCAGGAAGAAAACCCTGAAAACTTCCCAAGTACTTTGACTATCGATGCCAGACGTTTTACATACATTGTTACAATTTTAATCAAGTCTCTGCGTTTTAGAAAGCAGTGACTACAATGGAACGCCGTCAGTCTATTTGAAGTTGCCTGCTAATTGAGCTCGTTACTATTGACCAATGAGTGGAGCTCACCACAATATTGATATCAACAGTCCAAATCCTCGTCATTTTTCTCCTTTTTCAGATTTTGTCAGTCAGAAGTTATATCTTCTTCCACTTGTAAAAGACTCAACGACATCTACTAGACCTGGTCTCCTGCATATTAAACAGAAGACTACCCACCCCTAATAATGTTAAGCAAGGGAATTTACCTATTTGTCCTTTTAATATAAAATTTAATTAATTTGATTCATGGTATATTACTGGTAGGTATAATTAAATCAAATAGAATATGATCACTATCTACGACTTGCTCTACTATCACTGCTTTGCAGCAATTATGCAATGTTCAATCTTATCAGAAGGAGGGGGAGGGGTTAAGTTTTAAGTTTTCAAGTTCAAGTTTACGAGGTATTATTATACATGATATGAATCCATAGAAATTTACCTTTAGTACTATTTACATCTATATTAATAAAAGTGGGAAACAGAGAGAAGTAAGTAGATGCATAATGAATATTTTTTGTTATGGCTATTGCCAAATTCACAAATTTCATTTTTACAATTTTTTCGCACCACTTTTAAATTTTGAAGCTTAAATGTAAACAAGATCAATGGTTTATTTCATAAGGATAGTTAAAGAATTTTTCCTTTTCGTTAATACATTTTTGTTGTGTGTAATCATCAGTGTCCTGCAGTGCGGGACGGACATCTCGAGAATAATCTACTTATAGATTTAAGGGAAAGGCACAGCGGAGGAGCGCCTGTAGGTGCTGGAGCACCCGTAGGTAGAAGTCTGACTTGTCTTCGTGTTGCTGAACGAGGAGGAAAGAAAATCCGGAGAACTCCCACCAGATAATTCGACTAACGAAGTAAGATGCTGAACATCACAAACGTCATCAAGCCTCCTCGTTTTATTAAACAGCGTCTGCAACAAAGCCACCAGCAGATTGAATCTCAGCTCTAATGCTCACCAACGGCGCACGTTACCACTGAGCCACGAGTCGGGCAATACATTTTTAAAAATGAACGAACTAATTAAGTTAAAAATTTTAAACGCTTTTCAATGCCTAATATTTATTTGATTTAAAAAAAGATTGTAAAAAATGTAAACAAGATGAATAGTTTAGATGCAATATCTAGTTGCATAATAAAATTAATACCTCAGGACAATTTCGAGCATATAATCCTATAAATGTTTCTTGGCCTGGTTTCATTCCAAAATGTACTAAGCCTGCAGAAAAGTTCTTTACTCTCTCTAAAACCTGAAAATATAATTGTTGATAGTATTAAGTAATATAAAACATTTAGAAAACAATAACATAAAATCATTTTATAAAAACAAGAGGCTTAAAAGCTTAAAAATACCTCATTATAAGACATGTAAGAATAAGAAGAGTCTTTCGTAGGTCTCCATCCTAGGCAAGGACCATTATCTGAAATTTAAAGAGATCATAAAGTTCGTTTCATTTATTTTATTTAACAAAGAACTATTGCATATTTTTCAATTAAATATTGTAACGTCTCGGCATATACTAGATTTATAACGGCTTCAAGAAGAGAACCACTTCTAGGTTCCTGAGAATACTTTTAAATTTTATTTAAAAGCATTTATATACATATATACAGAACTCTATTTACAAAAAAATGAAAACTAAAGATTTAAATTTGATTCACAAATGCAGTTCACTCCAAGGACGGAGATTTTCAGAGTTATCGAGTATACGACGAATCTAATGCACTGGTCCACGGCAGACCTTAATTATCACACGGTGTAATGAAACCACAAAGGGCTCATTTGTAAACTAGCAGAAAATTCGGCCTATTCAGTCAGTTCAGAGAAAAAAAAAAAAAAGAAAACAATTCTGGTCTTCTCGCCGCATAACTCTCTCTCTCTCCTCTTCACCAAAAATATAATTTTAAGACAATCCGTCAAGAGGGGAAGGGGTCAGCTTCCCTCACTTCTCATTGAAATAGACATTCCTCAACTCGTGGTCTATCACCAATCACGATGGAACAATTCATGGGGTAGTTCATATTCAGTCTGTAATTGTTATGACTTGTGAAGATCTCACAGAAATTCGCTAATTTCCTGAATATCATTATACATGATGTTCGAATATCTGCTATCAGATTTCAGTGTCAGGTTGTTCTCATTAGTACAAAACACTAATTGCATGTAATATAATAACAATAAAGCTCGTCTGCTGTTAAATTTGAGTGATGGGTTTATCGTATATTTTTTAAATGACATACATTCCTATCTCCTGAGAAGGAAATGCCAAACCTCTTCTATTGAAAAAAAAAATGCTGCAATGCCATTACTCATCAATCGCAAAAACCTCTTAAATTTTTAAAAGCACTTTTTAATCATAAAATTCTTTTTTTTCGTCAATTATCGTTTGGATCAGACTGCCAATATTTAATTTACTGAAGAAATAATTACAATAAATTTAAGACTAAATTCTTTTGAAACTTCTATAGAATTTTGCTGTATTCTAATTTTGAAATAAAATATAAATAATAAATAAATCGCCACACAAAATTTGAAAAAATAATAAAATAGAAACAGAGAATCAATTTTCAAAATTAATATTCTAATTTTAAAAAAATTTCGAATTTTCATTTTTTTTTTTTATAAAAATAATTTTTAAAAACAAAAGGGGAGAGTCGATTTAATAAATCTTACTCTGTGCAAAGATCTTGAAATCAGGAATAATTCTTTCAACATTTTATTTAAATATGTTTTAAGAATATTTAACCTTTAATATTTTATATGCTTAAAAACATTTATAAAAAAATTGCATATAATATAGAAAAAACTAATTTGCCAATATTTTTTATTTATTAGCTTTTAAAATATAGACATTAAAACATAAATAAAAACTGAAATTATCATACAAAATTTTAAAAAAATAATAAAACCGAAAGAATAATTTAAATCACAAAAATAATACACTAATTTAAGAAATAATTTGTTTTTCATGCAATAACAATTAAACAACAAAAATAATAAATTAACATTTAATCGATTTATTTGTTTTTTTATCGATATGAAGAGAGTGAATATAAAATAAATTTATTTATATTGATAACGTTCTTAAAATACCATCAAACAAGCTGAATAAAAATTATCTTAGTTTAGCTTTCCTGTCAATGAGAAATTTAACAGATGCATTCATAATTTTTTTTTCAAAACCAATTGTGCTTAAACATCAAAACTATAACTCAAATTGAAGGACGAAATAATTTTTTTTCCTTTTATCTTTACGTAAATGATACGTTATCTTTAAACACGTTTCACTTTTACCTACCATTGAATAAAAACCAATCACACTTATAGTATCTAGTATTTAAAAATGAATGAAAGTTATTTTAATTATAAATGATCAGGGAAATTTAAATTTAAATTTGTTTGTTATTGTTAATCCATGCTATAAAAAAAGAATATGCACAGTAATTTATTATTTGTAATTAATAAAACAATAATTATAGAAAATAATTTACAAAACCCCGGATAAAACGTCTTTAAAATATTCGGGAAATCAAAAACTTCACAAAAAAATTTCTTTGTAAGTTGTTCTTTGTTTCTTTGTATATATATGGGACCTGATGGCCGAGTTACTAGCTGTAGCGCTCAGTTCGAGTCCCGGCGATGCCATGAATGCTTGTAGGGGTTCGTAATCCACTTTAAGCCATAGGTCTCTGTCTAATATGATTGTTAAGGCTCGTTCCCACCGAGGCGAGAGACGTGAAGATGCAAGAGGCAAGCGACTAAATTTTTTCGACCCCTTCACAGAAAAACGTCTGAAATAGCATTACGCATAGTGAAAAACCGCTTGAAGTTGAAAGTTGGGCTACTCCACGCGGCGAACTGCAAACCGGTTTCAGGCGACCGCGGTGAGGTCAAATTTTGGTCGCTTGCATCTTGTCGCCTTGGTGAGCACGAGCCTTTAGGCGTCGGGCTGACAATCCTACCCCCCTAGAAAAAGAAAACATATGTCTAGGAATCTGCCAGTAGAGAGACGACTTTGATCCACCATGGAACTGTTGCGCCACTGATGATGATGATATATATATATGTATGTGTGTATAGGATTTGTTTTTCTACCAATCCAATTAGTAGATCAGCGTCACTCAACGGTACGTGTCGAGTGAGAGTGTTCCCCATGTGTGGTAGTACTGAACTCTGAACTTTGACCCCAGGAGAAGGACAGGATTCCGGAGAGCAAGGTTGGCTGTCGACGAGAGCGGATAGTTGCGTGACACAACGAGAGAATGGAAATGACGGCAAATATTTATATAACTAGGACAAATATTTATTATAACTATTATTAATTATTGTAAATAATATTGTGTAATTAAAAATGGATAGAAAAGGAACATCCTGTTTCTTCATTTGTTTGTTACCCCCTAGACATCGACCAAGACACCACACACTATACATATATATGTCCACAGTATTTTCTAACTGCATTCATATATGTATGTTATTAAAAAAAAATTTTTAACAAATAATTTTATATATAATTATATATATCTGTGTGTGTGTAGGATTTGTTTGTCTAATTAGTAGATGGCGCTACTAAACGGTATGTGTCGATTGAGACCCATGTGTGGGAATAATGAACTCTGAACTTTGGCCCCAGAGGAAAAGGGGACTTGGGAGCAAGGCAGTATCATATATATATATATGATACTGCCTTATTTATATATATATATATATATATGTATATATATATATATATATTATGATATATATATATATATCATGAAATATTTAATATTTGAATAGATATTAAGTATTTAATTCAAATATTATAATGGATTTATTTAATAGAAATTTCAATATTAAATTGCTAATAGAAATTTTTATTGTACATGTATTTTAAATAAATTTTCTAACTGAAGTAGTAGTAATAATTAACTGTAAAACAGTAATAAGTAACAGTAATAGTAACAGTAACCGTAGCAGTAATAGTAACAGTAACAGTAGTAACTAACAAACTGTGTAGTTATTTATACATTAATGATATTATTACTAATATTATCGAAATAAATAAAAAATAATAAAGATTATATTTTTTTTTAGTGAAGCAAAAAATCATGTAAATAAAAACACAATTTTTTTTTTGCTCCTTTTTCATAAGATTCAGAAATTTAAATGTAAAACTCTTATACGAAAAAAATTCAGATTGGTTCTGGTTTTTCATATTTCTTCCTCTAGAAGCAATTAAAGATGTTTTTATTTTTCCTTCCGGTATGGAAACCTATTTCCTTATTTTAGACGCACACATCGAAAACAATAAAAAAAAAGAAACTAAACACAATTCATATTAATTTTCCTTCATGGAAAAGCAATTACGTATCAAAGAAATTAAATCACATCCGGTGTTCATGCGCATTCAATGTTACAAAACAAAAGCATTTGAATAAAAACGATAAATATGTCATAATGTGATCATAAGATTTATAAAGTAAAAATAAAAGTAAAATTCTATTATTGAATAGAATAATCATTGTTATTTCTCTACAATATTCATTATTTTCTGTGGTAATATGTGTTAAGGAAGAATCGTCAAATTACTTGAAACTTTAGCTCCTCTGTGCATTATTTGGTAAAGAGTTCTCGCGTCTTCAAAACAGTATTCGAGAAGCTTTCCATCAGGATAGTAACGGGAAGTTCTTGCTCTGTCTGGTCCCTAAAATGATTTAAAAAATTTGATTTCATAAATAATCCTAATATAAATAATCATATATCAGTATATATATGCGCAAAATATCATATAAATGGAATTCGCTTTTAAGAAAAATAAAAAATAATAATTAAATTTTTTTATACTTAATTGCAGATGCATCAGATATTTAATGGAACATTAATTTAATGTCTCATATTTTAAAAAGTAAATGCAAAACTTTCACTACTTACTTTTCAATTGACTTATTATGATTTGTACAATTGAATTTTAAGATAATTTTATATTCTCAGGAACTGCGATTTTTAAGTCAAGCTCTACATTTATGGAAAGTTGTTATTCATATTGGTAATTTTTTTTTGGCATTCTCTGAGTAGTCTGTTTAACTACGTGATTTTTATGTTATTCTTTTAAATTCGAAAATGTTTTTTTCTTTTCCCACTTGGTATACAACTATATCTAAACCAAGTCCAAGTACCCTTGTGGTCTTATGGAAGGAGAGAAATGGGGGGAGGAGGCAGCTTCTTTTGTGATAGAGCATCCGTAGGTAGAAGTTTGACTAGGCTCCGTGTCGATGAAGAAGGAGGGCTGTGCCTTTCGGGAAGACTTTTAGGGGGGAACTACACTGCAGTTGCATATCGTATGGGAGAAAACCCTGAAAACTACCTACAGTTTCTTTACTTCCCCATCTATATTGGTAAAATTCTTAAACAATCAGATGGAATACTCACCGGTAGTTCTTTGGATTGCTTGGTTAGATCGACCGTAGGCGTGAGAGGTGGTGGTAGTGTGGACATGTAAAATGAAGTTGCAACAGCAGCTGCCCCGGACAAAGCAGCAGCGCCAAATACGCTGCCGATGTATTGCAAGTAGTCCTCCATTCTTCAGGTTTCTGAAAAGAGATTGAAATGCTTATTGTTATTTGTTACTAAAAAAAAATCTAAAATCTATTGATAAACACGGAACGAAATACAAGATTTAAATATAAAGTAGTATAAGATCTAATAATATGTCTAAGTAATTTATTAACAATTTTTAAATGTCTCTTCGTTATAAAAATTTAAAAAAAATTTTATTATTTTAAATCAGTCGAAAATCTTAATTTTCTAATTTTTAATTGAAATTGGTAACGTTTTGTAACTTATCTATTTATTTATTATTTAATTTAATTTAATATAAATTATTTGAAAGAAAAACATGTGCCCTCCCAAAAAAAAAGAACCCCGAAGATATTATTGCAAACAGTATGTTGACATTCATTTTAAAAATGCCTACTAATTAAATATATATATATATATATATATATAAAGTTTAAACTTTCTCATATTAAAAATGTGTAGCTATTCATTTAAGAAATATTATCAGTGGCTTTGAATCTTTGAAGAAATGATGATTAAAATCTTCAGAGCAACAATCATATCCAAAATATTATTATTTTTTATTTATTTATGTGTGTGTATATTTAATTTATTTAATTTAATAAAGAAAATAAATGTTTCTTAGGGCTGAAAAAGGATATAATACATTTATTTAGAGATAAATAATTTAAATTTCATGCCTATATTTTATTTTTTACCAATTTATTGCCATGTTTTCTTTCATGTACATTTTTGCGCGATTGAACAAATTCCAAGGAACTTTTTACAGAAATATATAAAGTTTAAATGTTCTCGTGTTAAAAATGTATAGCTATTCGTTTAAAAAATACTATCATTTGGCTTTGAATATTTTATTTAATTTTTATAAAAAATTTTAAATTATTTTTAAAAAATCGAACTCTCAGATTAAATTCTCAAGAAATACAATCATATACAAAATGTATATTTAATTTATTGCGATTCGAGACTTAAAGTAAAACCTCAGAGTAAATGACATTTCTTACATTATTAAACTTTCTAGTCCAATTAAGAAGATTTCTAGCTAAGAGACTCATACTATTCAATATTCATACTATTGAATTTTTATATGAAGAAATATGTGAGACATTAATTTTCGTTTGATTTGACTTCAGTTTTTAGATATGAAATGACTTTTTAATAGTTTTACTGCATAAATTATTCTTCCTTAATAATATACATATTTAATCAACAAATATATTAAAATATATACTGTAGTTCTTTTTATTTATGTTCTATTTTACGTAAAATAAATTAATGCAAATTTCACTGCTTACTGATCTGTTGACGAAATTTAATAGATAATATTTTTACTGTATCACTATTATTTAAGATGAAAATTTCAACAAAATTCTCATAAATTAGCAGTTTTTATTTCTGAAGTTGACATTTCATGTTTGTGCAAAAAATCAGAAAAAATGTGAAGATTACAGCTAAAAAAAAAAAAAAAAAATAGCCCATCACTTTCAGTGGTTCAAGTCAATCAGCTTCCAATTCCGGAAAGGAAATCTTTCGATCTATTTTTTAAATGGTGTGACCAAATAAACCATGGTATCGCTGCTGAGCTCAAAATTGGCAATTTTGAAACTTCTTTCTCAAAGAAGGAGAAATCTTCACTGTTCAAATGCTTACTTAAAATTTTACAAGCAAGAAAATTTAGAAGTTTCATATTCATACGTAACATAATTCCTAAAAAAATTGTAAGGGCTAGAAAATTAATTTTTCTTATTGTATTCAATAATTTTCAATATAGTAAATGAATCAAAAATTACCTACCACAGATTCCTGAATTAAAAAGATTTACAAATGCTTTTTTAATGCTAAGTTTTAAAATAAATCTTTCAGCGAGACAACCTAACAATGTCTATCACCGATATTCCATTTTTAATACTGAAGTATTATCAACAAATGTGATATAGAATGTTATCTGGACTGTCTTCTTTTGTCATCTTCATTATTTTTATAGAACATTGACACTATAAATCGCTGGACCGATTGCCCAAGTAAACAAACAAGCACTTCTAATGGCAACATATGATTACAAAATAAACATTAAGCAAACAATTGAATAAATTTTTTCCTTTAGTCACCTAATTTGGAGACCACTCTAAAATTAGAAGTACTCGAAAAATGAATTTCTAATAACAGAATTGAACTTTGAATTGGAATGGCTTATCATTCTGAATTATTATCTTAATTTTTCATAACAGTTTCCGTTATTTGTATGTTGCTCCTCACACTCAGTGATTGTAGAAACGATTTTTAGAACCTCGTACGAAGGTCCAAAGGTTATTACGCAGTAAGATTAGCGTAACGTGGTGTGATGTCCCTTATCTACACTCTAACAAAAAAAAAGAGAGAGAGAATGCTCCTATCAAATTAGAAATAGTTTGAAGTATCATAGGTTATCTGGGCATTTTTTTTTTCTTTGCAACCTTCATTCGATACACCCAAATTTTGTGCTACATATCCTCCCCTTGATAAAATACAACTTTTGTTTCAATGTAACAATTTTAATGCAGATTGACATTTAGTATTTTCATTGAGATTGACTACATCATTATTTTATTTAGAATTCAAATCAACTATTTTTACATTGTGTCCGGAAGGGATTACTTTGGAGGCGACGAAATAAATTTGGAAGAATAAATAAAGAATTTTTGAAAAAAATAAAAATTGGTCTTACTTTTTGGGTACAGTAGTATATATATTTTATGTATTTCAGTTGTTATTAATAATTTGACAGGATCAACAATGAATGATTGACTAATGTTTTTTTTTATTTCCAATGTCAGCCTACAATAAGCAATAAAATAAAAAGAACACAAGGATTATAAAAACAACAACGAGAAACGAAGGAAATCACGTAGTGACATGTTTAGCCCATAAGATCCTAGCTTCCCAGTAACGACCATACACAATAGAGGAAACAAGTGCAGGGCAGACAGGAAGGTGGGATGAATCCATGTCCTCTCCCAGATTACAGAGCATGCATTTTGGGCTTTCAAATATTCTTATTCTGAAAAGGTGATTGGCCAAACAATCATGGGCAGTCAGAAGTCTGAAAAGGGCAACTGCTTTAAGCCTGGGCTGATCAGGGATGTTTGCAATAAAGTTAAACCAGTTTTTGGCAATGATTGACTAATGTATTACGCTATATAATTTTTTTATATTGTTCAGAAATATTGTGGACCAATACGTAAACAACATATATATTACGTTGTACTATGTATTAACTAGAGTACAAAATGATGCAGGTTCGATTCTGTGGCACTAATACCTATTCGATTCTACTACCGATTCGTACTACTATAGATTCGACTCGATGGCGCTGCTATCATTGATATGCAAAATGAATTCACTTCTGTATTTTCATTGAGATACATCATTATACATTTAATTAGAATTCATTTCAACTATTCCGTACGTCATATTTTATGTATTCAAGTTACTATTGAGAATTTAACAAAATATAATAAATATGATTGACTTATGTACTATAATAAATGAATGATTAACTTATGTACTACGCTGTATAATTTTATTATATTATTCAGAAATATTGTGGTCCCATTCGTAACCTACGTATAGATTACGTTGTACTATGCATTAACTAGCGTACAAGATGGTGCAGGTTTGATTCTATGGCATTAATACCGATTCGATTCTATTATCGATTGGCACTACAATAGATTTGACTCGATGGCACTACTATAATTGCTATGCAAAATGAATTCACTTCTGTATTTTCATTGAGATTGATTGCATGATTACATCACATATTATCATCAGTACTTCACATTTTATGTATTTCAGTTACTACTGACAAGATAATAAATGAATGATTGACTAATATACTAGCTATATAATTTTATTATATTGTTCAGAAATATTGTGGGCCTATTCTTAACCTATATACCGTATATATTGCTTTGTACTATATATTAATTAGCATACAAGATGATGCAGATTCGATTCCATGACACTGATATAGATTCGATTCTACTATAGATTCACACTTATAGATACGATTCAATGGCACTACAATCATTGCTGTGCAAAATTATTTCACTTTTGTATTCTTATTTCATTTATTTATTGCATCATTACATCATTATATATTTATTTAGAATTCAAATCAAACATTCAGTACATCATATTTTATGTATTTCAATTACCATTGAGAATTTGGCAGGATAATAAATGAAGTCAAGCATCATTGGGCGCGGTCAGTACTTGGGTGGGTGACCACCTGGGAACACTGCGTGCCGTTGGCAAATTTGGGACCTGAATGGCCGAGTGTCTAGCGCTCTGGCGCTCGGTGCCACAGGTTTCGGGTTCGAATCCCGGCGGTGCCATGGATGTTTGTAGTGGTTCGGAATCCACTTTAAGACGTAGGTCCCGGTCTTCTATGACTGTAAGAGCGTCACGGAGCAAAAGTCAGGCTTCTACCTACGGGTGCTCCATCATAACAGAAGCTGCTTCCTTCCCCTTCAATCATGAGTCCATATGGGCTTGTGGGCTTGGCCAGCCAAGTGGGATAAGAAACAACAAAACAACAACATAAATGAATGATTTACTAATATACTAGGTACATAATTTTATCCCATTGTTCAGAAATGTTGGGGACCCATTCGTAACCTATATATCATATACTATATATTACGTTGCACTATGCATTAACTAGCGGACAAGATGGTACAGGTTCGATTCTATTCCACTAATACCGATTCGATTCTATAATCGATTCGTATAACTATATATTCGATTCGATCTCTACTATCAATGCTATGCAAAATGAATTTATTTGGTAGAGTTTTCAAGTTTTTTTTTTCAATATGACATTCAGATGTGAGGCAATTTACCTTTGAAACCCCTCCTAGACGAATCTTCCCTCGCACACCGTTTTAAGAGAGAATATTGACACATTGAAATCATATCCATTGTCATAAAGATGTCAACATCACCAAGTCTCGAAACTTCTCCCTCTTCTACTGAAATCTATCATAGTTTAGGCTAGATGACTGAACACTATCACCTCAAATGCTAGGGCATCGGAAATATTTATAATTTGCTATTACAATCAAAGCGATTATAGTTAATTAATTATTAACCAATATGATGTTATTTCTAATTTAATAAAACTACTGATTATTTATTAAATTAAAATTTATTTTCAAAATTAATTTGTTGATTTTTGAGACTCGTAAACCTCATCCTTTGCAGGTGTTATCAGCTTGAACGAGACACGTGTTATCTTGCATTTTATTCATCAAGGTTTTTCTGAATAAAATGAAAGTTATCACTGAAATAGATATAAATAGTCACAATAGCTTATTACTTAATGGTACAGAAAATTTTTATTTTATAAATAGTTGGGAGCAGTTTTTGTATTTATAATTGTATGAAATAATAATAAATATCAAATCAAATATTAAAAAAATTTGTATATAAAACAAAAGATTTATGTATGTAAATATATGTATTTATTATAACTGCAAAACGTTTTGCTTGGGAAATGAAATTTAAAAAAAACTATTTAAAATTTATATATTATTTATTTTTTATGAAATAATTTTTTAACAATACCAATAAAATTTTAAAACAAGAAATATATAAAAAAAAAATTTAAGTCAATTCCTACTTTTTTTTTTTTTTTGCAGAAAGTCCTTTATAAACAATTTTCATTCATTTTTTTAAGTTAAAAAAAATTCTCTCTCTCTCTCACTAATTTATTCACATGTTTCATTTTCCATTTTGTTCCTCCTTGACTCAGACTACAACCCAGAATGAAAAAAGAATCTGAAAAAGATTTTGAAATTTTTTTCTAGCGATCTGCAAGTTTCGCCACTGACGGTATTTATTCCTAACTTTATATCCTGCTAAATATCTGATATAAGAGAAATATATTTCTCCTGATATAAAACTAAAATTAATGAATTAAATTTAATTAATGAATCAATATTTGAAAGCTATTCACTACAAGTTTAAAAAAAATGTATTTGAAATTGAGTGGAGGAATAAAAAGTATCTTATTAATGATTTAAAATTTGTACATGATATATAAATATATATAGGGAGAGTGTGAACTAATAGTAGGAATTGAAAAACACATTTTTTTAAATTTTAATATTTAATATTATTTTATTTTTTTAATGCATCAAAAATGTATCCTATTGATAATTTGGTTTTTATTATAATATTTGTAAGTTTTTACAGAGTATTGATAGACACGTTTATTAATAAACAGATATTAAATTTTTAAAATCGCTATAAAAAATTTTATTCTATCAAAATTTAGAAAAATAACTTCTAAAAAAAATATTGAAATTATTTATATATTTCAATATTACATATATTGATGCTTCAAATATGGAGAAAGCTATCGAATATTCTGTGATTCATATTATGGCAAGAGGACAGATATCGCTACAAGCATTAAATATATATTTAATACATTTGCGAGGAGAAATTTCCAAAAACAAAAATATCCTTTATGTTTAAGAAGGAAACTGTTAATTATTTGTTCATTTTATTGCTTTGCTATTTTAACAAAAGATCTGTAAAAGTTTTAAAATATATAATGGTAAATTAATGAAAAGTATAATTGTTAAATAAAGCATATTAATTTCATGAAATAATCTAACTTAAATCAAAAATTAAACTGTTGTTGTTGTTCTAATGCAGCTGGCAATACAGAGATAGTTATGCCATAAGCAAATGCTGCACCACTGTTACTCATTTAACACTACCCAGGGGGGCACGTGTAGATTGAAGATATGCTACGGACGCGAGTAACACTACCCCTCAAAAATGAATCTGATAAACAAATAAAGCTTTTAATTCTAAATGCTTATAATTCTAACCTGAATTTTAAATTCTGTGATTGTTGTTGTTTTTTTTCTTAATGAATAAAAAATAAAAAAAAATTATATATCTTATACATGTCATCTGCTTAGATTTATAAAATTTCAAATGTATTAAATTACATACTTTCTGAAATTGTAGCATTTATTAAATGTGTATTGAAAAAACAGAACAATTAATACAACTGAGAAAAACAAAGCATTGCATTTCAAAGGTTAAAAATTCATTTATCCCCCATTATTCACGATATTCTTTAGAAAAAAAGTTGAACAATGAGAAGGATGCATTCTATCAATTCTTTATCAACTGATAACAGACTCGGTTTTTTTGAAGAATGCATACTCGTGCCAAATACTAAACACGTGCTTGAGTACCTTGAATTATCTGAAAGAAATGATGACAGAGTAGACTTGTAATCCACTACAATATTCGTAATAGTTTTGCTTAGCTAGAATAAAATTGAATCGTACGATTTTCAAAAAAATAAAAAATATATACTTGAAAAACTTTTTTTTATCTTCGGATGTAAACATAATATTATTGGGTTTGGAATGAACTGAAGGATAGGATGTTGAATTTTTGACTTAAGGAAGATTGAATTGAAACCTTATATTTGAAGTTGAATGAAACCTTTCCTTGTCTATGTTGTCGATGATCGGCTCTACGCACAGATATGTCATGTATAAAGTAGTAGCAACAGTAATATGCTGAGGATAGAGACACGAAATATGTAGGTTGAAAAGTTCCTGCGGTGGATTTAAGGAGAATGGAGGACGATGCGAACACATGAGATGCCTTATTTGCCGGTGCTTGATCCAAACTGCTGAGCACCAAAGGCTGGCCTTCTTTGATAATGAGTTTTGACGTGTAGCTTAGTAGTATACCAAAGATAGGCACCTCTAAACACCATTGAAAAATTCCTCAGTTGAGTTTAAGGAGAAAGATGAAAACAATTTAGATCCCCCCCTTCCCTGGGGAATTGGATCCAAATTACTGTGGTACAACGGCAAACCTTTTATAATGAGTTTTGACGTGTGGTGTAGTATTAGTATACCGAAGATAAACACGACAAATATGTAGCTCGAAATGTTCCTCCATTAGGTTTAAAAATAAAAGAGAAAGATGCGGACACATTGGACGTCTTCCTGAGGGTGCTTGTATCAAATTGTTGTGGTACCAATGACAGGCGTTTTTTTATAATGAGTTTTGGTGTGTGGTATAGTAGTATGTCAAAGATAAACACTGCAAATAAGTAGGTTGAAAAATTCCTCAATTGAATTTAAGGAGAAAGATGCAAATATATTAGATGCCCTCCTGGGGATATTCGATCTACAAAGGCAGCCTTCTTTTATAATGAGTTTTAACATTTGGTGTAGTAGTAGTATACTGAGGATAAATACAACAAATATGTAGCTTGAAAAATTCCTCCATTGGGTTTAAAAAAAGGAGAATGATGCGAACACATTAGATGCCTCCCTGGTGATATTCGCTCCAAATTGTTGGAGCCCCAATGAAAGGTGTTTTTATTATGAGTTTTGACGTGTGTTATAGTAACATGTCGAAGTCAGACAATATAAATATGTAGGTTGAAAAATAACTCCGTTGAGTTTAAGGAGAAAGATGCAAACATATTAAAGGACTCCTGGGGGTGCTCGATCCAAATTGCTGGGACACCAATGGTAAACTTTCTTTTATAATCAGTTCTGGCATGTGTTTTTGTAGTAGTAGTAGTAATAACAATAGTATACCGAAGATAAACACGCCAAATATGTAAGTTGAAACGTTCCTCCATTAGGTTTAAAAAAAAGGAGAAAGACACATTGGATGCTCGCTTGAGGGAGCTTGTTCCAAACTGTTGTGACATCAATGAAAGGCTTTCCTTTATAATGAGTTTTGACGTGTGGTATAGTAGTATGCCAAAGATAGACACTACAAATACGTAGGTTGAAAAATTCCTTAATTGAGTTTAAGGAGGAAGATGCAAACACGTTAGATAACCCCTGAGGTACCAATTGCAAACCTTCTTTAATCCGTTCTGACATATGGTGCTGTAGCAGTAATGGTACTAGTAATAGTATACCGAAGATAAACACAAAAAATATGTAGCGTGAAAATTTCCATCATTGCGTTTAAAAAGAAAGGAAAAAGATGCAAGCATATTAGATAACCCTGGGGGCGGAGGGGGCATCCAAATTGTTTGGGCACCAATGGCAAACCTTCTTTTATAATGAGTTTTGACATGTAGTGTAGTAATAGTAGTAAAGATGAACACAACAAATATGTAGCTTGAAAAGTTTCTCAATTGGATTTAAAAAGAATGATTGATGCGAACACATGAGATCTCCGCATAGGGGTGATTGTTCCAAATTGATGTGGCATCTATGGCAGACCATCTTTTATAATGAGTTTTGATATGGGTTATAGTAGTAGTAGTATAACGAAGATAAACACAACAAATTAATAGCTTGAAAAGTTCCTGCATTGGGTTTAAGAAGAAAGAGGTGAAAACATTTGATGCCTCCTGGAAATACTCTATCCAAATTGAGGGGCACCGTTGAAAAACCTTCTTTTATAATCAGTTTTGACATGTGGTGTTGTAGTAGTAGTAGTATGCAGAAGATAAACACGAAAAATATGTAGCTTGAAAACTTCCACCATTGGGTTTTAAAAAAAAGATGCAACACATTAAATAAAACCTGGGGGTGTTCTATCCAAATTGTTGGGGCACCAATGACAAACCTTCTTTTATAACGAATTTTTACATGTGGTGTAATAATAATAGTAGTAGTATACCGAAGATAAACACAACAAATATGTAGCTTGAAAAGTTCCTCCATTGAATTTAAAAAGAAAGGAGAAAGATGTGAACACATTAGATGACCGCCTAGGGGTGATAGTTCCAAACTTCTGTGGTACCAATGATAGGCGTTCTTTTATAATGAGTTTGACCAATGGATACGACAAATAGACAGGACATCCACGAGGAGATATTGTTACAATATGAAATTTTTTGATATCCAAAAAAATTGTATTTTTTTTTATTTTTATTTTTTTTTTTTCTATCTAAAACATCACTTGATCACCGACGACACAAGTATAACATGAAATTTACAGAGCATAACTTATAAAAGGTAAAATATAAGAATAAATGTACGAAATGGTGAAAATATGTAAATAAGTTAGGCTTTTAAAATTATTTGCAACGAGACTTTGAGTAAATAGAAAAAATATAATACAGAAAATTACATATTTAAAACTGAATTCAACTATTCTCCAGAAAGAAAACTGCATAATAAATTTTCAAAAATATACTATTTTACTGATTTGATAAAATGCACGAATGGAGATATTTATCAAAATTCAAGAAAATAAAATGAAATATAAGATTACCGAAAATGTAGAAATTAGAAAAGCTGTGCATACAAAGAGGAAAATATGTGGTAGGAATTTAACGCTACATTTGTTCCCATGTAAAAAATAGCCTTTGTTCCTATAAATATCCCCATAAAACAAGAGATAAAGTCGTAATTATTTGGTTCATTAATCAATCCCTTTCGCTCTCAAGATAATATTATTTTTTCAAAGATGAAAAGGTTAAAGAAAAATGCAGTTGCTAAATTCAAACCCTCTCAGTACATCAGAAGATAATTCAAGATAGTTTTATAAAAATGATTGTGTTTTTTTCTATTATTAAATGAAACAGATTGCTTAGAATTTTTCAAAAGTTTAATACAAATGCAATGTTGAGAATAGTTATCATTTATTTATTTTTCTGTATGATTTCGTGGATTGTTCAGTTAGAGGAGAACAATGCAAAGTAGCAATGCATTCGTATAGAGAGCAATGCAAAGTATTTTTCAAATAGTCAGAAATCAAACATGTATAGCATTTAATTTTTAATTTTTTTTTTTTTTTTTTTTTAGTATGATCAAAAAAAGTTTACGTACACTTTTTTAATATTAATTTCTATACCCTCAAAATAATATTTTTCTTTATTTTTATTCAATTAAACTCATCATTATATTCATAAACACTTTTTTACTGATAAATCGATATGTAGTAAAGTACTAAAGCTTTGATTAATTTAATTAAGCTAAAGCTCAAATTTTGTAAACTTCCACAAAGACGCTTCCACACTGTCACGATAGCCATCAAATCGACTTATTTCTTAGAAAATGACTGCAAAAGTTGAAACTAGCAGATTTGAACTTCAGCCCATTTGCACGTTTTGCAACTTAAAATTTTCAGAGTAAAAGTTGTAAGAAATTTAGTTTGTGATACATTCAATTTATTTTGAAATCTTCTCATTAATCAGCATATTAAAATTTAATGATTAAAATTAATGTTTGTATATAAATGAACATAATAGGATAAGGGTAGGACATAAATTCTTTCTTCAATAATAAAATTAATGCAAATTAAGCCTAAATAAATAATTAAATTTCAAAATTAAAACAATCAAATAGCTATCTAAAATGATTTAGTTCTTCATAGTTTATATAAGATGTATAAAATGTAGTTTTCTTATGAGCAAAATATTTGGTTCATTGATTATAAATGAATAAATATTAAAATTTTATTTATGATTAAAAATATTAAAGTAGCACCTTAGAATTTAATGAAGATTGCTTTGTTCTTATGAAGAATTTGGTTATTAATAAATAATTTAAATAGAAATTATGGTACAAGAACCTAGATATTCACAAAAACAGGTACACAAAACAACTTTCATACTGTATACAGGTAGCATATATAACTTGCATACAGGTATTAAATAATTTTATGTGGTCATTATAAAAAAACAATTATGATATATAATAACAATATAATTAAAAATAGTTGTACAAATTATACAACAAAGCTAACAATTCAGGATACTTCAGGATAAACATTAGTTTCATTTCTATTCAATAGTATTTATTCAAAAGCTTAATGCAATTAATTAATTTGATAAATAGCATAATAAATAAACTCAAGGTTACTTAACTATATTTATTATACCTCCCACATGATTGAATTGGTATCCATTGATAAGAAAAATAAATTGTTTTCATTCGTTAATTTTATGTTTTAATCCCAAATTAATTTATTACAAATTTTCTCTCTATTATTTTTAAATACATATGTTACAATACAAGAAACATGAAATTTAAAAATAAACTTACCTCTATAAATTATTTAAAAGTAAAGAAAAAAAGCCATATATCACAGAAATTTTGAAAAAAAAAAATTCTCCTGCCAATCTGTGATGTAAGTTTCTACAATGGAGCCAGAATGATTTGTGTCGGCCTCTTTTGGAATCTTCTGTGTATGAACCTTGAACGATTATCAGTTTTCATTGTAATCATCTGTGAAACAGTTTTTATGAATTCTTTTATCAGTGAAAGAATATTGATAATATCAGAAATCATATCGATTATAGCAATCGTATCTCTACAGATGAGATGTTTCTGTGTTCTTATTTTAAAACACCAAATCAACCCTTAACCCTTCTCATGGCAATGAAACTTCTAATTAGAATGTATTTTCTTTCAAGTTGAAAGGAACGATCTAACGATTGATTTCTTAGGAAAAAAAATGAAATGTTAACTAACAAATACAGTAAAATGGAGTGAAAAATCTTGAAAAAAGCTGTTTATCTAATTTATTAGAGTATATGTTTAAAAGTTGCCACCTGTAAGTGTTGTCATCTTTGTGAAATTTTAATTTCTTACAACGTAATCTTTGCCTGCCCACAAAGCACAGAAATCTCCATATTATTTTAAGGTTTATGAATTTTTCATGCAGCTCTTCCCTTGCTTTCTGTGTGAAAACAGCCATGTAGTCATCTGTCACAAATGATTGCATTTCGAGTTTCCCCTCCTCCCTCTCATCCTTTCTCTTTAAACATTTAGATTAATTTCCTCATGGTACTGACTTTTGGTTTCAAATTTTGGTGATGCATACTATTCTTGATCTGTACACGCAACTGCTGCTTCAATAAATAATTTCATTCAATTCTCTACTATTTGTCAATCGCATGAAAAATCTTAAAATATGAATTTCAGAAGGAGTGTTTAAAAATCAAGCTTCCAAAACTAATCACAAATGTAGCATACCTCTGAGCTCGTTTCGTTAAGGATAGTTACCAATATCCTCGGGCTAAGTCTAAGATATAAAGACTAAATATAAATGTATTTAGTCTTTGCTACTATTTCTATTCTTTTTTCTATATTAGGCAAGGACAAATATTCGGTTTTAGTAATATCTTTTAATTCACGATAGTCAATATGTGGGAGAGGATCTCTAACAGACGATTCTATTAAAATCATGGGTAAAGTATACTCCGATTAACTTGACTAAATAATTTTAAGGAATTATTTTTATTTTAAACAGTTTTATTCTTATGGGATCATCACTAATCAGCTCAATATCATGACTAACAAAATTAGTCTCTGCAGGATTGCATATAAAAACAAGCAGAAAATTTCTATAAAATACTCTTTAATTCTTCTATTTGATCTGATAGTAACCTTTTCTCCAAGTCTTCTTCTGATATCTGAGAAATTCAAAAGGTTAGGATTTGTTGATAAATGGGAAAATTCTAATTCCACATTTCTTTCAACTTCAGACATCATGATTATTTTTTTTCTCCTATAGTATAATTTGCAAGAATACATTTACAATATTGAAAGAATATATATAAAAATATATATATATATAACTGAAAAAAAATATGCGTCCTATATATTAACTGAAAATTATTATATATATATATATATATATATATACTATCAAGGATCTGATGAGTTTGTTTACTACAAAATTGAAAATTTTCACTTACAGAAAATTAAAAAATTTGGGAAAGAAAAATCATTGTAGCTCAGAAAACGTTCGTGAATGAGTATAATTTCTGAAATAATATTTCATTAATTTCATCATTTGTCAGAACTTTAGTTTTCGTATTATTATTTGCTGAAACACTTGACAGAAGCTATTAAGCCGTAAAACTAAGTAGTTTATATGAAATTTAGAACTAAACTCAGTATAGTGGAATGACTATTTTGTGATGAATTGAATTTTTAAATAATAAAGTCATAAAATAAAGGAATCCATTTAAAAATAAAAAAATGAATCCTTTCTTGATAATATGAACTGTTAAGAGTTATGATATGAGAATATTTGGAATATATTATTAGTTCTTATTATTATATCTGGCTTAGATTCTTGTTATATATGTATTGTAGGTATACCAATACCTCTAAATTTATAAGTTGGGAATGAATATGTTTTCTTAATTATTTTTATTTCACTTTATTAAGCCCAAGTAACACAGATCACGATGTAAAAATAAAAAGCAATAAGATTGGTACCCAAAATCTTAGACATAGAATCCATCAATTCAGAAAATATGCCATTCTTTCCCACATTTTAATCCATTTAAATATCTCCTCTTCGTTCAAACGGCCTGATGGCCAATTGGCAAACGCTGTGGCCTGTGGTACTACAGGCTTCAGGTTTACGAATCCTGGCAGTGGAAGCATAGATGTTTGTCAGTGGTTCGGAATCCACGTTAAACAGTAGGTCCCGTCTAATCAGCCCAAAGAGTGCAGAAAATGACCGTAGTGTGACATGAGGATTTGAATTTTGGTGAAGCTCCGTGGTTGCGCAACAGCCGTTAGCTTCTATCTCGGATTGTGGAAAGATGAAAAAGCATTGCTGGAGAAAGAAAGCGGTAAAGACTAAAAGGAATCTTGCCCAAATACTAAAAAAAAAAGTTTAATAGATTGAGGTGTTTTTTTTTTTTAAATTTATTATTATTATTTTAATAATAACTGATGAAGGTATAAGTACATGGGAGAGAATTAAAATAAAATGAACGAGTAACTGAAAGAGCACAATAAAGGAAGTTACATACACTGGGTAGAGAGTTTGGAAAAGAAATAAAACAGAAATGATTAAATCGTTGGCTGGGTGAGAAAGAATCGCTAGATAGTGTTCGTAGTGTGACAAACCAAGCCATATCTCTTTATATAAAGCTAATCTTCTAATTCAGTGGTGATCCAGATTTTTATTGTTTTATCCTCCTTAACAGGGAAATTTCTCTCCCCTCCCCTCCTCTTTAGACATTTTATATCATTAAATATCATAGATGATTCATGCAATTTATTTTATTTTAACAATTTTTAAATAGAAGAGAGGGGAATGGTTGATGAAACTTAAAATCTACTGAATATTGTTATTAACAGTTGCTTTTAATTATTTCCATTGATATGTAACTTTAACTAATTAATTTCTTACTTAAAAAATAATCAAACAATTAGTGTCGTCGATCATCCATAAAGTGGGTCTGTTATAAGAGACTGGTTTTTTTTATCTGATGTGTAATCAAAAGGCATTTTCTGAAAATTCAATTGGTTTTAATAGTTGGTTGGTTTTAAATAAAAAGTTTCCCATTTAAAACCAACCAACTATTAAAACCAATCAGATAGTAATTATAAGTCTGTTTACAAGTCATTATAATTTTTGTTTTCTGATAAGAAAATTCATTACTGCTTTTTTATATTCAAATTAATCTAAAATTATTTTATTTTATCGATAGGAAATATGCCTTATTCTCTTACAAATGGGTGATGAGTAGACAGTGAAGGTGAGGATATGTGAGGAGGACTTGTACCTATATACGTATGCCAGTACTAAGTAAGTTCACGTTTACGCCTATAATATTATATTGTTTTTTCAATGCAGCTGGCAAACACTTAGACAATTGTCTTGGATGCCTTAAGGCAAGAGCTGCACAGGCGTTACTCACTTTGCATTAGCCAGGGGGTGCGTGTAACTTGAAGAGAAGCCACGGACGCCGAGTAACAATGCCCCCGCAACGCTCTAAGATCATATTAGACAGGAACTCCGGTTTAAAGTGGATTCCGAACCACTACAAACATCCACGGCTCCGCCGGGACTCGAATCCGAAACCTGTGGTACCGAGCGCCAGAGAGCTAGCCACTCGGCCATTTAGACCAGTGTAATTTCATATATATATATATATATATATATATATATATATATATATGTGTGTGTGTGTGTGTGTGTGTGTGTGTGTGTGTGTGTGTATGCACGCATTTGTACACATTCACATACATGCATACAAACATGCATTATATATGTACATGCATGCACATATGCATATACATATATGTACATGCATATATATATATAAACATGCATATACATATATATACGTATGCATATACATATATAAACATGCATGCATACTCACAAACACAGATGCATACAAGTACCCTCTTATCATCCTCCTCTTAGGGATTATATCCCCCATTTTGAAAACCACCATTTTAATTAATTCTATAGACTTACTCCCCCGCCACCCCATCAAAGTTCAAGGCTAATGCGTTTTAATCTATGCATGTTGGGGTCTCAGAGGTCTCTCTCTTTGATTTCAGAAATGAAGAAGCATTATGTATTAGCATCTTGCATCGATAATCGAGTTGATAAGGAAAAGTTTATTGGCTCCTTCTCCGATATGATATGTAAATACGGGAAGTTAGGTAATTTTTCTTAAGAGTCCCCTCACTATCCGTCAGAGATTGTTCGTGATATACTATAGAAAATATGATATGTGTTTTCCTTTTTATATTTGGAAGAAGAAAAAGCGTTATAGGTGAATCTTATACTAAAAATCTAAATCATTGTATCTAATTTCAAATTATTACATGTAAAGAAACTCTAAAAAAATACACAAATTTGGTTAACGTATCAAAGCAGCTTCGTATTCTCTTTAATTGCTGTTACTATTCTCTTCAATTGCTTTTACTCTTCAATTACCCCGTCGCAAGCGACGTCCATGGCTGAGGGTAATATGCAGTTTTACTTTTAGCGAGGAACCACGAGGGCTGAAGACTGACTAAACATCAAGACAAATCTCTACGATCATATTAGACCGGGACCTACGGTTTAATGTGGATTCCGAACCACTACAAACATCCATGACACTGCCGGGACTCGAAACCGAAACCTGTGACCCCGAGCACCAGTCACACGGCCATTCTGGCCACATTCTCTTTAACTAAACGAATTATTGAGAATGTTATTGAAAGTAAAAAAAAGCCAAGGAAATGTGACAATGAATGACAAAAAGCCAATGAAATAAAACAAATAAAAAAAAAACGTGGTATGAAGGAATTTATAGTATATTTAAGATCGACACTTTAACACACTTATATTTCAGATTCAATTGTAAAATGTGTCAAATGTGTCATAAACTTCAATTCTTATCTCTATGCATAACGAGCCTTTGTTGAAAACGACATAATACTGTTTTTAGGAATTCCAAGATAAATTTTGAAACACAGAACAAAGCTTACCTGTCATTACAAAATACAATTAAAGTACTACTTTCTATAATTTTTACTTAATATATAGTATTATTAGAGTAAATTACAAGATAATTAACGGATCATTTAAAAAAATTATGGAAATGAATTATATGTCATGTTTAATTAGAACAAACAATTCTCTATATTGAACGTTTAATTAAAATTATGTATTGAACTATTATTGAAAGTATTGCTATATTGAATAATTAATTATTATTTTCATTGATGATATTATAATCACCCTTGTTTCTCCTGGAAGAACTTTCGGTCCAAGATATCTCCGACCTAAATGTGACTGCAAGAGAATATTTGCTACTTCGGCTCGGCGTTTTGAGAATACAACAGTCCATATGATGATGCCCCCTATGGGAGTGTTCATTCAAAATGTCTGTGGTGCAACTTCACCCACATCATTCCCAGAAATTACGAAGTGGCATCTCAGCTTTATGCGTAACTAAGTGGAATAGTGTAATGGTAGTTCAAAAACATAACATTCTATCCACAAAGTTATTCTAATCAAACTTATTCATTTGGTGTAACAACTACACGGTGGGCCAAGGCCGTTTTCCAACTGGCAGATTCCGAAACAGGAGATGTGTTCTTTTTATGGAGTAGGGTTGTCAGACCTACTCCCAGCTCTCTACAGTCATAAAAGACAAGGACCTACTGTTTAAAGTGGATTTCGAGCTACTACAAACATCCAAGACACCACCGGTACTCGAAACCTGTGGCCCGGAGCTTCAGAACACTAGTTACTCGGCCATCAGGCCTATCTGATCAAACTGCTTGATAAATTTCTATGCCTTTTTGATATTTAAAATTTTTCGTATTTATTAATTTAACAATGATAGCTTTTGTCAATTCTGGTTACTTTAGAATTGATTATAAAAGCAGAAATTTTCTCAACTTTAAACAGAATTTAAAACTTTTTTAGGTCATTGGAATTGGAAAATTACTACGTGATTGATACTAGACAGAATATTTTAGAGGAGAAAAAACATGGTTTAAAAATCCTCAATATTCATCTATTTAAAATAACTTCAGAATGAGTCTTAAAAAAGGCAAACTTCCAATTAAATTAAGGAAATTTCAGCTTTTATAATGTTACATGGTTATAAAAATTTATATTTCGCTTAGATACATGAAAAATACCTATATACAACTGTAAAAGCAACAGTATAATGTAATAAAATCAATTTAATTGAATCATTCTATAAATACACTTATTATATATATATAAACTCATGTTTCTGAAAATTGCAACACCATGAAGGAATCATCATAATTGAATGAAATTTAATACACAGTTGAGTGGTAGTGGTATAAATAAATGATTAAATGTTCAAAACAAACAAACAATAACAAGAGATCGGAATCAGTATTTTGTGTAGCCACCACGCGCCGCAATAAGTGCTGCTACACAACGTGTCATGGAGTCAAACAAATTTTGAATATCTGCCTGAGGAAGAGCATTTCATATTGTTTGTATGCGCACCCAAAGTTCGTCTGCAGAAGCAACACGACGAGGATCACGAGCGAAACGCCGACCAACGAAATCACACACTTGTTCAATCGGCGACATATCCGGGGAATACGCAGGCCAAAGAAGAAGCTGTACCTGCCGCTTTGCAAAGAAGGATAGAACAGTCCTAGCGATATGAGGGCGGGCATTGTCCTGTTGAAATACAGCGCCTGGAAAGCTTTGAAGGAAGGGAACAGCTTGGGGCTGTAGAACTTCAATGATGTACCGATTGCTGTTCAGATTGCCCACAATTCTTAGCAATTGAGATCGTCCATGATATGATATGGCATCCCAGACCATACTAAGGGCGTTCGATAATGCACTCCGGAAGGTGGCGTTCACCGGCATAGCGTCTGACACGAATGTGGCCATCGTGGTACCACAAATTAAAGCGGGATTCGTCAGAAAACACGACATGCTGCCAATCAGCACGCCAGTTTCGATGCTGAGCGGCCCATTGTAGCCCGCAGGCGGCGATGGTGTAGCGTGAGAGGGATCCTGTATAAAGGAGTCCTTGCGCGCAGTCCACGCTGCAGCAGACGTCTATGAATTGATGAAGCACACAATGAAACACCTGTAGCTATTGACCACTGTGCTGCCAATTGACTAGAGGAAGCTGTACGATCCGTCAGCGCCATGCGGACCAGGTGTCTATCATCGCGAGCTGACGTCACATTTCGGGATCCACTCCCGGATTTCCGAGTTGTCCGACACTCGTCCGTCCATTGCTTCCAAAGACGCATCACTGTGCTGCTGTTACGCTGCACACTAGCGGCTACTGCACGATAAGACAATCCAGCTTTACGAAGGCCGATGATTTTCCCCCGTTCAAACTCTGTAAGTTGTTCAAATCTCGCTCTCTTTCGTCGAAGAGACATAAGTAACGATTGAGCTAACGTTTACCACTAGCAGATAACCACCGATAACCATACACGCCTCGCTACAGCCGTCTATTTATTCGGATCCATCCGCCGTTCAGAGGGCGCTGCTCAGCATACGCATGCGCTACGGATTTGAAATTCTAATCATTTGCATATCATGCTCTAATTTGCATTTCCTGAAAATTTCAGCTCAGTCGCAATAAGTCCTTCATGGTCTTGCAATTTTCACAAACATGAGTTTATATATTGAATTGTATAAATTCATTAATAATAATATTTGCAATAATATTACATTTTCATCATTCTAATAATTCATGACAAATTTCAAATATCTGTACATTTTTTTAATTAAATACATCTTACTAAATCTTTTTTACGGAATCAGTTTTCTGAACTCATGTATTAAATATTTCACGTGTGAAATGTAAAATTGAACAGTTGTCACTGCAGTTAGTGATCGCTCACATCTTTATACTTAAAAAAATTTAGCTATTTAGCTACTATATATAATATATGAATAACTTATTCGAGTTATAAGTAAAAAAGTTTTTATAAAATGTTTTAGCGTCATCTATATTGATTTTTGTAAATTCCGTAATTTATTTTGCCTAATCAAAACAAAGTTTTTCAAATAAAATTTACGAAAGTCACTATTTTTTGAAGCGCTTTTTTGCATACTAAATATTTTTGGTGCTTGAAATCCAGCATAAGGGGAACTGATCTATAAAATTTTAAGAACCTCCCTCCAAAAATTTTATAGAATCAATATCTTTCAAACTATATCTTTTTCGAAAGGGAAAAAAAAAAAAAAAAATCTATTTTTACTGTTTTGGGGGAAAAACAAAACTAAAATATTTTTAGGTTATTTTCCGAGTAAAATTTTTCCAATTCCTTTGTTAAAATTGTCGTTCTATAATATAGATATTCCTCTACGTTTTCATATTCTTCAAAATTTGAATGCTTTAACTCAGGTTATAATAAGTTATTGTTTCCATTTTTTTTTTTTTTTTTTTTTTCCATTGCGATTGAATTCTCACCAATTAGAAAAGCGTAACAAAAGAAATTAAAAAATAATAATTATAAAAAAATGTCTGTAAATAAGTCTATATAAAAATTTAATAACGTACATAGCTGATTGCTGGTAAATATTTTATCTAAAGTGTTTTTTTTTCTTTCCCCCTTTGTTGAACATCTGTGAGTCTCATGTATGCCACGTTTAGCCCACCAACTGGTGATAAAGGGAAGACATCTTCTTTCCAGGACTACTGCCCCGCATTTTTATGTTGTATGAGAGAAAAACCATGAAAATTCCCACCAAGTAGCTTGATTACCAATATGAGGGGTTTACCAATGGGGGTTATTGTCATCATCATTATTAAGTATCCTCTTTCCTAATAGCAGGGATTACAACGGACCCTGTCCGTGCATTCGAACCTGAAACTTGCTGCATGCCAGTTGCACACGTTACCATTGGGTCGCCAAGTAATCCACGTTACCAAGTAAGACATACTGTGCTATTGAGGCAGGACATAATTCTCAACAAATTATTTTAGTTCTTCTGTAACCAACAAATTATTTTAGTTATATTTAATACCATAATTTTTTACATACCAAGAGATTTTTTCAATAAATTAAAACCTAAAAAAAATTTGTAGAACAAAAATTACAATATTATATATTTTCCACCAGGGCCTGATGGCCGAATGGCTAGCGCTCTGGCGTTTGGTACCACAGGTATCGGGCTCAAATCCCGGCTTTGTCCATGGGTGTTATAGTGGTTCGGAATCCACTTTAAAGGTCCCGGTCCTAATAGGATCGTAGAGCGTTGCGGAGCATTGTTACTCCGCGTCCGTGGCTTATCTTCAAGTTACACGCGCCCCCTGGGTAGTGCAAAGTGAGTACGTCTGTGCAGCGCTTGCCTTAAGGCATCCAAGACTAAGCTGTCTAAGTGTTTACCAGCTGCATTAGAACAAAAAAATATATATATTTTCCCCCTTCTAAAATTTTCTCACATTCTTCTCTTATGATATAAATGCATTTCGAAAGAAGCCAGGAATTTCGATTTTTTTTTTTTTTTTTTTTTTATAAAGGGGAAAATGTTCATACATTGGTTGACATTTAGATGATTGTTTTTTTTTATAAAGGGGATCATCTAAATGTCATTCAATGTATTTGGGGAGTTGATTGAGGTAGTAAAAGGAGAACTGATTTCTGATATTGATTCCATAATTGCAATGGAATATAAGAGTTGCAAAAATAATGTCGTATTTAATTCTGGTTAATACAAATAAAAAGAAAGGAGAAAATTTAATAGTTTTCGAGTAATTTTTTTTTTTTTTTTTTTTTTTTTTTTTTAGAACTTTGACGTCAATATCATTAATGTTTTAGTGCATTATTAATACAACTAAAATATAATTCATTACACGCTGTATATCCTTTTAAAAAATTATAAATAATTTCTTAACTTAAAAGACAATTAATTCTGAAATTAACAGCAATAATTATTTCACAATTCCAAGCTCTTCTCCCTAGCCTAGAATTTTATTTTTATTAATTATATGAGTACTGGCACTGATATTTCAACTCATGAATCAGTTTTGTTTTGATGTTTAACAATGGCGTCGCTCATGGAATCATTTGAGCAGCAATATGCTGCTTTATCAGCTGAAATTACTTCAAAAACTAGTCGATTAAATAATTTGAGTGGAAGTATGTTCAATTAGCATAATAATTAATTGATTGCATTTTAATAATGTAAAATTTAGTGTTTTGGGTTTAATAATAAGCTGGTTGATTTTTAGGTTTTAAACTTAAAATATTTTATTAATTCAGTTTATTTATCTTTTCAAATAACCTGTATATAAAAGAAATTATCTCTGTATATTTTAACAAATTTTATTGTTGTAATAATAAATTGTATAACATACTATTGTGCAAAAGGTTTCAAAATACAAGTTTGTTTTGTTTCATTTTATTTATGACTTTCAATTGATTTTTAAAGTTAAAACATAATAATATATGAATTTTGATATTGTAATCTTGTATTAATCTTTAATAGAAAGGGACTAAGTTTTAGAAGATTTGACAGTATAGAATGTGGTTTATGTATGTTTTAGTTATTATTAAATTATTTCTCATATCATAACTCGATTGATTGTGGTTATCCCTTTAATGCTTCAAATTTCAACCATTAATGGAAATATCTTTAACAGATTTATTTTAGCATTTCGTATTCTTAATTGCCTTTTAATTTTCTGCAATTATAAATTAAACTAACTTTTAATTTTATGGAGTAGTTTTAAATATTTTTTTAATGTTATTTTAAATTAAAATGTATTTGTTGCAAAGATAGATGAGGAAACCAGTTATTTAGTGATTGCTCGTAAGTGATTTACGATTAAGCATTTTGTTATGTTACTGTAAAGATTTTTTAATGAATCTATTTATTTATTAAAAAGTTAAAAAAATACAAAACACAATTTTCATTTTTTAGTTTAGAGCATGAAAATATTTGGTTAGAAATGTAATTAAAATTTTGATATACAAAGTTAATATAGAATTTATCAATATGAGGTTTTTTCTTTTAATAGTTGAAAGAAAAATGCTGATTAGTCAAGTTGATAGGCAAATGGAAGAAGCTCATGAATTGGTAATAATTTGTTAATTTTATTTTCACAATTTTTTTTTAAATATACATCTTTTCAAGCTGTTTTAATTTAAAAAGTTGTTTTATTGCTATATATATGTTTTAATAAGAGTGTTACACAACAAGTATATTCAACATTTAATTAATTTGCCGTATGACAACATTTCCTTCAATAATAATTCAAGTTTAAATACTTGAATGTATTAAAAATAAGATGATAATTACGAAGAAGAAAAGAAAAAAATTAACAAATGCATTATATGAAAAAAAAACTTATAGAAATCATATATGATTATGATTATTTATTATTGAAGGAAATGTCTGATGTTTTTAAATGGGTAAGAAATAAGTTATTTTATTTATTAATATTAAAATATTTTTTTATAATGTGTTGTAATTTAAATGACATCTGTAAATATATTACTTATTTATTTATAAGTTGTTTATAATAAGAATTCATTATTATTTGATTCACAAAGTTCATATTTTATACTGTACCATTTATGTAGAATGTATCCTTATTTTTACTATTGTTTAGATTTATAAATAAAGAAATAGAAAATTTTTTTAATATATATTTTATATTATTGGATGTTTAATATTTTTCACATTAGATGGAGATCCTATTTGTATATACTTTAATAAAAAGCCATCGGCATATATAGAAATCATAATAAAATTCCAGGTTAATTAAAAAAAAAAAATTCTATCTACTGAAGCTTGCTATTAATTTAGGAATTCATTTTTAATTTTCTTGCACACTTTTAGTGCAATCCTGTAGAATTAATCCAAGTACTAAAGGATAATTATGTGCTGAAGATTTTTCGTTTATTATCATGTTTTATACGTTAATTTTTTTCATTAGTGTATGTAGAATATTGATTCTAATAGAATTTTTTTAATTAAATGTCCATATTTAAAAAAAAATCATTTTCTTTCTCCAAAACAATTTTTTAAGTTTTTGGGACTTGTAAAAGTAAAAAATTTTCATGGTCTTATTAATGAAAATTCTTTGAATAATTTTTATGGCTCAGTGAAATATTAAAATGTGAATCATTCTAATAAAATGCTTTAATATTATTTTTTAATTGCATTTAAATTTTACATTTTTCTTATGTGTATTTCATTTTTATCTATATCTTAACAGCTTGAACAAATGGATTTAGAAGTAAAAGGTATGCCACCAGCCTCTCGTCAAAAATATCAAATTCGATTAAAAAGCTATGTTGCTGAACTTTCACTTTTAGATAAAGAATTGGTAAAAATTGTTCTATATATCTTTTTTGGTGAATTTATTGTTATTTATTAAATATTTTGTTAAGTAAATGATAAACGTGCTATTATTCTATGTTGTTTATTCTAAAATAAACTTTTAATTAAAAATATTATGTTATAAATGTATATAACTATTCATTTATCACTCTTTGATGTGAATTATTCTTTCTGTACTAAATTCATATTTAATAAGTAAAATTTATCTTGAAAAGATTTAAATAAATTTTGTGTAGTTAACTTTTCTAATATACACAATTATTATGTTTTTCATATAAAAGGAAAATATTGAAACTTTCAAGTGACTTTAATACGATATTTCAAATATTAAAAATTATTTAGAAAATTTCTGTTAATTAAATAATGAATTTAGTTATGTAGCTTGTAATACTATGAAAATTTGTTTTTAGTTATGCGGTAATGTAAGTAGAATACTAGTTTGAATTTGAATGTTATTAAAAACATTTAAATTTTTATTAAAACCCAGTTTTTTATTAAAATTTTGTAAAGCATTCTATGATTCTCTGCTGTATATTCTAAACATTTGTTTAGAAATATAAAAATTTTAAAGAAGCTTAAAAAATATGTTCAACTTTTTAAAAAAGGTAATCGATGCAAAGTTCTAAAATAATTTTTCTGTTTCAATGTAATGATTTATTTTAATTGCTTTTCTTTAAGTAATTAAATAAAATTACTTGATATTCAAAAAATATTATTTTAATAATTCTTAATATTGTTGATCTTATTATTTCACAAAAAATATTTATAAATTATGTTTTCTAATTTGCACTGGTATTTACTATATTAATAAAGGTATCTCTTACAATAAGCTCTAATTTATTATATATAAATATATATAATAAACAAAATCTACTAAAGCTATTTTTTATTTAAATAAAATGTAAACTTTTCTGCTTGTTTAGTTATTTTCTTATATTTAATATAAAAATATTTTTTTTAAATTTTGTACAGTTTTTTGTTTTAAAAAATTAGTCAATTTCAAATGCCTAATTTTAAATTCAATTTTAAAGCTGTCTGTTATATATATTGAAAATACTGCAGTTTATTGTTATGAAAGTTATTTTAGTGTTTTAAATACTATACTAATTTTTATTTCTGTCAGCAGAAAGCACGAATCAGTCCTCGAGATGAAAATTCACTGAGAGATGAACTATTTGATGGAGATTATGTAAAAGATGATCAGGTTGAATTTCAACTTAATGAATCTACCATTTTTATTTTTATTTTATTTATTTATTTTTTTCCCCTCTTGAATTTATTAATCAATATTATTTTTTTCTTCAATGTATTATTTATAGAAATAAATTTACGTACATATCTCTTATTTGAAATTCACCATTAAATATTTTTATATATCAATATGCTATTATTTGTTCTAGAGTATCCAACTATCACTACTAAAATACTATCATTTATTAAAATAAATGCAATTATTGCAATTTTTGACTTTGCAGAAAGTTTTATGAAATCAAGAATTATGTTTTAATTTATGAAAGAAAACTTCTGAGTCATAATTTAGTAGCTTTTAGGTATAATAATTATTTTATGTTGTTTTGTAATTTCTGTTAGCTTTTAGCATATTTATTATTATTATTATTATTATTTTTGTACTGATATAAAATGATTTGTTCTACTTGATATTTTTTTGCATTTGATATAATACTGTTTAAAATTTAATTATCTTAGGGAACATATCAATATGCTAGTTGCTAGGAAACATTATCTTATTGTTATATCAGAGCTGCAATGTACATATGGAGTAAAACTGCTCAATTTTTTAATATATTAGAAATACAGACATTTAAAATCTAGATTAATGGATCTGTATTTTACCTATACTTCATTTCTTAAATTACAGCAATGGCAAAAATAATGAGTCTGGTTTTAAGTTATTTTTTTTTTTTTTTTTTTTTTTAACCCATAAGAAAGTAGGATTTCTTGCACCTTTTATTGTCGCATTGGGATTATAACCATATTCGACACTAAAAATACAATTTAAACACCTGAATCTTTTTGAATGATAAAATAAGAAACATATATTGAGAAAAAAGCATTTAAAAAAATGTTCATTATATGCATATACATGTTCAAAATTGTTTATTTATATGTTTTATTTTTTTGTATGCCATTAAATTTGAAAGATTTCAAACATAATCATTTTATAGCTAACCAATTAAATTTCTAGAACATTCTACAAATGAAATAAGAAAAGATAAATAATTCTTATTTTCCATTAAAAAATATTAAAACATTATATATACATTATGTTAGCAAAACTTAACTAGATTATACATATATAATGAATACAAAACATATCTATAAAATATATTTTGATGACTTCTGATTAAAATCATCAAAACCGGTGATTGAATGGTTGATGTTAGAAAATTTATTATTTATAGATAAAATAAATTTTTATTTATTTAATTTTATTTTAGAGCATATAAATTTTATGGAGTTTTATATCTACATGAAAACATAAATTAGTTATGAATAGTTTAAACTATCAATCATTTCCATTGTATTTTAGATATGCAATTTTTAATTATAAAAGGTTTTTAAAGTGATCAATGTTTATTTAGAGAAGGAAAAAAAAAAAATATTGCTGCATAATTTTTATGTTTTAATAATTTTTAATTACACACACTCGCATACAGTTCTAAATTTTCTTGTATATTATTTATATTTTTGTTTTACATGTGCTGTATTATTCATTTACAGGTGTAATTAAATATAATTAATTTCAATTAATAAAGGATAATAGAGAAAAGCAATTAATATTAAAATATTATTTCTATTTTATTTGTGTTTCATATATATTTATTATGTAATAAGACCTATATTAAAATTAATATTTACAATTTCCAAATAAACTAAATAACTTTTTACCTGTAAATATTTCAGAAACAAAGATTATTAGACAATACTGAAAGATTAGAAAGTTCATCTAGACAACTTGAAGGTGGATATAAATTAGCTGTTGAAGCTGGTAAGAATCAATATATATATATATTGAATTGAAAGTTAATTACCAACTCATATTAAAACATCTTGGTTAAATTAATAACTAATTATAAAATATTAAAATGAAAATTATGGCTTATATATATTTTACTTTGTAAATTAATAACTGACTTTAATTTTTTTTTCCATAAGTTTACTTATGTATGACTGAGGTATCTATTATTATTATTATTTTTTTTTAATGTTGAAAGAATTATTCATTTTACAAAATGATTTGAGCCATTGTATCTGTCAAATTAATCTTAAACTTTTTTTTATAAAGAATAAATCACATCACTTTCTTAACTAGTTTTTTTAATAGTTTATTCAAACTATAAGCATACTTTCTTAAATGCTTATTAAAATATATGATGAATTGAAACAACTCAATAAATTTTTCAAATGTTGAAATCTTGAAAAATTTGTGTTATTTTTTTAGAGCAAATAGGGAGTCAGATTCTTACAGATCTCAGTTCTCAACGAGAAACAATCAAGAAATCAAAGTCTAGAGTAAGAATTTCTGTTAATTTTGCTTATTAAAAATTAATGATTTGTTCATGAAACTAATTTTTTTTTCTTTAAATTTAATTTGCTATAAGCTATTTGTTGTATCATGTTAATATGTAATCATATAAAGAAATTAAGTTATTTTTTTGTTTTCATTTACTGTTTGCAATAATGTTTGGGGAAAAAAAAATTAATATAGAAACACAAATTATACCACAATATACCTACCTGTGCTTGTATAGATATTCCATTTGATACATAGATTTTAATGAATTTTTTTTAAAAACTAATTCCAAAATATTAGAGTACTTTTTAAATTTTATTGTTTATTAAAATCAAAGCTTTAAAACAATTGGACTTCTTATAAGTATTAATTAATTGCTGGTTTTTTGAATATTTACAGATATTCTAAATATACAGCTTGAGAACAATGCTCATTAATAAATAAATGTAAAATTTTCAGAAATGAATGCACTAATAAACTTTAATTGATTAAGATTTTCAAAAGCTGCTTTGCTTGCTCAATATGCCGTAATTTTGAAGCATATGCAAATTTCTATTCTTAGTAATTATCTAACTATTAGTATTGTACATGAAAATAAAAAATTGGATATTTAAATTGATGGATATATATTTCTTTTAAAATGGTAAAAGTGTTTTTTTTTAATGCATCAAATAAATATTTGCATGTTTTAATATATAAATTCTTTCAGTAATTTAAAATATGTGAAAATTTATACTCATTGAATTCTTAAACTTATCAATTCATATTATAAAATTTTCATGTATTTTATTTGTAAATAAGCTTTAGAATTTTTGTTACAAAAATGCTTATTAAAAATTATTTCTTATTTACTATAAAGGTTCAAGAAACAAATTATGATCTTGGTCGAAGTTCACGTATAATAAATGGAATGATCAGAGGGTAAGAATGGTGTTCCATATTTCTTCATTGCTATTAATTTTGTCTTTTAAATATAAGTATGTATAATATTTTGCTTTGCTTTATTCAAAAGGTTTTTTGCAAAAGCTGAAAATTTTTATTATTGAATTGGAATATTAAATTAGAATAAACAAATCAATGAATTATTTATAACCAAATTATTTATTTTAAAATTAGTTATATGTACTTAAAATTATTAATACAAATTACTGCTTGTTGATTGCTTTATTAAGTGGAACAAAGGTTAAAAATTAGATTGCTATAAATCTACCATTAATACCATAATTTTTTTGCCAATACCTGAATTACAAACTAAAAATCTTAAATTGTTAGGTATGGATTATGGGCTGCAAATAGATGTTTATGGGTTTTTTCCCCCTCTTAGTAATATCTAGTAAAATTTAGTTTTTATGTGATAATAATAAATGGTGCTATGGTACTGTAAATATCTGTCATTATTGGCTGCCCTATCCATAACCTATTATTTTCATTGGACATTGTTTCTAGTTACTTAATTTTGACTAATTATACTTAGTTGAGGAGAAAGTATAAATTATATTTCCCCTGTTAATTTTTTGCATTCACATTTTAAATCTTAATGCATTGGTGTAAGACATTGCCCTTTTTATTTATTTTTCATTATATTTTTAAACACTCAAAAAAAAAAAAAACCTTAGTTATTCTGTAGAGTTTTAAATTTAAAGTTGTATCTATAGCAGAAGATGCTGGAAGTTGGATGAGTATTCCATAATGATGAATTAAAATGTACGAGCTTTGCTTGTGGGGGGGACAGTGATGTACTAGAAAAGTCACATCACTGCAAAATATTTTACCATTTTGGACATCTATTATAACCAGAATCATGTGAACAATTATGTTGCTAGTTCTGTTTCAACATTCTAAATCTAATTGAGAATTATGACAAAGAAATGAGCTTGGGAAACTTGAACTGTGGTCCAAATGGTGTCGCCATTTTATGAAGAGAAGTCATCTTGTTCTTCAGAGTTGTATTATGATAAACTGAAAATTGCTGGAAAAAGAAACCATCAGCTAGCGAACTTTTATTAAAATAAGAGCAAATAATTTTGCAGAAAAGGGAATCTTCATAAAAGGTTGTTGTTCGACTGCCATCCAAATCGAATTAGTTATTTAAAAGGTTCCAATTTGGTTATTACAAATACAGCAAGACAAAAAAAGGAAATGTCTTTTCGATCATATTATGTTGTGCTGCAAAAAATACCAAATTGCTATATGTGGTCATTTATAAGGGAGAAATGCTTCCAATAGGAATAGAAATTTGTGTAAATAAAAATGGATGGTTAAATAAAGGTGAAACAAACAGAGATTAATAATAGTTGGAAAAATTAGTAGTATCTTTATTTTAATTAATTGCTTCGCTCATGATGAATTTTATGAGAGCCCATATTAATGAAAAATATGAACTATTGAAAAAGTATCTCTATGAAGTTGGCTGTTATTTCAGAAACACTTGCATAAAGTTTGTCTCTTGATGTTTAAACAATAAAAACAATTTATCTATAATTAATAAAATAAGTAATCACTCAATAGATATTCATAAATCAAATTAAAATTAAAGGGAAGAGCTCATAGTAGGAATGAGGTATGGAAAGTAGTCATACTTTAATAAAAGAAGTCAAAATGAAATGAGTCTCATATAGCAATGTATCAGATGCATAATGCAGACCTTGGACAAAGTAATCCAAATAATAATCAAAAATTCTTTTCGAAAGCCTATATTAGTATGATACTTTTCAAGATTTTGTCCATAATAAATTACCTGATGAGTATCTAATCATATTCCTTTTAGATTTATATAGTTCCTAATTTGATTGTTTTGAATAATAGTATAAAATATTGTTTGGAATTCATTGCTTGCTCTCTATGTTTCTTTAATTTTTTTTTCTGATTTATATTGTTACTAATAACCATAATTTACTAAAATATATTAGCATTATGGTATCAAAATTCTTATATCACACTAAAAAGAGTTATTCTAGTTTATGATTTTAATTATGAATTTACAAAGGAATTTTATTTGTACATGATATGCCAATGAAAAGTGGAGATGATGAATAATCTATGGATAAAAGATAAATTTAATAGTAATTAATAATTAAGCTTATGGATACATTAAACTTACATTTATGGTATTTACTAAAAGTTATTGCAAAAACTGTTACTACAAATGACAAATCAGTATTTTATATCTTAATTAAATTATAATTGTTAATATTTTAAAATGTCTATGTACAAAATATTTATACGCTACATTTTTTTTTTAAATTTTAAGTTGTAGACATTTTATTATGTATAATTTTAATTTCAGAATTAAGCAACAGAAGATGATATTGTATGCAGTTGCTTCACTTATGTTTCTTACTATTGTTCTTGCAATATATTTTACTGTTCGAAAACATAGTTGAATTGTCAATGGAACACTTTTTTGAAAACTGTCTTGTGATCTTTTAATGCAGTATTTAATACTGTTAGTATAGTTTTAGTAGCATCAAATTTTTCATAATTGAATCACAGTATTTGTTGTAAAATCACAGTTATTGTTGTAAAACTTTAGTGGGTGTATTTTCACTGAAAATGCATTTATCTGGTATATTAATTTATTTGTGAATTTGAATTTATTATATTTTTGAAGTTGAATGCTACTTTGAAAAGATTTATCAATTTTGTAAAATCTTTTTTTCTTGTATTTTTTTTTTTTAAATGAGCTTAAAATTGCTTTATGTGTCTTTTAAAAATTATTTGATTTTTAAAAATATATATGTAAGAATTCTTTGTGTTTTTTATTTGTCTAATAGTTCTTTTGTACTGTAAAAGTACATTATTTTAACATGTAGAAAAATTACAATTATGAAAAAAAAGTTTTATGGCATATTTTTGTATTTTGTCATATTTTATGTATTTATTAATATACATTTTCCTTTACAAATGTTTTTTCTTGGAAGTTTTTAATACCTTAGTAATGTATTCTGAATTCTGTGATTTATACTAACTATTCAACTTCTAATAATAGACTTTAATGTATATACAAACTGCCTTACTAATTGTAAAGAAAAAAATATCCACTGCAAACTTTATTTTATTTAGATATATACTATTGCATAGCTGCTAACTTGTAAAATGTTTTTGTACAAGTAACTTGTACATGTGCATCTAATTTGCAATTGGCTGCTATAATCAACCCTGACTCATGTAGAACTTTTGAAAACAATTATAAAAGTATGTTTTCAAGAAAGAACTATATAACTTTTCATTCGCAGAAATATTTTTGATGTCATTTAAATAAAACATGATAAGTTTGCTATGAAATTCTATTTTTGGTTACCCATTTTATACTGATGAACTTCAATACCTGTTACATAAAAAAATATAAAATGTATTTTGGCACTGTTCAAACATGCTAAGCATTTAACTTGCAGTAACTATTATTTTTATTAAATTACATACTTTGTCATGGTTATTTTATTAAAAGAGGATGTTGTATACGTCTTGAAAATTATATGTTGGCAGCTATGTTATTATTTTAGGTTTATGTCTGACATTAAAAATATTAACAAATTATAAATTGCATTTTCAGATTTTATCTTAACAAAATACTTCACATTTTGTTTAGAATTTCATCATTATCTGAATTTTTTATGAATATTTAATTTCTAAAAAAATATTAATTATTTGTAAAACATGCAGCAATTAATTTAGCAATTTACTAATATATATATATATATTAGTAAATTGCTAAATTAATTGCTAATATTTACTTCTGTATTTCTAATATTGTAAATTTTGGATTTTTTTTTAGTTGTAAAATTTTTTACAAAGAATTAAAGGATTTTAATAGTTTTTGAATATATTATCTTTCATCTGTGAAAGACCTTCAGAATTATGTGATATTTATTATAAAAAATGAATATCTATAATGACTTCCATTATCAAAAGATAATTTTATTGTTATTTGTTCTGATATTGCTTAGAGAAATCTATTACATAATTTATTTAGCTAGAAATGTTAATTTTTTTTTTCCTATTGATTTCACTTTTATGAATATCTTTATTTTTAAATACCATTGTTTGTTTTTTCACGGAATATATAATTTTTTTTTATTTGCTGAGAAATGTTAAATTGATTTAAATAATTTTTTAAAAAGTACTTTGAATGAATTTTTTTCTTTTTCGTAATTGAGTATCACCAAGAAAAAAATATTTATTAATAAATTATTAAAAAATCAATCATAGTGAGATGGTATTAAATTTTGTAAATATGTATTATATATTTCTTGTGTGTTTTGTTTGAGTAATCCTTATATTTAGTCATGTGTATAAAGAGAAATGCATATTATTTATTATCTCTAAGATGTATATAAAAAAAACTATATCAATAATGTTTCTAATTAGAGTTTAATAATAAAAGTGAATTTATTATTTTTATTGAATGTGTGCTTTGAATTTATTTTGAAAGAAAAACATTATTTTTCTTGGGTTATTGAGATGTTTACTAATATATGTGTATGCACAAAATAATGGCGGCAACCATTTTAAATATTTCTCAGATACATATGTATTTGATACATATACATATGTATTTGTGGGTATTTATTTTATTTTGTTATTTAAGCAGGTTAATGCATTGTTGCTCTTTCAGTAATGTCTTTTTATCACTGAATAAAATGAAAATTTAAAAACATTTATAGAAAAAGGTGTTTTCATTTTTGCGTGAATTTCCTGGGATTTTTTTTTTTAAGTTGTTAAATGCAATATTATTTTCAGAATTTATTTAATAATTGGTTAATTTAAAAATTTTCATCATTCAATTAAAAACATGTATAATTTGATAATCAATAATTATTTCAATTATTAAAAAAAAAATTTTTTTTTTACCTTGGGTATTTTTATTTAAATTGTAAGCTTCTCCAAATATTGGATGAGTAGAATGAAATTCAACTATATGCCTAATCTTGATAATAATATATTGTTTGAGTTTTATATAACCATGTGTTATTTTCAAGATTGTTAATGATTTTATTTGCATTGCCATTAGCTTAAGTTTTATTAAAGTGATTAAATAAAAGTACCATTATAAAAATGAATTATATGAAACTGTCTTGTTCGAGCTTATATTTTGTTAAAGTAATTATTACATATAAAGTAGTGGGAGTATCTCAGCAAGAACATGAAATATTAATTAAAACCATTGCATTGTCATGTTTTTATATAATTTAACATGTAAACAAATGGATCTCACTTTACTTTAAACAGTGTATATTTCTGAACATTAAAGTTTTTTTCTTTTTTTTTCCTTTAACAAATTAGCTTTTTAAAATGATAATTTTTATCATTATACCTTTTTTATAAAATTTGATGGCATTTCTCTCCTAAGCAAACATCTATAAGTATATCTATATATACATATCTACAGTTACTCAAATATCAGAAAAGCATTAAGGAATAATGCACTCATCGAAATAGCCATATTTTAAGTTATTCAAATCTAAAAAAATACTTAAGAGGGCTAAACTGTGTAATATAATGAAATTTTGATCTCAAATAATATAATTTGCAAAATTTAATTCAGCAGTCTTAATGTATTAAATAATCTAATTAGCTAATAACCAAATAAATTATCTGGTGATTGAAAGCCAAAATACAACTCCATTCTTTATATGGAAATTTACTTAAATATCTTATTTATTGATTATAAAATGTAAATGCAAAAAAGAGGATCACTATAAAATAAGTGTGTAGGCATAAAAAATTATTTGTGACAATTTTAAAATTTAATTCATTCAATAATAACAAATTAAAAATAATTGATTTATCAATAAATTCTGTATTAAACTATCTTATAATTTTTAAAAAACGTACACAAAATCAAATTTTTCAAAAGTTCTTATAGTTCTGATTATTCTTTAATTTTAAATGATATTTTATAAAGTTTTGGTTATTCTTAATGTCAAAACTATTAAATCAGCTAAATATATGTAAAGTGCAATTTTTCTAAATTTAATAACTATATATTGTATGTAATACTGTATGGAACGGATTTAATTTAAAAAAACTTATATCAGATTTTTTATTTATTTCATCCATTAAAACAGCATTTTTTAAACTTAAATTATACAGTAAAAATCACCAGAATGAAACAACTTGTTCTTTATATCTATCACTATTTGCACTCTAAGTTCCTTGGCTAAATTGTATTTGTGTGTGTATATATATATATATAGCACAATAATTTGCCCTAGAAACTTTATATATAATAAAATGTAAAAACAAAACTGCATTTTCTTCGTTTAAATAGCTTTTAAGCAGCATTTTTACTGTGGTTCCTAAAATTATTTAAATTGGCTATGGTACAGTTGTATGTGTTTAAACAAAATAGCTTTGTAAATTTGAAGTAAGCGATTGATACAATTTTTCGCTCTACAAATAATTCTGTTTATTTGAATTAACTACATTCTGAATGTTTTAAAGATGCAAAGAAATAAATTAGATAATGAATTCCGTGGCGATTTGAGATCACAACTTAGTAATTTTAAACTCAACATAGTTATTCTTGTCAAGACATGAAATGGTTATTCTTGATTATAATTATTGCTATTATTATTACAACATGCTTGTTCTTGCCATATACTATTGACAACATAATTAAATTGGATACTATGTTAATGAGTCTTATTTTATATATTTATTTTTCTTATATATGCAGATATTCTTAATCTGTACTGTTTAAAAGTGTCATGATAAGAATTAAAAATGCACAAAAATTAAAGTTTATTCATATGTACTATATATCTCATTAGCAATATATTGGATATATCCAATATAAAAGGATAAATCCAGTTGATGTTCACTTATATTCCTAACAAATATAATAAATGGTACAAAGCACATTGTATTTTTTTCAAATTCATAGATTATAACTGCATAAAGTGAATAACTTTTCTTATGTAAAGTAGGTTTGACATTCTTCTTTCCCAGAATTCAAAAAACGTTCTGCATCTGTTAACTCCTTAATACATGATATCTTAATCATGTATTAAGTACCATCATAAGAATTAAAAATGCTCAAAAATTAAAGTTTATGCATATGTACTATATATCTCATTAGCAATATATTGGATATATCCAAGATAAAAGGATAAATCCAGTTGTTAATGTTCACTTATATTCCTAACCAATATAATAAATGGCACAAAGCACATTGTATTTTTTCGAATTCATAGCTGCATAAAGTGAATAACTTTTCTTATGTAAAATGAGGAGGACATTCTTCTTTCCCAGAATTCGAAAAACATTCTGCGTCTGTTAACTCCTTAATACATGATATACTTATTAATCATGTATTAAGGTTTGGTTTGGTTTGTTGCTCTACGGTCATCTTGTGCACATGAGGGCTAAACAGACAGGGACCTACAATTTAAAGTCATGTATTAAGGAGATACACTTAACTGCACAGTGTGCTACTATATATGCTTTTGAAACACATGCAATTCTCGAGAGAGCATCAATTCTTTTAAATACGTCTTCAGAGTTTAAGGAGGCGGGAAAAGAATCGATACTCACAGTGGTTTAACAGGAGATATATATATTGTGATTTGCAACTTGGTTTATTAAGACAGGTGATTTACTATAGTGTATTTGGTAATGAATCATATTTTAAAGAAATCTGAAAAGCATACTTATTTGGCATTTACATACAGGGAAACGGTGTCCGTTATTGTTGTGAACGAAGAAAAATACAGTTTGGATAGATGAGAATACTTTAAAACCTTTTTGATGCACTTATTTATGAACTCTATAAGAAGATCGGTACATATTTCCGATATGTTGTGAAGAATTTATTATAATTATAGATATTTTGTTCTGAAGAATTTTGGATTTTTGTTTATTTCTATCAGGTGTCTACGAGAAAATACGCTAATTTTTTTTATCATCTGTTACTGTGAGAAATTTGTCTGCATATGTAGGGTTATTAAAAAGAAATAATAACTTTCTCCATATACTATATTTGACCGCTATCCATTATACCTTTTACAGAAACGGAACAAAATTTCAGTTTAAGATATTATAAAGTATCCACTCAAGAATCATATGAAAAATAATAGTTAAACTCTAACAGTTACTGTTACAATGACAAAATTTCAAAAGGCAGCGCGTATTTTTTTTATTATTGGAATGTGTTCTCAGTAGCGAAAAACCATAAATAGCGTTGGAACGGTACTTGTCGCACGAAAATCGCCCGCGCTAGACAGACTAAAAAGAAAAGTGAAAACAACCAATAAAGACAGAGAAACAAGAAAAAGCAAAAAACATTTTATTGTGTTTCACGAACGAGACTTTCTTCACACACGATGACACTTTGCATGCGACAGATGCTGGATAGAGAAACCAAGTGCCATGGCAAGAGGAATCTTTTGAACCTGACGTCTGATGGCATCTTTTAAATCAAATGCAATTAAATGCATACACATTTTTTTTTTTTTTTTTTTTTTTGTGTGTGTGTCAGGTAACCAGAAATGCATTGGAGTGAGATCGGGGGACCTTGACAGCCACGGAAACGTTAAATGGCTGGAGATAATTGTGTCATCAAAGTGTTGTATCAAGTAACATTTTACAGAAGACCCCACATGTGTGAGAGCGCCATCTTGCATTTACACTACATCAAATAAAGTGTTTCACTGTAGGAATGCCTGCTATGGTACTTGCCTCAGTGCTATCCACCACTTGCCGTATGCAAAGTGTCTTGTATGAAGGAGGTCATGTGGAAAAATTGTGAAACACATTACAATGTTTCTGTTGCTTCTCTGCCTTTAGAGTCCCGGCGGTGCCATGGATGTTTGCAGTGGTTCGGAATCCACTTTAAACTGTAGGTCCCGGTCTGTTTAGCCCTCGTGCGCATAAGATGACCGTAGAGCGACAAACCAAACCAAACCAAATCTGCATTTATTGGTTGTTTCTACTTATCTTTTTAATCTGTCTAGCGCCTGAGATTTTCGTGCGATAGGTACCGTTCTAATGCCATTTATGGTTTTTCGCCGAGGAGATAAAAAAATAGCAGGAGTTGCCATTTCAAATTTACGAAATGTCAATGCAACCGTAACTGTTAGGGCTTAGCAGTTGTTTTTCATGTGATTCCAGAGCTGCTACCTCAAAATACCTTAAACCAAAATTTGGTTCAGTTTCTGTGAACAGTATGGTAGCTAGCGGTTCATATATCAATAAAGTCTTTTTATAATGACCCGACATATTTTTAGCTGCATTTTTAAAATAAGACATTTATTGACAAATTACAAAATAAAATTAATCATTGAAATTTCCATATATATTCTTTTCCATTTTTTTGTGCATTAAAAAATCACTTTCACCTTCATACAAATATATTTGTATGGCTGGTATAACTAACAATTCTTTAAAAAAACAGTTCTTGAAAAGCCTTGTAAAAACAGTTGTAACAGGAAAGATTGCAACTGTTAATTCCAAGATACGATATTAATTTCAATAAAATTAATTTTAATTCATAAAAAATTTTAACATCTTAAAGAAAATATTTAGCTTATGTTAAATTTGAAAGAAGTATACATCACAATGGCCATCATTAATATTTAAGAATTACCCATTGTTAATAATTTGATACTCTTTTATTAACAAAATTATGTTGTAGAGCAAAGAGCAACAAACTTATGAAAATGGGCGAGAGTAGCATATACTCACAGTAATCTACCACGGGCCATACACTCAAAACCTCTAAGTCATCTATTAAATATTTATTTATTCATGACAAAACAAATAACATAATAAAAAGCAAATAAACTATTTGATACATAATATTGCAATAATGTAGCATTTCGTTTGATATTTATAAAAATAAAACTCAAAAGTTATTAGTCAAATAGCTTTTATAATGTTTAACGTTTAAGTCTGAAAACGTTTGCCCCAAATATATATTGATTCAAATAGGCTTTATCTAGCAACAATAAAGTCTGCTTTGTTTACAGGAAATTTAAATTTGATTACTTTATCACAATCGCATAAAATACAAAAAAAAAAAAAAAAAAAAATCTTAAACAAACATTTGTCGTTGGGTGATAATCACTCGACCTTTTAAATGCGGGGAAAAAAGAGGAAATGATTATTTAAAAGAAAAGAAAAATTTAGATGAGATTCTACATCCTGGCTACAGTATTACTATAAATCTTTTAATTTGCGATGAGCTAGACAGCATTGGAAAAAATATTTTTCTGATATTTAAATGTTTACTTTTTTACAAAACAACCCAGATTAAAATTCAAAGACAATTGCTTATATTTTTAATCATATATTTTTTTTAATGAAATGATACGAATGCAATGGTGAGTCTCATGCCATAGTTTTAAAAACTAAAGGCATCATTATGGATGCTGATTTATTACGTTTCCCTGATTAATAAATTGTATTCTGCTTTGGCTAATGGATTCATTATATTTCTCGCCGCTAAAACACATCTGGAAGCAAGACACAGCTGCAATTTTTCTGGACGTGGCGAAAGCCTTCGATAGAGTTTGGCTCAAAGGTCTCATTTACAAAATGATCAAATTTCAGTACTCTCCGTTCCTCATCAAAATTATCCAGCATTACCTCACTGAGAGGAGTTTTACTGTTTCTGTTAATAATGTTGACTCAAAAAAATTGTATCATCCATGCAGGTGTTCCTCAAGGCTCGATCTTGGGACCTTTTTTGTACAATATTTACACAAATGATATACCACAAGATCACAAGATTAAATTGACACTTTATGCTGATGATACAGCAATTATTACACAGGGGAGGCAAATACACATTATCCAGAAAAATTTACAAAATTACATTAATAAACTTGAAAAGTGGTTGGACACTTGGAAAATTAAACTTAATGTCGCGAAGACTGAAGCAGTACTATTTACCAGGAAAAATAATCGTACTCCTCCTAACGTAACTATTTATAATACTAACATTTCCTGGTCTAAAGAAGCTAAATATTTAGGTGTAATGCTTGACCGCCAACTAACTTTTAAAGCTCACATAGATTATTTAAGAACTAAATTCAATAATCAGTTAAGAAAATTTTATTCTGTTTTAGGTAGACACTCTATACTAACCATTGAAATTAAAAAACTAATCTATCTTGCTTACTGACGTCCAATAATAGCATATGCGAGTCCAGTCTGGGGCTCCACTGCACCAAGTAACTTTCTACTTCTAGAAAGGCTTGAAAACAAGGTAATTCGCATGATTGTTGATGCACCATGGTACATGAGAAACAAAGACATAAAACACTCTCTAGACATGCCTAGCTTTCGGGAATTTGTTGCTAAAACTGCTAAAATTTTTTATGATTCTATGCATAGTTCCGACAATTCTGTTATTCAAAATTTAAACACTTTTCATTATGACATTTCCACTCCATGTACACGTAAAAGACCGAAGCACGTCTTGAACATTAATAAGTAGTTGGGGTTTTCTTTTTATCCTTGGTCCTGGTTGCTTGTCTTAGGATCGCGTTGAGTGCGCGTTTGATTGTTTGTATTTATGATCTGCTGCTGCGTGGGTGATTATTTTTACTTCGGTTCTGCTTCTTTTGTCATTTTCTGTTTTGTTTCTGCTTTAATCTCTGTTTTTCCTTTTTCTAAGTTTTTATTTTTACTTTAAAATTATGCAATGTGTATTACATTTACTATGGGCCTTGAGCCGACTGACAATATTTTTATGTTGCAACTAGGAGGTTTGGTCGCTTCGCGACCAAGGTACTCCGTTCACCTACACCGATTCAAACACATCTGGTACATTTTAAAAATAGAAATATTATGACAGAAAACTGATACTCTGAATATCATAATAACGATCAACAGCTACAAAAAAAAAAAAAAAAAAAAAAAAGGAATCCTTATAAATTGCAATACTTGAAGCTGACATCCAGAATATATCCCATTGTACACCCAGTAGCTTAAAAATAATTATTGTTACTAATAATGGTTAAACATTGGTAGACAAGATATCCCAACACGAAAAAGAAATGACTTTGTAGCAATAAAATTTAAGTAAAGCATGTCTAGGTAATATATTTATTTGATAAAAATTTCAAGGCCACACGTGAAAAGAGACATTTCAAATGTGAAATTGCTCTTTAATAAATGGCACATTAATAACTGCTGTAGGATCTATGATTTTTAATTCAAGTATGTAAGCGTGCATGCATTGCGTTGTATAGATGCCGTATGTCATTTTGTGGGATGAAGTTCCATACTTGTGGCACTGGTCAGTCAAATCAACAACGGTCCGAGATGCTGTAGTAGATCTAAGATCGATTTTATTTTCGCGATATTAAAGAAAGACTTAGGATGAATGTATTCACTGTGCATGATTGTCGGCAGCACTGTTCACTGGAAGACACTGTCTCAAGAAGTCCAGGATCTGGCCGAATTGAGAGGGACTACTGCCGTATTCACCGCTTCACCGTATGGTTATAGGTTCGTATTGTATCTGTAAGCAGAAATTCAAACTTCTGTTGGACCCAGCGTTATATAGTGAACGATAACAAATCGATTATTTGAGGGACAGCTCCGAACCAAACGTAGTGTAGCGTTCATGCTACTAACTCCAAATTACCGTCATCTGCGATCTCAATGGTGTCAAGCTAGAGCTCATTGGAGGAAGGATTAGATATCTGTCGTGTTCTCAGATGACAGCCGTTTCTGTCTTGGTGTAAGGAGGACAGGTGAGAGTTTGGAGCCAATTTGTCAGATTTGTAGACACATTAGATCTGCACTAGGAGTTATGGTTTGGAGAGCAAATTCCTATGACTATGAGATGACTATGATTTCCTATGAGAACTTTTGTCGATATGTAACTTGATAGCAAATTTGTATTTCAAACTGGTGATCGAATCAGTTATGCTGCCATTTTTATCACGTCCTAGGGGTCTTTTTACAATAAGATAACCCTGGTCCCCATACTATTGCTATCACCCACTGTGCTCTACAGAGTGTCGATAAATTGCCTTGGCCATATCTTTCTTCCTTCAAGCACGTGGGGGACATAATTTGGCAAAAAATATAGCGTTATCCTCAACTATCACGGACCATTGCTGATTGGACTGACTTAGCGCAAAAGGCATGAAACCAGCAATAGCTTGTTGGTAATTTAAATGGAGGTTCGCAATACATAAATTGGAAAATAAAATTGAAATTATGACGTAGCCTACAGATTAAAATACATTTTGAGTTTCAAAATTAATAAAAAAATAATATAATTCATAGAAATAAACAAGAACTCATAGGAAGAAATAGAGTAACAAAAATATTTACTTTGAATGAATCGTATCGTGGAGCTGATGTCGAATATCAACTTTCCTAGCAAATTTAATTCTATTGGGATTTTAAATGCGATTGTGAACGTTCATATTCTTAGGCCCTGAATGGCCGAGTGGCTAGCGCTCTGACGCTCAGTACCACAGGTTTCGAGTTTGAGTCCCGGCTGTGCCATGAGTGTTTGTAGTGGTTCGGAATCCATTTTAAACTGTAGATCCCGGTCTGTTTAGCCCAAAGTGTGCACAAGATGACCGTAGAGTGACAAACCAAAACCACTCCGTAGCTTATCTTCAAGCTACACGCCCCTCTTGGGTAGTGCTAAGTGAGTAAAGCCATGCAGCGCTTGCCTTAAGGCATCTAAGACAATTGTCTAAGTGTTTGCCAGCTGCATTTGAACCAAAATAAAATATGGGAGTAATTTTCTATTTTTTAAATCCTGTGTCATATCTTTGCATTCTGGGAATTTCAGCATTAGTGAACTGCGAGATTGTGAAGCTATTGGCATCATGGACGCATTTGAAAGTCATAATTAATATTTACTGAAGCAATGGATCTTTTAAAAAATGTGACTATTCCTGAGGAAGAATGAACGTATCTGCGTAATGTATGACGTATCTTTATTTATTGGCCTATTGCAAATTATATATTGCCCAGGCCTATTACAAATCTGTCTGAAACAAAAGATAGTTCACTGAAGAGTTTAATGAGCTTTCCGAAACAAATGCAAGAACAAGAGATGGTGAGTCTTGCTCTTACTTAATTTGGAGTTAATTCAAACGTCAAGAGAAAAATATTATAAAATATTATATTATATTTTCATTTAAAAATGAAATTCCTTTACTAAGTTACAAAAATTTGACTTTGGAAACATAAGAAAATGTGCAATAGAGCAGCTAATGAAGAATATCTATATGATCATATGGTTATATTTAAAAAAAATAGGACTGACAAGGATAAATAGCAAACATTTTTTCTAGAGGATGTTCTTCCAAAGAGTTAATTGAATCTCAATGGTGGGAGGGTCTAGCATGCCTCTTAGAGACTTCCAAGAACTGTTAATCTAACGAAATATTTTACGTACAGGAAGTGTATCAAAAAACAGAAAGGCTTCTTTGAATATTACTAATTTTTCTGGATTAAATATACACTTTTATTCTGTGAAATTTTCTATATATAAGTCCATGTTCCTTCTAGAAAACTTTGAAAATAAAGTGACTGAGATTGATGCTAATCATTGTCCCAAACGTATACGATATCGTACTAAACTCTTGGAAAAATTACAAAGTCAACAAGGAGTACATTGGCTTGTTAATTTAGCAGCAAAGACAGAACATCATTATTCCAATATGAAATTAGGTGATATGTTCTCATTAAAAACGATTTCAAGAAACGTCTTAATTGGCTTCTTGCCAAAGTGTTAGATCTTATACCTGTAGGTATAAGATCTAACACTGGTAAGGATGGTAAAGTGCGAATTGTCAATTTGAAAAATCCCTCAAATTTTTTAACAATAGCTATTCGGAAATTTTTTTTCTTTTTGTAATTTTTTAAACATATTTTATATTCCTTGTTACATGTTTACAACAGTGATTCTCGTCAGATTAAAGCAGGTTCCAGAGTTGACATTTGATGCTTTTGGCCCTTTCCGAGTCGCTAGATCCTGACGAAGTGTTCAAGTGCCTCAATGACTTGTTCTGCTTAATACTTCTAAAATGTTTCGTGTCCCATATGGTGAATGTGGAATAAAAACGGGGAGTGATGATGTTTAAAATGGGTTTTACTTATCCATCATCTCGAAGTGCAGCGGTCGTCGAACTTCCTCTTCTAGCTAAATGGCCCAACACTGATCTTTAGTTTCAATTTCAGTTTGTGTTCGTAGTTATGTTGTCGATATTATGTATATAAAGCTGTAATATTTTTATATGTTTCGTCGTTAATTAAATGTTGCACATATGGAAATGAGTTTATAGTAACTAATTTTTTAGATTAGACAGCTGCTAAGCATCAATTACACGAGATATAGCTCTTCTTTCTGATTCTACAAGAGCTTAAAAATTAGGTTGAAAATCGTTTTTTTATGGCAGGGAATATATTTCAATGCCTTAGACAGGCTTTATGTAGGACTTCAAACCTGAACCTGTTTAATTACTCACACCTTAAAATTTGCAATGAATGCTACTAATGTGACTTTCTTTGATAATTGACAAGTTGCTTAATGTCTATTACAAGGATAAGAAAACCACATCTAGAATCCTACGTAAAAGCTAGCACTGAGTCAACAAGGAGTATTGACAAAGGTAGAATGGAAATACTTGTGCTTCTGTTTGCAATTTACACCCAAAGAGTACACACCTACAGGTAGTAATAAAATTTGAAAATAACCATCATATTATAACGGGATATTTATTATAATGAAATGTTGAGTAAAATATTTTTTCATCTCTGAATATTTACATTTCTTAGATAAGGACTGGGGTGCATTCATATTTTGTCCCTTCAGCGAATTCTATTAGTAATTATTTTTGCATGAAAATTTTAAAGATTTGTCTTTATTAACTTGATATTTTTTTTCACTTAAAGTAATCTGTCCTCCATTGATTAATTTCTAAACTGTATTCGGAGACAATTTTCTTGAATTTGAATTTGTAAAAACGTTTATACAAATGGTTAACTAATATGCTTTTGTCCTCATAAAGCTGATGAAATGTTCAATTGAATTTCAAAAAAAGTTTAGTTGTTTTAAAAAATTTAAAAACCGGTTCAGGAAAAGTATTTTTGTAAAATTTATTAGTTATAGCTACTTAGATTAATAATAATTGGATTGCAGGCGAAATGAAAAATTATGTTCTTACTATTAGAAGATAGATAGTTTTTTCCTATATCGCGTGAATTGCTCAGATATTTGTCAGCTAATTTTGTAAAAGTATAACAGCTGAAGATCAAATTCAGAAAGAGAATGACTCGTTTATATTTCATAATTTCGTTAGAAACTTCATAACGTAATAGATACAAATTAATTTTTATAGAAATAAGTTATGTTTCCTCAATCAAACTAATTAACATAAAACATGTTGCCAGAAGTGATTTCCACTTGCTATTCATAGAATAAATCGAAATTTTAAAAAATCAAACAATCAGTAAAAATTAGTTCATCCGAATTCAATTGATGATCCTGATGAAAAGAAAAAAAACCCAGTAGAGTCATACTAATATATATTAATTCAGAATGTGTGAATAATGTAGATAAAAGAAAATGATGCAGAAAAGGAATTATCTGATTATAATGAAATTTCTCTAAAATTAGATAATTACTTTTTGATCAACATGAAAATCTTAAAATTTTGACGCCAAATGAATGAATAGCTGGAGCTCCAAAACACCACAACTGAATATCCCGAGGAGGTGCAAAAGAGAGAAAATTTATAATTCTAGAGCAACATTCATTCGAATTTCATTCAGTATACTGAATTTATGGGTACCAACACCTCGCATACGGGTTTGCGCAGAATATGAGAACGCTGCATCATTGAAGTGAAGATGTGGACTTGGACTATGATCTACTTCTTTTAGTAGTCAAATTGAAGTCTGGATTGAAATGGTGCCACCTTTAGTTAATGTTGACAGAAATGATTGAATTGAATCGAAGCAAAACACAGCTTTACAATCGCAGCTGTCCGTTCAGTGAAAAGACAAAAACATATTAATAATTATACGACGTGTAACTGGGACACATATAACCACAACGACAATTGGCATTCAACTTAAAGAACAGCGTTTGAGCGCAATGCACCCATTACACAGACTACCCTTCCCATGTGTAGACAAAAATGTTTGCTGGGGCGACAGGCTCATTCAACCTGGAAACTCATTGATTAAAGTGAAATTGTTTTCAAATGATGAACCTTATTCGACTGGATTTCTAATGACCAGTGAAAACGTGTTTGGAGATGTCCAGAACAGCGATAGGATACTAACTTGAACATTTACCGACATAAAGCTCAACAATCGAGAGTTATGATCTGAGGTCCCATTTCATTTGATAGACGGCCCCTTTTGGTCCGTGGCATCCTTACAGCGTGGTAGTATGTCAATGATATTCTACATTCCCTTTTGTGTTATCCAGGGCTTATACTTCGAGAGGATAGTGGCAGAAGTATATGGCAATCATTTTACCATATTCTCTTCGTGCTTGTCAAAAACTTCTCTAGTAATATATCTCCAACTTTCCTCAATAGTAGGAATGAATGTTTGAGTTTGGCGTCTAAAGAACAAGCACTTTTAGTCATCCCTGGATCTAGCCTATTTAATTCACTAACCGGAAAAGTTTGAAAACAAATTCCACAGGGAAACTTCTACCAATTCTATAAACCAATGACAAGATAGATATAATCAATCAAGAGGTACATCGACGCCTCATTGATTGATTCGTTATATTATAACTGTTTCTCCTGAACTAAATTTCTCTGAAATTTTAGTGATTTCTTTTTTTACACATATACCAATTTAATATCGACATCAACCGATTTTCTTCTTATTTGTATGTTTTCTTCCAAATACGATGGTGTTATTTTATCTCCGTTTTTTATATCTGTTTTTGTGCCTTAGAGCAAATATACATTAGTTAAAAATAAGTTTTTTTTTTAAAAAATTTCTTTCTAAAACAGTGATTTTGCAAAGTAATCTTTATACTGAAAGCAAATTTATTACATGTAAAATAATAATTATCTAACTAAAAAATCTATACATAGATTTCAAAGATCTATATTCAAAGATAAAATCTATGCATAGATTTAGATCTATGCATAGATCTGATTCAGAAGATTCTTTATTTATTAATAACAAAAAAATAAAAATACTGTTTTTACAAAAAAAAAAAAAAAAAAAAAAAAATGTCAATCCACTTTTTTGAGAAATCACTATAACTTTTTCTATGTTTTTAAATTTAGATTATTAAATTTTAAATTGTCTTTATGCCAAGACAGTTTATTGTAAAACACAAGAATTTTGTAGGCGATTCCAATTTATCTTACTGGACAACGTGAATACACACAATTAAGAGTACTCATATAGGAACTAACTACGACACTAAAAAAAAATTAGATTTGAATTTATTAAAACACTAAAAATCTTGCCACCAAATTTTAAAATTTTGGTGTATAGTTATACATATGAGTTCAAAACTTAGAATTTAGTTTCAGATGATGAAGTGAACAATAAAAATCGTGTTGAAAGGGGAAAAATATACAGGCGCACTTACACACATACACAAATATATATATATACATTCATATCACTGATGCGTACATAAATAAATGATATTAATGTGTATGTGTATATTCACTTTCAAATATAAATAGTAGTTAGCATTAGGAATGTGGTTCCTTTATCTAATTTGCACATAAAAGGAACAGGAGGATCATCTCTTTTCCTAGAAAGTCTTTGAATGTATCTAGTAGGATTTTAATTTCCTTTTCTACTCCAAGATCTTTCCTTTGGATGATTCCACTCTTTGTACAATGGATCCGAGCCACCTAAAACCAGGTTAATCTATCGTGTCCATAAAATTATTGAATTACATATATTCTGCCAACTTATGGTGTACTAGCGGACGATTCAATAGCTCATACCACTGCTTTGATCGATCATCACTAATCTTCATAACATTTTTTTTTCTAATGCAGCTGGCAAACACTTAAACAGCTGTCTTGGATGCCTTAAGGTAAGCGCTGCACTAATGTTATTCCCTTTGCTTTACCCAGGGGGCGCGTGTAACTTGAAGATAAGCCACGGACGCGGAGTAACAATGCCCCCGCAATGCTCTACTATCATATTAGACCGGGACCTGCGGTTTAAAGGGGATTCCGAACCACTACAAACATCCATGCCACCGCCGGGACTCGAATACGAAACCTGGGGTACCGAGCGACAGAGCGCTAGACTCTCGGCCATTCAGTCCCATCTTCTTAACATTATGGGCTGAATTTTCTCCAGTACGTCGATGAAGAAAAACACTAAATTCTACTTTTTCTCCAGATTGTATGTTTCCATGATTTTAAATTTCAGACATGTGAAATAACACCTTTTTGCTTTCTTCTGATCCGTAAAATAAAAATCCAGAATTACCTTTGATGCTCTGTATTGTTGCTCGGATTGCTTTAATGTTAACAGCGCGCCTTATTCCGTCCTTGGTGACTCCTATTTGAAACTGAATTACACTTCACTTTTGTAGAAACTCATGTTTATCATCTAATCTAGTGATACCAAATTTATACTCAGCAAAATCTTCAATTATTCCAGTATTAAATTCTATGCGAACTTTTCAAGCGTGGCATTTTTTTTTTTTTTTTACAAATTGCCGTAGAACTTCAATACCACAAGAGAGTGACTTTGCAGATCGGTAGACTGTATTGTTTGTGCTTATTTGAAGCTACTAACGATGATGTAAAACAACGACAACACGTTACTTCCACATTACAGACATAGTATATGACTGTAATGTGGAAGTAACGTGTTGTCGTTGTTTTACACCCTCCTATATCTCTAAATATACTTTTTTACTCCAACATATGCGTGATTTATGATATACTGATATGTTTTTCTAGCATATATGCATATATGAATTTATGAACATGCATGCGAATATATTGTCTCATATAAATAGAAATCTAATTTCACACAGTTGGTGGAATTTGAAAAGGTTAAAATGTTCAATTTGATTTGCAAAGGTTTATTTGAAATTCAAAAAGTTTGTATAATCGAAGTAGTAATTGTATAATCGTAGCTAGTTGGTTGTATAATGGTTTAGAGAAAGCAAAAATAGTTCCCAAAAGTGATTTTACTATATTCGTTAAACACGGCGGTGAAAGAGATGTGATGTAGGGGTTACATATGACAGAGTCGGTAAGAACAAATTTATTGAGAATGGAATGCATCAGTATAAATATATTAATATTTAAATAAAATTTAAAAAATTCATCTGAAAATCTCTGTTTTACTACCTTGAATATTCAATTGTGGTTACTTTACAATTGTAAAGAAGTCATTAAAATGATTTTGTCAGTAGATAAGAACGAAGTAAACATATTTAACAAGAATTTGGAAATAGATTTCGAAACATTTCCTCAAAGAAACAGCTATTAACATGAAACATTGGAAAAATAAGCTCCAAATTTAATAAAATTTTCTTTTAAATCTAAAAAACAATCAACTGTTCTGAAATGATAAAAAAGCTCGGGTTTTCTAACCAATTAATAAAAATTCTGTAATAACAGTTCAAATATTTTTTTTAACTTTATTTATTCTATACAAGAACGTTTGTAAGTGTCATTTATTCTCCCATTATGCACTATATTTAAAACGAATTGATTCAGATTAATAACTAGAAAATTTAAATCAAATGAAAAAAGTATTTATTTTAAATTGTTTCAAATTAATATAAATATAATACTTTGTTTAATATTTTATCTAAAATTTTCAATGAGATGAGGTACTGTATATGAATGAATTATGTTTAACTTTTGGAGTACCTTCTGCGTACATATGCAAATAAAAATAAAAATAAATAAATTATAGTAAAAATAATAATAAGTTTACAAAGAAATGAATGTATATAACTATTACAATGCATTTTACGAATTAATTTCCTTATTTTTTCTAATCTGTACAATATTATTAACAACATTTACTGAAAAAATAGGGATTTGTTCAAAAATAATTGTTTAATAAGAAGGGATAATGTAATTTACGATGGAATATTGTATAATCCCATGACCTTACGTCATAAATGACAAAAAATTCTTTTTAAATCAGTTCAGTTCTAGATCTTTGTTTTCTTTCCAAATTTGAATGATAACTTCGATTTAAGTCGATCGTATGAAAGAACAATAGTTTCTTTTTCATCTAAACTGATATTAATTAATCTTTACATCAATATGATAATAATTTACATCTAAATGCAATCAAATGTCAATTGACTCATGTAAAAATTTTGGTTGTTAAAATATAAATCACCTTTCAAAACTAAACTAATCATTTTAGTATTCTGCTTGATAATTAACCAGAAGGAAAAACACGTAAGATTAAATTACAAATTGCATTCATATGTTGAGTCTTTTGGCATGAATGTATTTTAAAAAAGTAATATTTTTGTGAACAATGTCGTGATTTCTTTACCAAAAAAACTTTCTAATGTTTTTTACAAATAAATTAAAGTAATCCTTTTTTTTTCTCGACCAATCAACTTTAGTCAACCTATTTTCTATATTCTTTGACCAATCGTTTTACTCGTAAGAATCAGTCCAGTAGTTTTCAAGATGGCAGCATGTTCAGATACGGAGGAGAAGCCCTCTTCCCCAAAAGAAGTCTTACCAGTCAAAATTTATGTAGAAAATGCTGTGAATCATGAAATGCGAAAAAATTGTTATAACGAATTATGCAACAGTAACAAGAATCATGAAACCTTTTCCGAGGTATTTGCCATATTTTTCACTACATGATAGGCTTAGGATTATAATATTTTAATTTAAAACACCCCTATAACTGAAATAAAATATATTTTACTGGTTAAACTATAATTGTTTAATTAACTAAAAACTAAACGCTTGCTGTTTTCGATCCATTTGCTAATTCTTATGATGAAACACATTAATTAATATGTTTGTTTAGGTTGTACGTATTGACTGACTATTGCTGAATCATTTTTAATCTATAATGTTATGAGATTACTCGTATTTCATTTTTCTGCTAATAAACATTTTGCTTTCATATCCATGAGCAGCTAAATCATACATTTGTATAATTTTGTTTCGATTTATATTTCCCATGAATATGCGAGATTTGTTAACATTGAAATATTTTGTTCCGTAACAGTTCACATTGCATAATATTGAACATACCTTTTGGAACCAAACTAAAAATTACTTTAAAAAAGTATTCGATTGCATTAAATATTTAGGAAGGCAAAAAAGAAACAGAGAAAATAGTTAAGTGTTATGCTAACAATAATTGTATATTTTTACTATTTTCCTTAAAGCTTGCATCTTAAGTTGATGGGCTATTATGTTTACGATGCAATTCTGTAATTTGACCCATTTTTGTTTTGAATTTTTTTAATTAAGAATTTTATTTCGGTATTTTGGTTATTAAATGCGAATAACTCGTATTTAATAAAATATAACCGTCTCTTTAAAAGCCCCGTGAAACTTGGGTAAAACGAAATGACTGGTTTAAATGAATGAAATAGTAGGTCGGTGTATCGTTTCGAATTATTTAATTTCATTACAATACTATTAATTTTCTTTCTTTTCAAAGAAAAAATATATAAAACTTCATTTATGCAATTTAATAATAATTTAATGGTGTAAATTGATTTCGTTTTCTTGAATTGGAAATTGTATTTTAACCTTAAATTGATTTACTTATACTTCTAAAATGTAAATTTATAATGTATAAATATTTTTAATTACGGAAATTAATCACCTTTTTAAAATGTTAACATTTTCCCCTTGAATAATAAACTTGATATGAAATATTTTTTTTAATTATTAAAAATATATTTATAAATATATGTTAATTATAATATAAATTAAACTTCATTTTCTTTGGTTTTAACATTCATAAAACTTTTTTTGGTTTAATATTTTATTTGGAAATTGTATGAAGCTTTTTTGAACTAATTCTGTTAATGAAATTTTCTTATTAAATGGCTTTTCATTGTTCAATTCAGGAATAATTCTTGTAAAAATTATTTATTTAAGATACACATTAACATGTTATTTTTAAGATGAATATAAGTTATTAATAGCTTCTGTATTTCATAAACTAAATAAAATGTCTTGTATCAGAATTTAATTGATATTATAATCGTTCACATTTATTTTCTAACCTTAAATGACTGTTTTTTATATGTACGAATGTTTTTCTTTGTATGTTTAAGTAGCTGTAAGAATTTAAAAGAAAAGAATTGAAATTTGTCTGGGAACACATGATTTTTTTAAGTAACATTGTACTTTATTTGTAGGGATTTCATAACTTTAGCCTTTGTCTTATGTTTGTTTTGAAAAGTTTAGAATTAAATAAAATTGGTTACAAACTTCATTTTCAAGGCATCTATAAAATATTTTGAATTTGTAAAGGGTTCCTAAAAATCATACAAGATATCTTGTTTGAATTTGGGACATACTTGATAAGTTGGAAACCCTGAACTATACAAATCTTTAAATGAGAACTTGTGTGTCCCAATATTCATACAAGTGAATTTTAGGACACTCTTTACATTATTGATTTAAATCAACTAATTAGTTTAAGTATGTTTCCTGTGATTTTTCAGTAGTTTAAATGAAAATAAAAAGTGTAATGTATTTAATATGAGTTATAAGGAGAAGCCACACAGACTTCTTTTTCAAAAAAATTTAAATATAAATAAATATATCAGTACAGAATAATTGAACTAAACTTTTTTTAAAACTTGTAGAGCAGGCATAAATATCAAATGTCATTCGAAATCAAATTGAAATTTATGATGGCTATTTTGATGTATAGACAAATTAAAAATTTTATCTTGTAGTTCTTTTACTTTTAATAAGTTGCCTTTTAGAATTTAATAAGTAAAAATTAATATCTTATTCTTTCATGATTTGATTAATTTAGCTGCAGGTTCATAAGAGATTACTGTTTTTTTTTTAATATTGAGTATATATATATATATATGTAATATATTTTTTTAATTTACCTCCTGCTTATTTTTTTTAAAAAGTTATTTAAAAAATGATAATTTTCTCTACTCAATTGAAATTTTAATATGTAAAAATATTTTGAATTTTATGCATTAACTGCATTGTCATCAAAATAGTGCTCTATAAAAATATTTAAAGCAATACTGCATAATTAATACATTATATGATATAAAATAGTAATAATTAACCACTATTACTGAAATGTCAGTTGATGTAAGAAATTATAGTACATAATTATTGCTTATTAATTAAATAACGTAGTAAAAACATTGTTACTTTACTGTGTATTGACATGAAAGAAAAATCCCCAAAAAATCTATATGCATAAAGCAGAATTTTAGTTTTCCATCATACTCTTATGATCTAAGATTTCCATTAATATAATGTTATGTGAATATATTATAATTTTAATTAATACAATAATTTTATCAATCATATTTATTTTATCATAGCTAATATTAAAGAAATTTGGTCTAGGATGAAAAATAAAATGACATGAAAATAGTTAATTGAAATCAATTAAATTTTATTTGAAAATTAGAATCAACCTATACAACATGGGCTTATTAGAAAGTAATTAAATAATAATAAAATAAAGTAATTTTTTAAAAATTACTTTATTTTAAAAAAAAATAAAGTAATTTTAAAAATAATTTTTTTTTTAGTTAAAAAAAAAACTTGAAAAGAATGATTCGAAACTCTCCGATATTGACCTTTCCCATTATTTATGTTAATGTCAAATAAAAGCTTAAAAGTTTAAATAAAATATTTTGTTAATATTAAAACTTTTGAATTTTTCTTTTTTAAATAATCTTGAACTATGATCCCTTACTCCTTTGTAGTTGTCTTGTTACTTATTTACATAAGGAGTAGTAAAATGTTTTCTGATCCAGAAAATACTAATTTCTTTCCAATTGAATCGTAAAAAAAAATTTGGCACTCTTAAAATATTTACAAAATTCTTTAATATTTTGGAATTAATTGACATTTGAATTTAAAAAAAAATTATTAGTTTGCAAGAACAAGTGCTTATTTTGTATAGCATTTCCTTTAAAAAATGTGTTGACACTATAAAAAATTTCAGTTTTGATAAATTTAGTATTTTGTTTAGGTTGTCCACAATTTATTTTTTTTACCAATTATGGGGTAGTTTTCAGAGTCTGCTCTCAAGGCATATTTACTCTTCCTTTCAGTTCTTATGGTTTAACATAGTAAATTCCTTATGCTGTAACCTGGATAATGCCCATTCAGTTGTAACTGTAAATTACACTTATTAAATGTACGTAAATATATGGGAAGAGGAGATGGGGCACATCAGAACACTTTCAAGATATTTTTTTATAATCGTAGATATTTAATTAAAAACAGAAATAGCAATAGCACGATAAATTTGATTTATTTTAATAATCATGCAATTAATATATTATAAATATTCACTGTATTTTTCAATGTTTTATGTAGTGAACATTAAAGTTTTGTATAAATTTGTATTACAATGTTATAAAGGATTGCTGTTGTCACTGGTGCTATTAATGTTGGGAAAATACAATGCTTCTACATTATTTCAAGGTGGTGACAAAACAAGGATATCAGGGGAAATTCTAGAAATTCTATTCATTTGGAAAATCAAGAAATTTATCAAAATATCTAAAAATTGGAGGAAATTGCCAACGAGAGTATTTTGTACCAAACATAGATGCGATTTCACATAATCGTTTCTCTACATCCAAAGCCTAATATTGCTAAATTTTAATGATCATCGCAACAGCAACCCAGGGCAGCTTTCTTTCAAGGGAAGGGCAAAGTTCTTGAATTTCATTATAAGACCAATAAGCTGCTGAATGTGGCTAACAGGAACCCTAATTAAACTTTCAGAAAAATTGAAAGTACATAAAAAGAGCAAACAACGTTGACAATAGCTCTCATCAATGTTTATTGTTTTTAGAATGTCATTAATAACATTTCATAGAGTATGCTAACTTTTTGAATTCAAGAATTTAGCATCACTCAACATTAAATTCATTTCCTCTTATTAAGTTTTGCTTCCAGATTTAATTCTGTTCATTCAAACTTTTTTTTTCTCCTGAATTGCTTCTATCAAGCCCATATTTAAATTTCTTGGCATCACCATTTCATTCTCTGCTGCTAGAGTCATCACTTCTTTTACATTATTTACATTTGTTTTTGTTTTGTATGGTATTTATTCATTCTTAAGACAAGTGAATCTTTTTTTTAATGAAAGATGACGAAGAAGTGTATCTTCAACAGTATGTGGATAAAAGATTTTGGTTCGTGCGAAAAGTACCTAATGATAGATATTTGTTTTTGGTGCAACAAAAAAAACTTCATTTAAGCAATATTGACCACAGAGCTATCATTAGTCATAAAGGGAAGGAATGAATTGCTTCTAATAATTGTAAATTTTTTTCCCCACCAAATCAGCATGCTACTAATTCAAATATAAGTATTGTAACAGAATCTGGAAGACAGGATAATCATATTCCATCATTTAGTTCTGCAGTTGTTCTTCCTTTAAGAATTAAATATTGAAAGAAGATATTTGTAAGTCTGAAATTTTATGGTGCCTATAGGTAATCGCCACATACCAATCATTAAGATTAATTGAAAAAGACATAAAATTATTTTTCAAATGTTCAAAAATAGTAAAACTACAAAAGATATTCAGTTAGGGATAAAAGGGCACATTTCTTATGTTTTGGATAGCGATAAATAATACAAGAATAATAGATGGGACTAATATTTTTAAGGGAACTCCTTGTGAATGGACTTGATGAATCCATGAATAAAATTTCTCAAAGGCAACAAATGTACTTAAATGTCATATTTTGGTATTTAGCTGTTAATGGTATTAAAACAACATATCTGGATGTGAATTCTTTTCTTAGTTGTAGTTTCTCTGAAATTTACTTGATATTTCAAGGAGTAACTATGCCTTGAACTTGAAAAAACTTTTCTAAGTATCAATGGACATCTCTAATGCTAATTTCAAATTCTTTAAAGAACTGACATGCTGGAAATATTCAGAAATCCTTAGTATAGGCTCTAGCATATTGCATTGTGGGAATCTGGCTTTCAAAATGGGGGTAAAATGTTATAACTGAGAAGTTGTTGATTTCATGACAGCTGTATATTATGTATTTAAATATTGTCCAGCTAGAAGAACTCTCTGTACATCATACACTAACTCAAAAGAATTTCCTAAAAAATTTTGTACCATCAGATGGTTAGAAAATTCACAGATGGCTGATGTTCAGACATCCTCCTACATATAAGTTATTGAACAGGTGGAAAAAAAAAAGCTTCTACCAGCCAAAGCTATGTTGCTATTAGAGCACATATCAGTAACCCTCTTAACTGCAAAATAGTTATTTTTTCATATACTCCATTGCATATGAATTTGAAGATTTCTTAACTGATTACCAAATTTATGTGCCTTTTTTGTTTTTAAGATTAGCAAATCTGGTATCACGACATTTGAAAAGGTTTGTGCATTAAAGAGGGGAATATTTTGAATATGAACTTTGAGAATTTAGCAAGTTTTCTTTCATCCAAAGATATTGAGGTAGGGATTTATGCTTTGTGTCATATTAAGAAAACCATAGCACCTGTGGGACAGCTAAGCACATATTTTAAAGATGCACGGAAATTTTTAATTAGATGCATTACAAAATTGCTAGTGATTCCTATTGACCTTCGTTCAGACAAAATCCATTTCTTGTTTCAACCTAATGTCAACTTTGAATGAACTATTATTTACTCAAAGATTGTTGATCATCTTATGTGATAAAAATTTAAATGATTCCAATTTCTGCAGATAAGGCAAAAAACCTTCGTCTAAAAGAAGTATGTGCCGAATTTAAAAAAATTCGTCAAAACTAAAGATGCATGAAAGAACAGTGTTGATAAATTTTAGTTAGACCTGCTTTCAACTCACCCAAACCTTGCAGTAATGCTATATCATGGTTAAAGATGATAATAGCACTTTTCCATGGCAATAATGTTGGATGAGGATTATTAATAGAGATAGTTTGTGGGAGAATATGAAAGAGCAAATTCATTGCATGAAAAATTGTTTGACAACATTTAAGCAAAGGGGGGAAGGAGTTATTTTGAATTATCAAATAATTGATTTTAAGTGTGAGGAATTCACAAGCCAAATAATGTAGAATAATATAAAGAGAAGAAACGAGAGGAAGAAAAAGAATCTAACAAAAAGAAAAGAGAAAAGCAAAGTATCAGTTTTAAAGAATTAAATGCCAAAAATTTATTATGCTTGAGAGAGCTCAAAAACAGAAGTTGCAAGCCTCAAAGTATTACAAAAGCTTTAAAACATTTTGGTTCACTTAAAGCATAACTAGTTTTAAACCAAATATTTTTTATTAGCATTTAATAATTGATATACGAATTTTGAAATTAATAATTGATTATTTGTATGCTTTTTCATTTTAAGTGCAATAGGCAAACAGTTACTTTAGTTATCTATAAATTAGTATATTATTATTTGTGGAATGGAATTAAAAAAAATATTGATTTATAAAAAGCTTTTGATTAAAGCTATTTATTAATCTTATGATTTGTTAAAGGATTGGAATTAATATTTTAGCAGTTTCTCTTGTACAAATGTTTGCTATAATATATATTAGGGTCATATAATTATACTACTTTAATATTTATGCTGCAACATGTTATTGTGGTACTCATTTAATGAACACTGAACTGCTATTGAACTGTTTTAAAGCTTTGAGTAAAGATTATAATAACCTTTACTGTTACATGTTGCAAAAGGTATTTTTAATGTTTATTTGAATTCTTATGCAGTTTTAGAAAGCAAAGAATTGTCAAAATATTTACTATTTTCTATATTTAAGAAATATAATATACTGTTTTAATAGTTTTTAGGATGTTCATTCCATTTTTTAATATTAAATTTAAAATGCTTTTTCGATATTAAATAACTGTTAAAAGTGTTTTTAATGTATGTTATACACATACAATGAATACTGACTTGGGAGAAACTTATAAAATTGGTAGTTGTAAATCAGAGAAATGTTGCAAGTTTCGTCAAGAAAAAGTGAAAACATTTTTTCAATTTCTGTAGTCATCTTGTATTTGTAGTGACATCTTTAATTTCTGAGAAAATAAAATTCCATATTTTTTTTTATAGTAAGGACTTTATTTTCTATTTTTTTCAACCAATCAATATAATACACAAATTTAAGTACTGGTGAACTTGGTGAAAGAAAGAAAAAATGTGTCTAGTGTGTATTAATGTCATTATCCAACTTTAATTCAGTATTGATGTCCAAATTAAGATTTTCTCTCATATTCATTATTATCATATAATATGGCTCTAATATTTTTTATTATATTCTTGGTAAAAGAAAATGGGATTGTCTAGGTGTCACAACTTGTCCCATTATGTAATTTTCTTAATGTTTGACTTTTTTTTTAGAAATGAAACTATGGATTATATTAGAAAAAAATTTCATTATTTGTAAACATGTGATATTTTTCAAATTAACAATTGTTTCTACATTAAATAAAATATCTACATTTAAAGTTAAGAAAAATTACTTTTTAATAAACTCAATTTATCTTGCTCATAAGCAATACTCTTCCCTAGAATGAGTTGAAATCACATAGCATACCTTCCCTACAGGATATATAAAGAGGTGGGGTCATTTAGTTTGATTTTTCTGAAATATTTGAGGAATTATAGCCTCTTTAAATATTATTCTTCATCTTATATTTTAGTATAAAACCTTTTTGATTGGTTGTTTGCACAATAGATTTTAATGCAGCAACTAATAAACAGTATCGTGATATTCCTTTTAACATATAATTCATGGATTATAGGCAGGTAATTTTGGTAGTTAATTGCCTTTTGTTATATTTAGGCTATTAGGATCCTTTTTTAAAAAAGATGTACTATCTCTTAAAGATTGAGAAGATGATATAAATGTTCAGTAAAATTTGTATTTTTAATATGTTTTAACTCCAAGTTTCTCGCCAGTTTTAGAAAATACTTTTGTTTTTTAATAGTCGCTTACTAAGCTTTTTATCTATAATATTTTAACCAGACAGTTTATCAAACTTTATTTTTTTTAGCAATATTTTTAGTTTTTCATTTAAGTATACTGTTCATTTGACATTGCTTTTAGAATAAAATGCTTTATATATGCAATATGTCATTTTATACAATGAATTAAAAAAAAGAAATCCTTCAGATAATTTTTAATTTGAAAATGATAGCTTATTTGTTTTTATAAGAAATTTTCATAACATAGCAGAACAAATATAAATATGTATTAGGAATAAATGAAATTCTGAACTAACAATGCATCAAAAGAAATTCATTTACATTATCATTCACATCAAATTGAACTATTTTTTTCTCTTTAACACCCATCTTCCTTTAATGGAGACTTTTACACAACATTTATCATCAAGCATTAAAAATTAAGCTGGTGCATTACATAATGATGTTCTAAATTATAATTTAAGAATTGTGACCTTCTTATGCTGATTCTATGAAGGTTTCATTCACTCAAGTGTAGTCCCAGATAAAAATGAACCCAGAATTTGTTATGGTTTGATACTTAAATCTGGGAAACAAATCTTGCTATTCAAATTTTTTTTCTCTCTTTGAGTATTAACATAGTTTTACTTAAAGAGTAAAGCACATTTTATTTAGTATATGTTAGTTGTATTTCATGTTTTTTAAAATGCGCTTATATTTGTATTTTAGGGATAAAATCTATTTTATACAATGATATAAAGCCATTATAATTATTTCAATGAATAAGTTTATATTGAATTTTCTGTAAAACATTTTTTTCTCTAATTTTAAATGCTATAGAAATTTTTATTAATAGTTAATTTTTCTTTTAACAGATAGTTGAAAAATCAAATCCGGAACTAGATACCTTGTCAGTAGAAGAATTCCGTGATTTGATGATAGAAGCTAGTACCTTTAACAAGTCATCAAAAGAAGAAAGTGCTCTTTTGCAAAAATTAAGATTAGACAATCCAATAACTGACATTGAACCTAGTGATAAAACCACACTTTTTAAAAACAACTCTCAATTTTCTGTTCACAGAAATTCAAGACACTCCATTGGAACTAGTTCTTCATTTAATTCTAGTTCATATTTAAGGACTTCTGATGTTAAAAAGAAACATAGGAATAAAGATGATTCCAACTCTAAAAGTGCATTGAACTTAAATGTCCTTCAAAAAGGCATCCATCAATCTCAATCATTACAGGATCTTATGAGTTCAGATTTATCAAAGTCAAAACAAAAGTCTCATAAAGCACATAGGACACATTCATTATCTTCAGATGAAGTAACAGGAATTGAAGCAGAATCTTTACTAATTCTAAAAAATGGTAAAAAGTCCTATAAGCATTCATCTTCAGGTGGTAATAGTAATTCTAAGAGTGAATTGAACAAAAATTTGAGTAAGAGCAATTCAAAAAATTTTCAGAATTTAGATTCGGGTATTAATTTGGAAGATAAGACTCAGTCCAGTATTTCTTTAGATTGTTCAAATTATCAGTCTTTAAGTGACAGTGATATACCTACTGTTAATTGTCAAAAGGAGCAGAACAGTATTAATCAAATTTCAAGTTCTCCTATTGAAATAGAAATGGAAGAAATCAAATCAAATAAAAAATCAAGCAAAGATGAATCTTTATCTGGTAAAGAAATAGAAAAGAGTATGAATGGTTCTACTACTGAGAGTAACAGCAAGTTCTACATAGATTGCCATGAATCTGTATCCTTCCCCTTAAAGGTTAGTGCTGTTTAATTATAAAATTAAATCATATTATTGGAATTATCATTACTATTGGAATAATTTTTATGTGTCACGGTTTTAATACTAAAATACATTAATATTGAAATATAAGTTTTTAATTTTTACTTTACTATTGTGAAAATTAATTCTGTTATAAGTAATATAGTTGAAAAATATTTTAATGGCATGTTGTTAATCTTATAAATTGCATTTTGTTTTTTGCTTATCATATAAATTATAAGGGGGAAAAATTGAAAATACAATTGAACAATTGATAATACAAAAACAATTGAAAATACACATGATTTATATCTTATCTAAACATTTATATGTGCAATTATATTTTAACCAGTTATATCAAGAATATTTATTTTCAGATTTAAAAATTCTGATTTTGTAGAGAAAAAAATACATTTGTGTGCATTAATGTAGATAAAGCTACATTCATAAAAATTTTACTATTAAAAATTCTTCTATTCATTAAGTTGATTATATATTATATTGCTTCATATTATAGCTGCTTCAGCAAGATTATATGTGAATAAATATCTATGCACCTTGAAAAATTTGACTTTTGAAAAAAAAAATCGCCCTGATTTTTCATTGTGAGTTTATACATCTTAGTTATGATTCAATACAATATTTGGTACTTGTTTATTGAAATTTATTTTGATAATGGACAAGTGTATGAATATCGATTTAGAAACAAATTATGGTGAAAAAGAGATAAATCATCAAAACAAGAGATATAAAATATTCCTACTAAAAAGAGATTGTGCTGTGTATTTCATAGGATTAGAACAAATTCACGAATGATAAATATTTTCAAAGTCAAACAATTGATTTATATGTTCTCAATTTAGCCATTTAAAGAAAATTGACAAGATGTGTTAATAATTCATGTTCTTTATTAAATTAACACTCAACTTTGTGAAGTTGATTGCGATGTATATTTGAAAGCCATAAAAAAAAATTGTTTTAATTGAAATGTCGTCATATTATTTCTCCATTAGAATTTTCTTTGTTGAGGTTTTAAAAATATATTCTAAAAAAAAAAAGTTATTTTTTAAAATGTTTTTCATATTCATCCAGAAAATTAGAAATATTTCAATAAAATCTTTGTTTTGAAAACAATGTCAAAATAAAATAATGAACATATTCTTTAAAGATATTTTTTTTTAACTGTGTTATCTGATGTTATTCAATTTTTTTCCTTCATTAGCTGTATCAATTTTCTTAATAAAGTTTTCAAATCATTACTTAGCATAAAATCAATCAACGGGATAAAAATATTTCAATAAATTTAAAATTTTGGATTGTATACATAGAGTAAGTTAAAATAAGATATGGATTAACAAAATATATTTTAAATAATCAAATTACTAAAGTAAAATATATCAAATTTATGTAAACGACTCCTTGAAGACTCGCTTTCTTTAGATGTGTACAGGGCAAAAGACAATTTGGTGGTCTTTTGACTCTGTTCATTTGTTGTGTTTTTATTTTCATTTTCAAGACTACAAGTCTCATCCTTTTTGTAATAGTTTCTTGCTATTCATTATATTCACGCATTCTTATTTGAAGCTTTGTCATCTTGTATTGTAACTCATTTTTGTTATTTCTTTTACTAATTGGGACATTTTGGTTGTGGGAACTGTGAATGCATTTTTAATGATTACTATTGATAGATAGGTGGCTAATGAGCAGTCAATTAGGTGCCAAGGTAACTGTTACTGGCAACCATAAGAAAGTATCATGCATGCTTTAGTACATTTTCTATGTATCTTTCTTGTTTGTGAAATAATGCTATTGGTACTTATTTTATTTAATTCATTTTGTTTGAGTTCATATTATTTGAGAAAGGAGAGATTATTGACTAGATCATGTAATAGTTGCTTCTTAATAGATTTGACTTGAATGAATTTGGGCCAATTTATTATTTCTTTTCTTTTCTTGCAAAACTAGATGTATTTTCCTGGAAGTTTCATAAAATTCAGTTAAAAAATACCTTTTTTAAATAAATGAAAAATTTTGTAGGAGATAAATAAATCTTAAGATAAAAAAAACACAACAGTAAAATGATGGGAGTTAAACTCTCACAAGAATAGACGAAATGCAGTGCACATCATACTTTTGGAGTGTTAGTGAATGAAAAAGGCTTGTAATTAAGTTATAGGCAATATATCTTGAAAATTTTTTGGCTATATTTTTTAATTAATGTTGTCTGTGATTTCTATTAAAGTTAAATAAATATTAGCTATTGTATCTAATATTGTATGGATCCCAAAAGAAAAGTGGAACCTGCATGATGCTCTGTTTGGCCTAACGTATGTCCAACCCTGGTTTATATGTCAAAGAGCAGAGGGGAGCACTTGCAATTTTTCTGGCCAAAAATTACTTTCTTATTATATAGTACTGTAAATTATTAAGCAGAAAGTTATGATACTTTAAAAAACATTGTAAAATTAAAATTTTTTTTTTAGAAATGTATTTTTATTTTTATCATAGTTCTAAAAAAAAAAAAATCATTTAAAGTAATTTTGAATATTTTTATTTAATATTAAATTTACATAATGCAAATATGCATTGCTGTACAGTAACCAGAGTAATTTATTATTAGTTTCTATGAATGTAAAAAATTATTTTAACATGAAATAGTTACATTAAAAAAAATGATTTTTATATTGAGAATAAAACTATTAAAAAAATTTAGTACAGTAATTTATTAAAGATATATTTTCTTCTGGCTACATTTTTATTATCTAAATTTGATTAGTAGGGGTGACATAGTCAAAAGAAAAAAAAAAGTGAGGTGAAGATTCAAATATGATCTACTGTCACAATGGACTTCCATTTTGATAAATTAGATATTCCTATATTCTGTCAGTTAAATAAAAAAATGTTTTTAAATAAACTGGGGATATTTATGAAGTAATAATAAAATATAAAAAACCAAAGAATGAGCATAAAAACCATAATGAATAATAAATCAAAGTGTTAAAAAATATATTACAAATATCTAATTATTTAGAATATTTAGATTTTCGTGGCTATAAATTATGTATAAAAATAGCATTTAAAAAATTAAAAAAAAAAAAAAAAAAAAAGCTTCAAAACTGGAAAAAGGTTAATATTCTCAATAGCATTCGTAAAGAACTATTTTTTATGCGGAAATGGACAACCACATGGATACTCAATAATCAAAATCTGTGTTATCTGTGAAACTTTTTTTGTGGGTGGAGGCAGCTAGCCAAAGCACACATTAGCAGTCAAGCTAAAAACATAAACACTTAGTTCACAAGCAACATCTATCTGTTCTTTTCTAAGAAATCGTCAAATGCCTTACATTTTGCCAAGTAAACCTAGTCCTCTTGATTAAAATGCCTTCCTTATTACTAATTATTAATATAATTTTTTCTAATATATTTTTCAAGTTTTTTGATTATGTATTATTGGTTAGCTTTTACAATACATTGCCAACAGTGCTGGTTCTTTACCCTTGTGTTTGCTGTCAGTGGTGATTTGTGTCCTAGAAAAGGATACTTGCGATTGAGTTCAGATGAAGTTCAGATTTTTGTGTGGGCAATATATCTCTTTGTCCTCCACTTCTGATAGATGGATGCTACATCTCCATTCTTAGGTGTATTAATTTGCTGACAATTACTTTAGATTCAAGTAATGGGTCACTTACTGGGCATCATGTTAAAATGGAAGTCATTTAAGAGGGTGATCAAGATTCTAAGCCTGTAATGGTACCATTGCAAGAATAAGCTTTTCCTCATTAGGCATGTAGTATCTAAATTCTTTTTCCAGTTTCATGCATTCTCTTATCTTAATGAGATTATGTCGTGATGAAGGTTTGAATTCATCACTGAGAGACTTTGTTTTGCATACTTTCTATTTTGACCTATGTTAGAAGATTGTGTTAATAAAATAATTAACTGCTTAGACTTTGAGATTCCTAATTATTTCTGCAAATACAAGAAATAAAAAAAAACTTAACTTTCCTTATCCTGGAGTCAGGAAAAGTATCATTCTATCATTTATTATTTAACGATTAAATCAAACAAGAGAATACAACTCATTCAATTAGTTTGGCATACATGTTCAGTTTCTGTAATGATAGCAATAACAAAAATTATATGCCAGCCCCTTCAAAAGCTTAAATCACTTTTCCATATAAAACTTAGATATATCAATTCTGCTGCTTCTTTCATTTAATCTGTTCCACCTACATTCATCTCTTACTTTAATTGTTGATTTTTGAAAAAAAAAACCCCATTTCAAAAGCCAAGCAAATTTCAAAATGTGCTTCAGCTGTAAAAATTAAAGTGCTTGATCAAAAATAAACAAAATTAAACAACTAACTGATTAGGAAAATATTTCTAAAGTTACCATCTTAATCATCAGAATTCAATGTTAGTAGATGATGAAAATAGCTAAACTAATGTTGATTTTCTTGGAACAAAGGCATGAGGTTGGACAACAGCCAAATATAACTTAATTTTTAACAGTTTATTAGTGCTTGCAGATATCTGCAATCAAAGTTGTATTACATTATTAACAATATTATAGCTCGAGATATATTTAATATTAACATAGAGTTTACTGTTTATACTAATTTTTATTAGTGATCCACATTTTGACTTTATATTTTAGGGACCTGCACTTTAAAATGATTTTCAATTTGTTTTATGTAACCAATTGTTTAGTACAGATTTGTCAAATCTGGCCTAATATATAGCCTACGTTCTTTTAGATCCATTTACCTACTAATTAAAATTAGCAGCATTGTAAGTAATTCTGAATCTGACAGTATTTTTGAATTTCTGGCTTGAACAATTCTAATTTTTACTTAAATTAGATCAAATGCTATATAAAGTATTGAACAGTAGCCTACTACTGTTGCACTTTTCCCATACTACTCCATAAAATCTCAAATGTTTTTGTTCATCTATTTTCAGTATTCATGAAAGTATATTAATGATTGATTAATTGTAATTTCTTATTTGTAAATTTTAATTTAAGATTTTTAATTGTATTCATTTAATTGATGCTTTTTATGTATTTAACTGTTAAATTAAAAAATGTTTTTGTGAAATATTAATACCTAGTATCTTTCAGTTTATTTTTTGTTTTCCAACAATCTCTTTTATGCCAATAACAATTTTTTGCAGTATTTTTTTTCTGTTGTAGCTATTGACATTTACAAGAAAATATTCTCTAATTTAGCAAACATAACCGACAAAGATCCATCATGTCATAAGGGCATGAGCAATGCTATTCTTTTGTAAATGGACGTTTAATATATTTTAAATGTAATGAAACATTTCTTTTACTCACTTGGTGGGGAAACCATGCTATACTTTGCTTGTTTCTGGATAAAGTGTGAAAATCCTTGCTAATGATTTTGTAAGAAATGGGTCCGACTAAGTAGAAAGTAATCAGACGAAAAACAGAAAAATATTAAATTATAATTAAGTCTTCATTATATAATTAAGGAATAATCTTCCCATAATTAATTTTCACTTCTTAAATGTATTAAAGAGTCCTAGTTAATAAGATTTTAATACCTAACAAATTACTTAAATTTTTTTTTTTTATGTATCTGGTCTTGCATCTTTATCACACTTTTTTAACATAGGATTATAAAAAATGATTTTTAATTATTATTCTGAGCTTCTAATTATAATAGTTTGAATTCTTATTCTGTTCAGATTTTGTTTTTAATAGCGTAAGTAATTTTGTTTTCAATAACACTTAAGAACCAATTAGGATATAAAACTCTTAACCAGCTTATGCATTTTGTTCCTTATTTCAATGTGTCTACAAGAATTTCATCATGTATTTTTATGTCAACTAATTGTAAAACTATCAATTCAAATTCCTTTTTTTCTTCACAAACAAATTATGTATTCTTTTAATTAAACTTATCAATGTTTGATTATTAATTATGCTTGATTTATAAAATTTTATGTATATTTGCTAAATTTATAAATTAAGAATTTTAGAAATATTAAGTTTGACTACTTTTATTGGCCATAATGAAAAATCACTAATATGTGCAAGTATCCAGCTTTCTAAATAGTCAATTGTAATCTATCCTGCACATGAACTTTGAACATTCTGGTACTTCATATAAAAACATATATAAAAATAGAATTCAAATTAAAAAAAAATGTAATATATATACTTTTTTAATTTATTAAGGTTTTTGATAAAGATTTTTTTATTTTTAAGTTGAACTTAATTTTATTTGTAAAATGTTTTTGTAGAAATCTTTCCTAATATGTAATTGTAAAAAAATCTTTTCAGTTTATTTAAAGTTATTTAATCCAGATATTTAATTCTTTATATTTTAAATATATATGGCATAGTACAAAGTAATTAAACATAATAATTTTTATTTTATAGTTAGTTTCTGGTATTGATGATCAAAATAATAGGGCTGTCTCTGAAGGTATGAAGTTCCCTTTAGCTCCTTGGCCTCGGCCAATTCAGGTGCAGTCTTTTTTCAGTTCCTTGCCAATGGATAGCGATTCATTTAGCTCCAGAAGTAGGTTTTTTAAATTTATTGAGTATAAAATTGTAATTTCTTATTTGTAAATTTTAATTTAAGATTTTTAATTGTATTCATTTAATTGATGCTTTTTATGTATTTAACTGTTAAATTAAAAAATTTACATATATTTGTAAATGTAGGGAATGAGTAAAGGGTTGCAGATATTTTGTCAAATATTTTCTATCCAGTTATATTATTAAATTACTAAGTATAATATTTTCCTTTTAAATTATTAAAATTTTCTTCCAGTATTTTACCTCTGTATTTAAAAGTGCTATTAATAAATTAATCAATTATGCTTTGTTAATATTCATTAATGTAAATATCATTTGATAAGTTAGTATTAAAATAGCTTGTAAGTGTGTGATTGTGAAAAATATGTAGATGATATGAAATTTATAAATTCTTTTATTAAATTTTTTGAAACTAATCTTTGAAATAAAGACTTTCTTTAATATTTATTTTCAACTTTTTATATGTAAGAAAAACAATTTTATGCAGCAGTTTATTTAAGCTTTCAATAAAAAAGGTTTTTCTTTAGTTTTTAATACTGTTTGTTTGTTAAATACTGTGATATATTATCCATCATTATTAGATTTTTGATTTTGTATTCAAAATTTTTATTCTTGGCTATTGCATTAAAAGCTACACAAAAAATTGTTTGTTTTTTAAATTTTGTTTTATTTTTATGGCAAAAATGTACATCTCTTCATTAAATTTAATTTTAAAAATTTTAAATCGAGATGTTTCAACTTTTTTAGGTGATAAGCAACTTTTGAATGCAGACATTAATGGGAATCCATTTGGAAGAACAGCCCGCTCTTCTAATAATCTTACTTCATTTGTTTCAAGTCAGCTTGTGGATTATAACAATGGAAGTTTGATATCGGAAACAAAGAACCGTAAAAATAAACGTTTGAGGAATTCTGTAAATAAAGGTGTTCTATCTGAAAACATTGCTGGCCATCGAGGTGAAGAAGACATTGATAGCCTGGTGCAATATATAAACTCTTCTGATAAGAAAAATAAGTCAGGTATAAAAGGGAATACTTCTAATCAAATTATATCAAATAAAAACAATTTACTTCATGAAAATGATAGAAAAAAGTCTTTGAGTAAAGAAACTAAGAACTGTCCAAAAAATGTGATAAATTCTGTAAAAAAGAAATTGACTCGTTCTAATTCTTTAGAAAACATGACTAGCACTCCCATGACAACTGTAGAAAATGTGTTTGAGTTTGAATCTAAAGTATCAGCTATTGATTTGGTATCAAATGATACTAAAAGTTATAATTATGAAACTGCTATTAAAAATCTTGATATAAATAGTAATGAAGAGAATAAAATTGAATTGAATGAAAAGAAGCAAGATAAAAATATAGATGAATCCAGTTTACAAAGTAGCATTGGACAAAAATTTTCTGAAGTATCTAGTTTTGCTGCTGATTTTTACTCAACAACTGATGTTTCGTCTCAAACTGTTGAAGAATCTGGATTCTTGACAGTAAAGAAAAAACAACGTAAAAAACAGAGTAAGCGATCAGATTCCCATCGTTGGCGCAATGCTCAAACTCAGCGTAATAAGGGCATGATGTTGCCTCTGGCAGAAAGTAAATGTGGTAAGCAGGATTCTCGTCGAAAGTCTACAAGCAGTGTACCTCATTCTGAGCACTCTTCAGCGGATAATTCTGATTTGGATAGTGTCCATTCTCTTCCAGTACGAGGTTCAGTGCCTCATCCAACTCAGCCTCATCCACATACAACGCCTTCATCTTCATCATCAACACCTCAAGCTTCATATGCAGATATAGCTAGAATGCCCATATCAAAGCTCAACTCTACTTCTCCAAACATTGTTGCTTGCAGTTCACAAGTTTCAACTAAACCCCATGCAGGGGATCAGGAAGTCAGGCGAACAGATGGCAATGGTGTATCCTCTGTGAAACGTAAAGTAAGTGATTCGAGAGAACCTCCTTCAGTTGTCAAGAGTATGTCTCGCTCTCCAGTATCAGATAAAGAAGGTGATATTTCTGATGTCAAAATTAGATCTCATGCCAAATCAACCCGTGAAATAAATACTCAAACCGAGCCAGAAAACTTATCTATTCCAGTTAATTCAAAAGAAATGGTAAATAATAAGAGTAAAAAACTAGATGAGTCTTTGAGAGGTTTGTGCAATTCATGTTCTTCACGAAAGAATAACTGTTGCTGTTCTAAATCTGAAGTGTGTCAACGACAAAAAGGAAAAAACATGGATATCCCCCCAGTAATTATGAAAGATTTACCATCTAGTGAATTAGGACTTTATTTTGGATTTGATATGAAGGAATTACTTGAAATGGATGTTGCAAAATCTGTATCTTTAGATCCCAAACATAAAAGTAAAGAAATAGATTCTAAAGAAGTTGAGGTGTCGGGCAGAAATGAAGGCATTTTTGAAATATCTAATGTAAATACCAAGAACATGAATGTTGATGATTCCTGTTCTAAAAGCTCACCTTCATTAGATGTTACACCAAAAAATGTTCACAGCCAAGATCTCAAGCAAGAACAATCTAGTCATCTAAAAGTAGTGCGTTTGAGTTCCGGTAAAACTATTTGTTACAAAGAGACTGATATTAATGTTAAGAAATTTAATCTGAGTGAATTGAACACTTTTTTAGCAAATGGCAAGTACTTATTTTGATTGTATCTAATTTTATTAACTTATTTATTATTCAATTATTTTAAATTAATTATGTAATGTTTGGCATAAAATTACAGAGGTGCCAATTGCAACAAATTCTTATATATATATATAAAATGTTTAAAATCTTAGATTTTCGAATATATAAAATCTAGGATTAACTAAGGACTACTGGGGGGGAAAAAAAAACTTAATATATATAGGAACTTAAAAGGAAGTGTTTTTTTGTACTATTAATTTTCAAATATTACGCTATTAAAGCACTTACTTGATTGCAAGAAAATTTGAGCAGTGTTTTTGATTAAGACAGTACCTTTCAATCTTATTTAATAGCATGCATAAATAAATATATTTTTCTCTATTAAAAGAAAAATTTAGTCTGAAGGGTTTTTTCCCATATAAAGGAGGTTTATTTGAATAAATTCACTATTTTTATATATAAGTTTTTTATCATAGATGTGTATGAAGTATTTTACACTGCTTATATTTTCTTTTTAAAATGCTGTGCAGCCTTATATATTTAGAATAATCATGTTTTTTCCCCCTCCTATATTGAATCTAATTTGTTGTAAATAATTTAATTATGCATATTGGTAGCATTAAGTTTTATATTATCTTTTAATTAGCCTTACCTTAATAAAAACTAAGGAAAAGGACACATTCCATTACTTGATGTTTATACATTTCTGTTGATGTTGAACTTTGTGGTTATTTTGATGGGACGGTATGATGTATGCTTGTTTCCCACACATTCATGGGCATCAAAAAGTAATTAAAATTGTTCGATATATTACACTCATTTGAGATCAGCATTCTTAAATTTATATATAAAATATTTTCATCATTTTTCAGGGCAGAAAATGAAAGATATATGTAGAAAATAGATTTCTAGATAAATATTATTAGAACTAATAGTTTATTAAAATTTTAAGATTTTCTATCTTTAAATATTTCACTATACTTTCATGAAAATAGATTAATTTGGATATATTTAAAGACATTTTGTAACAAAAATATATAACTTAATAAAATTTTATCTAATTTTTATTTTAATAAAGAATGTTTTAAATTTTATTCTTTTTACCATTTTTTTAATGTTTATATTCAATCACAGGAATAATTTTGTTAATTAAATTCAAGTCAAAATTAATTTAATTTTGTTTTGTATTTATTAATCTGATTGCTTTATTGAATTCCCATTATCTTTAACTTTTATAAAAGTCATTGATATGACATTGGAATAAGATTTGCTTCAGAATAACAGTATGTCACTCATTAATTTATTTATTCTTTTAAAAGATACTTCAACATTGTTTAGATTCTAAAAAACTGTATTTCTCCTATATATTTAAGTCGTGTTAAAATATTGCTTTTATAAATACAGCAATTTCAAATTTGTGCTTAATTCATTTTTAAGTATAATTCATCATATTTATAGTAATTATAATTGCTTTATCATTAAATTTTTCTTTTTATAATGTTTAACACTGATTCAAAACATTTTTTTCTTAATATTTTATTCTAATTATCACTAATATTTTCAATATATTTCAAAAGTTTAAATGCATTTTTATTTAATTCTTACAATAAGATATATTTTCCTTTATTTCTCGGTGGGTAATTTTTATAGAAAAAATTTATAAGATGCACATAAATTGAATGTTTTGGGAATTTTAAACCTGAAAGAATTGAAATATTTTCATAAAATTTATTTTGGATAATAAAATATTGTACTCATTAAATATTTCTAAAATGCTAACATTCTAATTATGAAGGGATATTATTTAATTTTTATAAATATTATTTCAATACTTGAATTTGAAATTTAATTAGGAGATATGCTTGATGTCAAACCCCAAATGTATATTTGTTTCAAGACTTTTGAAATGTAATAAATAGTTTTTAAAACAAGAGAAGTCTTAATAAATAATTGTTAATTGTATGGTTTTATAGTATTCTCTTTTGTTAAAACATTAATTTTCAGAAAATAATTTAACATTTTGCTAGTAAAAATATGGAACAAATTATTGCATTTATCTTATGACAACTTTCTGGAAAAAAAGGGGGTGGGAGGGTTGGCTGCATGATATTTTCTTTATATGAAATGAATAAAACTTTATTTTAATTATATAGATAATATGAATACATGATTTAAATTTCTTATTTTTGTTTTCTTTTAGAATTTCAGAGTGTTACAAAAGAAATTGAAAGTGAGTATGATTATGATTTATGCTTAAAAATTTTGAATTATTTTTCACATGCCTTAGTTCAACTTCAGATTTTTTTTTTTATAATATAGAATAAATTTCTTTACAGATTATATTTTGTTAATTAAATATATATTTAGAACATTATTTCATTCTGTAGAGATAAAAATGAAACTATTTAAGAAAGATGTAATTAAAATATTTTTAACCTAAAAATCTCTTTGCATTGTATAATGTGTTAAAATAAAATTTAAAATTTATTTTTTAGGTATTAGCAAAAAAATAACAGCTCAAAGGTGAAGTACTATGTGGATAATGAGAAAGCCTAGTTCCTTTAAACCAAAAATGGGCTTAGTTTGGTATAAACTGTACTACTGGGTCCAATGGTATTGATGATCATTTCATGAAGGGAGAAAAAATGCTTGCTATGCTTTAGTCATTTTTTTGTTCCTCAAGAAACTTAAACCTGCCATCAGTGTATATGTTACGTTCCAGGAAAACTGACTACATGGGGGGGGTTAAGAGTAGTTACTGAATTGTGTGGCATCATGCTATTTCCAGGGATTATTTATCATTATGCCGTGAAAGAAGTTAGCATGCAGTTTTGAACCATGGTAATCAGTATATGCCTTTTGGCTCTAGTGCTGTGATTTCTGACTATAAATGGATAGTTATAATTCTAGCTTAATGAAAAAAAAAAAATATTCTTTTTTAATGAAGACAAGTGCAAGCAAGACTGATTATCAAATATACCTGTTCAAGGAGCAATTTTTTTAATGAAATGCAACCTTTGAACATCTGCTTATGGATACATTTGCGTATTTTCTTATTTATGTAGTTGTCTTATGATATACAACAACTGTGGTGACTCAACTTGTTATGAAAGTTAAATATAATTATGTTGTTTCTATTTGTGAAATTAGTTTTATCAATACCTCTAATAATTGATTTGTTTGCTTTTGTTTAAAATGAAATACTTCTGACACAAGCCTTACAGAATTAAAAGGCAGTTTATATTAAAAAGATAATAAAATAAATAGCATTATTGCAAAAATTACCTATGTTTCATTCACTCATAATCTTATCTAGAGATAATTTTAAGAAAGCATTTTTATTAGTAAAATATCAGTGGACCTGTACACTTCCACCAAAGATTTATTTTTATTTAATGTGAATTATCAGATAATATATTGAAAAATTCTTATAAGTTTTGATGGTATTTTTACATGAATTATTTAGTTGTGGAAAATGTTGCCAAACTATGTTATTAAGCATTGGAATCTGTTTGAGCTTAAAGTAGATTATATTTTGTTATCTATAAATAAAACATAAATACAAGAATGTTTTGTATTTCTGAAATTATTATAAAGGTGCTGTCAAAATTGCATACTTTGAAATAATTCTTTAAACAAAAAAAACCTTTTTATTTCTGTAATTTGGGAAAACTAAAAAAAAAAAAAAAAAATTGATAATATTCAAGAAAAGTAGATCTTTAAAAAAAATCCTATGTGCAATTGGTTGTGAATATTTATTCTGGTAAAATTATATATGAAATTCAGGGAATGAAAATGGTGTTTTATTGTAGATTTCTAACATTGATATTTGTTTTGATGATCTTATTCAGATTTGAAATTTATCTAACTTATTGCAGCTTAAAGAAATTTCTTTCAAGCTGAATTAAGCAATTGTGAAAAAAAAAAAAAATCTTATCAAAAACCAGAACTCAATGTAGAATGTTATTATTTATAGAATTTATATAGAAATTGTTTAGAATTTGTGTTTTTTAACTGTTGGAATTTTTATTTGTTCAGCTTTAATTTTTTTCTCACTAACTGCATTTTTTCCTAATTCAAGATTAATCGGTGATTTATATGTTTGACTTAATGAAATTTTGATTATGCCTTCTATTTAAAATGTTTTGATCTACATTAGAAACTAATATCTTTAGCTTTGCTTGCTATAAAGGGCACTTGTCTATAATTATACTAATTATATCCAAGAGCATATATTTTATTTACTAATCATACTTTATTTTTATGTGCAAAACAGGTAAAAATGAAATTATATATTTTTCTTTTGGGGGAAAAACAAATGAAATCCTTATTACAATTATCAAATTTAACATAAAATTCATTTTATCCATAACATGGTTTTGAAGCATTTATTTTATAATTTCTTGCCTTTTTATAGAAATCTTTTTTAAGTAAAAAGAATCGTGCATTAAACAATGGTTCTACTTTAATGAAAATTAAAGTGGAATTTAATTTTTAATAGCTTTAATTTATTACATTATAATAGTAGTGAATTCAATTACTTGCCTTGTATTATATTAAGTCATATGAAAAATGCAATTATAATTTAATCAAAATTAAATTATCATATTTTAATTAGATATCTAAATATGATTATAAAAAAACAATTGTGATTTGCTCAAATATATAGAAATGAAAGAAATTAACATGAAAATGTGTCTTTTAGTCTGTTATAAATTATTAAATTATATCATCACCATTATACCATTACCATATGAAAATTATAATTTATCTGTACTTATGTTTTCCATGTGTATTTGATTTTAATTCCATTGTCTATTCTACTTATTGAATATTTCAGCTATGTGTGATATTAGGTTTAAATCATGTGTAAAAAAAAAAATAAATAGTTATAAGGCAAAATAATGACATGTATATTGTACCTTTGTTTTTCTATATCAGAATTATGTCTTTTATAGATTAATATAATTTGTCAATTATTTTACTAAAATATTGATTCCTTCCACATCTGACATTATGTATAGACTACTATTTATCTCATCACTAAAGAAAGTTCTCTTTCTGTTTATTTCTGTTATCTTATTTTGTGTTAGTCTTTATAAAAAAAAAATGCAGTTTATTTGTTATGTTATATTTACAATTAAAAATATTTGTTTTTATAATTTTAAATGTTTGTTCAAAATCTATTGAGTTAGTTTATTGGATTGTGCAGTTTCAGGTTTTTTTTTTATGTATTTATTTAAAATGTGAAGATTGAAAATGTATTTTTGTGACATGTGAAACACTCTGAAATATATATATATTTATATTATAATTTGTTTTTTAATTTAAATCTTTTCAAAAAATTGTTTGATATTTTTACATTTATTTTATTCTCTACGTATAATATGAATTTATGTAAATTTGTTCTTCATAAAACATTTAAATTTACGAATTTTACCAAGGCAAATAATTTTTAAACAATTGAAAATAATTATTACGTTTTGTAAAATTTTCAATATAGATCAGTTCATATATTACTTAATGAAATGTTTACTGTAAAAATATTTTTAATTTTAGGTTAATAATTGTGCAAAGCTTTAGTAAGTAAAATAAACATTATTAAAATTGCTGTTGAAATAGCAGAATCTCTAACTGTAAATCATTTGATTAGTTAAATAAGCATTGGTTTATTTAAAAATTCAGCTTCGTTCTTTTTTAAACTAATAGTCAATTTATCTATTTTCATGAATAATAATAAAAAAAATTGTTGAATATCATTAAACATGATTATCTTTAAAATTTTATATTTTTTTCAAACATTTTTAAATTTTCTTATTATAATTTTTTTTTCTTATTGTAATTCATTTCATTTTTTTTTTTTTTTCATTCAGTTTGATGTCTAGGAGAGAAAATTGGAAGCAAAAACTTTATAATTTTCTTAAAATAAATTGCATATAAATATTTCTATGTATGTAATTTAATTTCTAAATATAGTATTTTAATATTTTTGCATTTTCTGATTCTCATCTTCAGCATTGATACTTAAATTTATTGTTAAATCCTGATAAATCAAATTATATTTGTGATTTAATGACAGTTACAAAATTCTGCAAATCTTAGGAACAAAAATTTTTCTTTGCAGTTTAAATGCAGTACCTATTCTAACATTAAATTGGTGTTATTGAAATTTAATAAAATTTTGGAAATAGAAAGTTCTGGGGGAAAAAAAAATATACCATACCTTAAACAAATTTTACTTGATCATATTTTGAAAATTTTGCAATTACGTATACTCTAATAATATAAGTATAAGATTTTTTTTAAGTCTATTGTTTTATAATATTAAACGAAAATTTATGCAGTGCATTTTATTCAGTAAAGAAAATCAGCATTTTATTTTTAATTTCAGTATTGATTATTGTGGTGTGCAACTTTTTGTAAAAGATATTGCAATTTTACTATTTTTAACTTTACATATAAACTAGCCATCAATGTTTTTTTATACTTGCAATTGTCTTAAAATTTAATCGAAAACATTGTTCCTTATGATATTGAATGGTTTATTTCAGAAAAGATAATGGATTACTATTATTCATATTAAATAAAATTGTGTAATTCAACTAAGAAATTTTTAAAAGAGCATTCCTAATGATTTCATCAAGTTGCTTAATTATATGGATTTTTTGATAAAATGTATTTAATTTTCATAAACATTTCAATGCATTTAGGTTTCTTTTTAATTAAAATTTTTCTGAAGTCTTCCATTTTTGTATGCAAGAATGTAAGTTTCATTATAGTTTAAAATATAATTTCTTAAATTATTTCATAAAATTTTAAAAATAAAACGTTTTGGTACTTATTTGAAAATCAAAATTATATTAGAAGCATTAATTAATATTCTAAATGTTTATGTGTCTATCAGTCAAATGGATACTTTTTTTGTAGATTACCTTCTGGATTTTAATTCATCTAGTCCATAACCTATTAAATTGTGATCAATTTTTTTATAATATTAAATAATAGTTTTATGTATTAGTTTTCAATAAGTGGACTTCAAGTTTGGAGTTCTTTTAATGTGGCATTAATTATTTTTGCTCATTTATTCAACCAGTAAGCGAATTTTAAACATTTTCTGTATTTTTATGTTAAAAGATATTCATTGATGCCAATTTACAATTCCTATTAAATAAGGAATGACTTGACATTGGTTCTAAATTCTTTTTGATTGGTATTACTTTCTGTTAATTATGTTTTCTTAATTTATGAAGTAAGTTTTAAATTGTAGCTATGTTTTCGAATTAATTTGTTTTTTAATATGTAAAAATTATGGACAACAAATGTGTAGTAAGATAACAATTGCCTTTTTATATGTGTGATCTTATAAACTTTTAAGTACTTTTTATTCTTATTCACTACTTATGTGTTGTCCTCCACTCTGCATCTACTCTTGTATACCGATACTTCTCTTCCATAAGTGCAATTTATTAAATTTTTTTTCTTTTGACTCAAAAATATATAGTATTTTTGTAAAGTAATATCTTGCTCTAAAATATGACTAAATGTATTCTTTTTTCTTAAAACTGTTATATGGAATTTATTTGCTGGAGGAAATAGTGTTTTGAAAATCAGGAAAATTGTTTATTAATATCTTTCTGTAGTATTTGGGAGTAATTTTGTTTTGCATTCCTCTTACAAAAAAGGAGCTTATGATGGTCGTAATGTGAAGTACACAAAATGTTTGTGTTGTGATTCTAATATTTAGAAATGAGAAACATTCATGTAATTTTAATGCATATATTGTTAATATTATATATATAGATTTATAAATAGAATCAGACTGAGTTGAGAAAAAATAACCAAATTTAAAAATTTATGTTTTCCGCTGAATTTTGAGTTTATTAGAATTTGAATTCTTTTTAATTGAGACCAATATGAAATCTGTTTATGTTCCTTTCTTAATTTGTTGTAATATCATTTATTTAACTAAAACCATTCTTATCATTCTTTGTTTCATTTCTGAGTACAAAAATCAAATGCATTATAGATTCATATAATTGATCATAAATAGCCTGTTCATTATGTAAAGCTGCACATCTGTTGCATCTAACATGAACATTCCACTGCAACGAACACCACTATTTTGTGAGGAGTGGTCATGCAGCCTATTTATACTGTTACAGATATATGTTCATTAAAAAAACAATGTATGACTTATATCCTTGTTCCATTATTTTAGTATAAACCATATTTACCTCTAAAAACACTCTTTTGAAGACTGCTCCTCCAAAAGCAAAATACTCATTAATATTAAATTATAGACATTATGAGCATTGAAATTCAATATTGGATATATATATAAGTTAAAAAGGTTATTTTTTTAAAGCTGGAAATTTTTTTACTTAAGACTTCATCCAAAAAGAAAATAATTAAATTTCATCAATTTGAATTAATTAACTCAGTAAAATCATATTTCAGACATCTTTTTTTCTTCTTTATAATAAATGTTTTTAAATTTACGTATCTGCTAACTATTTTAATTAAGCATCTGTTGAACAATAGAAAAATAGAAATATGTATGACAGGATTTTAAAGTATATACCAGACAGATACATTAAAATACAAGTAAAAGGTAAAATAAGCAAAAGAATACTTAATTAAAAAAATATATATATAAACTTGTCATCAGAACCATTTAGACTCAGATTAACAAGTCCAAATATTTCGAATTGAGAAATAAAAACCGATTATTATCAGTCATTCAATCAGTACACAAATTTTTTTATCTTCAGATTAAAAACGTTCTTGGCATTGTATATTTAGAAATTATTACTTATTCTTCTGCATTAACAAAGACCACAGGCTATATGCAGTAGCATATATTCCATCCTGAGAAATTGGAAGATTTTTTTTCACTTAGCTGAGAAAGAAATTAGAACAGCAATTCGGCAAGATGAAAAGTTAAATTTTTTTTTTTTTTTAGTGTACTTGAAGTAATTTGCATATAAATATTAAACTAACGATTCCATTTTTAATTTATGATCTTCGTGACTATTTGAAATTTGTTTTAAAGCTGATTTAATTATTTCAAGTTGCATTTATTTCAAACCGTTAATTCTTTCCTTTTTTTCACACTGTCTTCAAACTATTGAATTTGCATCTTTGTTCATTACCACATTGCTGAATATATGAGTAAATTGCAAATTAGTCTAACAAATTGCATAAAAATGAAATTTAGTATACTCTTTTACACATTATTCATAAAAATTATCAATAGGTTGTAGAATAATAGAATATTTTAATCATTCCCAATAAGAAAGAAGAGATCAACAGGACAATAAAGATTTATTAGCATAATGAATGAACAATAATAATTTACATAAAACAATACAAATGAAGTCATAATATAAACAAATGAAATACCAAAGATCAATGTAAATCAACTTTTGGTTTTATAAGAACCTCTATCCATAACTCGTGAATCGGAACTGGCTATAACTTTGACCAGGATGACACAATGATCTGTAGAATCTTAATATGTAACCATGCAGTTGTAAGGCCTGCATTTGTACTAAAAGGTTTTACTAAAGAGACCAGAACAAAGTTTCTAGTTATTAGGATAACATTCGAATGCAAATTGCCAATGAAACTACTGATATTTGACATCTCTACATAAACGACCGATAAATAATAAAATTTATACATATCACATTAATATAAATAACAGCTGAAAGTTAAAAGTGATGATCAGCCCAGGTCAAATTTCATATTTTCAACATGCCAATATAATCAAAATATATATATTTTTTATCTGATGTTTGTTGTGCATTTCCTTGAAAATAAATGCATTAGAATTGAAATTTTCAATTTTATCAGATTTTTTATATAGAGAAATGCATTATTATATATGTTAACATAACAGACTGATTTATACATTATTGGGAACTTGTTTAATTATATATGCTATGCTACTTACTTTTTTAGTATTATTGAATCTGTATTTCTCAACAGGATAAAAATATCAAAGAAAAATATAAATTTTTAGCTAGATTATCACAAATAACATTTTAAATCTTATATGAATCTGCATGTTCATCTTCATACTATAAGAATTTAAGAAACGATTTTATTTTCATTGATATTTAAATTTATAAACGAATTGTCCATTTAGCATAAAATATTACATTCCTTGAGAAAAAAAATATATAAATGCTTCCCGATTAATTGATATACATGTCTGTACAGTTCAAATAACTAACATATTATAATATATTCAAAGTATCTGATAATTTATGTACTAGAAATTTTAGTAACTATGCTTTGTTAAAATGCAAATTTAATACAGACAAAAGCATACCCGACTTTTTTTTTTTAATTGGTACAACAGATAACCAAAATGCTGTACAAGACATTAACTGGTATTTTATAAAATATAAGCTCATGCTGTTCAAATAATTGTTTTAAGGCACTTGACTACAGAACTGTCTTGCTTATTCATAAACTATGCTTATTCATATATTATGATACTAAACAAATGATGTTTTTAACTAAATTTAATAGAAAAAACTATATTGAATAATTTAATTGTACCTTGAAATTATATAATCAGTGGTTTTCAAAATTGAACCTTGGAATATAATAATGATATTCATGAATCACAATTAAATCTTTTTAATAAAAAATCAGCCTTATTCTTAATGTGCTTTGAAGCAAAATTATTTTTTAGAAACTATAACTGAAAAAATAAATAGTTATAAAATAACATCATCATGAACATTAAATTTGTAATTAAATTCATTACAAGTTTTAAAAATTTAATTTTATATGTAGAGCCCAGTTTCAATCCATTTACACTATTAGTAGCTCTGTTCTAGAGTTTGAAAACCACTGCAATAAAGAATAATCAATATGCAAATCATTGACATGATACTGAGTTTTTAATAATCAGAATGATAAACACACATTTGTAATATAGATATTTTTGTGAAATAATAGAACAAAATATTTTTTTTAACAATTTATGGTGAAAAATGACGCATTATATATATGAAACGGACACACTATATACATTTTTTTCACAATATTTAAGACACAATAGCTGAGCTTGTTTATGGCACAAACATCTTAAGGTGCTTGACTAGCCCAGAGAAAAAACAGGAGATCAAAGAGATTGTCTTGTTAATGTTTTTTATTTACAGAATAGACAGAAATTAGAGAATCTGTGCTTCCAGCAGCTAAGCTCGCCTATATATATAAAAAAAATTTTTTTTTAGAATGTTTAATATTTCAACTCTTAAGTAAATAATTATACACTGAAGTGACAAAAGTCATGGGATAGCAATACGCAAATTTTCAGATGGCAGTAGCATCGCGTAGAACAAGTATAAATGCGCAGTGCTTTCATTTCTGTTCAAGTTATTCATGTGAAGAGGTTTTCACGTGATGATGACCGCACGACGGGAATTAACAGACTTTGAACGCGGAATGTTAGTTGGAGCTAGACGCATGGGTCATGCCATTTCGGAAATCGTTAGGGAATTCAACATTCCCAGATCCACTGTGCCGAGAGTATGAAATTTCAGGCATAACATCCCACCATGGACAGCGCAGTGGTCGACCGAGACCGGCGACGTCTGCAAAGAGTCGTAAATTCTAACAGACAAGCAACACTGCGTCAAATAACCGCAGAAATCAATGTGGGACGTACAAGGGACTTGTCTGTTAGAACTGTGCGGAGAAATTTGGCTTTCTTGGGCTATTCCAGCAGAAGACCGACTCGAGTGCCTTTACTGACAGAACGACATCGCTTGCAGCGACTCTTGTGGGCACGTGAGCATATCGGTTGGTCCCTAGATGAATGGAAAACCGTGGCCTGGTCCGATGAGTCACGATTTCAGTTGGTAAGAGCTGATGGTAAGGTTCGAGTGTGGCGCAGACCCCACGAAGCCATGGACCCAAACTGTCAGCAAGGCACTGTTCAAGCTGGTGGTGGCTCCGTAATGGTGTTGGCTGTTTTTTCATGGCATGGACTTGGTCCTCTGGTGCGACTGGACCGAACATTGATTGGAAATGCTTATGTTCAGCTACTTGGAGATCACTTGCAGCCATTCATGGACTTCATGTACCCAAACAACGATGGGATTTTTATGGATGACAATGCGCCATGTCACCGGGCCACAACTGTTCGCGATTGGTTTGAAGAACATTCTGGACAATTCCAACGAAGGATCTGATGATCTGGAATGATCCGATTAGATCGCCCGACATGAATCCCATCGAGCATTTATGGGACATCATCGAGAGGTCTGTTCGTGCCCAAAATCCTGCACCATCAACGCTTTCACAATTATGGACGTCTATCGAGACAGTATGGCTCAATATTCCTGCAGAAGACTTCCAACGACTTGTTGAGTCCATGCCACGTCGAGTTGCTGCACTTCGCCGGGCGAAAGGAGGGCCGACACGATATTAAGAGGTATCCCATGACTTTTGTCACTTCAGTGTATATAAAATATTTATGTGCTCACTTTTTTTTCCTTCATGAAATATCAAAGTTACAATGAAGTATCTTCATGGTTTAGCAAAAATTAATCTTAAAATTTTTATCATGAAATTACGTTTAATGCTGATAGAATTGTTTAAACACATGTGAAAACCTTTTTTTTTTTAAATGAAAAGTTGGGAAATTTTAGTATATATTAAGCATAATTCAAAAAAACCTGTTTATTACATAATAATTTAGAAATTTTTAAAGTGAAGTCTTTAAAAATATATTTCATATTATAAACAGTAATGTTATAATACTAACTTTATATGGATGGAAACCTAGGCAGCTTATTGGACCAATTCTATGTCCCATAAATCCATCATGGTATTTGATTGTACTAATATTGTCTCCATTTTGATTATAAATACTAATGAAGTGAGTAGCAGCTCCACTGAAATAGAAGAAAATAAATCTAAATAAATAATTTGTTCTATAAATATTTTTAAAAAAATCAGTTTTCAAAAAATGTTACTTTTAATAGACAGATCCATTGCAGCATGACAATATCAAGTCTACACAAGATAAACTATGCATGAAACATAACTATATTCATGTTTTTTATAAATAGGAGTAAATAGTTAGCTTATTAAAATATAGAGATGCTTTGTTTTTCATTCAAGTTAGAAAATGTTATTACTGTTCTTGATATGTAAGCAATTAAAAAGATGGAAGAAAGCAATTTCAATTTGATTTATTTTGAAGGCAGCAATTCAGGCATTGTGGATATGATCTGCAAACTCAACAAAAGACGGTTATGAGAAAAAAGCACTTGGAAAAGTTTTCCCTTAAAGGTGAAAATGAAAAAGATATTCAAGATGTTGTGATATGTCCATTTTTTCTATTTATACTATATTATTATAGACACGTATATCAGAATCTTTTAATTTTATGTTTAAGTATGATGATCTTAAGAACTTTTGTAGTGCATAATAGCAGGGATTCCTTGCTGCAATTCATGCTCTGATTTCAGGATACATTTCATTAATTTGAGCACCCAGGTATTTGAACTCATTAACTTCTCTCGTAGATCCCTCCACTGCATTAAAAATTCTTCATATTTTGGTAAACCTCTAAAACTATACTATAAAGGTCTTGTATATGTATATGTCTCATTTTTGTTATTTATAATAGATTATAAATAACAAAAATGGGACATCTCACAAGATTAAACATTTCATAATAATAAGTATATTTTTTTGTGGTGAATAACAAAAAAAATCCAATTTTGAATTCAGCCTTTGTATCTAACATTTCAATTGAACTTTGTTATTTTGCCATATTTTATAGGACTGTACAATATGCAGGAATAATTTTAGGCTCAATAAAATTATAAAAGATCTTTTATAATCAAAGAGTAATTCACACCTGCTTGACTACATATCAATTGGTATTAGTTTTGTATCCATGGCATAAAATTAAAAAAATCCTTACTTTAAAAAGCAATATTTTTTAACCAGGATTATATTAAATGTTATGTTATAAATTTAAGGTTGAGAAAACTGTAAAGAAAATATGCATGTTATATATGCATAAATTTATGTTGGAAACAAAAGATAATATCTTAATGACTATCAGAGTTAATTATTAGTATGCTCTTCCATAAAGTATTTTAATTCTTATCTATAACTTTATTTCAGGATTTTTCATCAAATGGCATGCATCACATTTTGTCTACTTTTATAAAACTGGCTCCTTCTATAGTCTATAAACTGTTCCTTTTATTCATGCTTAGAAGATAGTTTATTATTATTTATTTTGGCTGTGGTTTTATAGAATTAATTTTAATTAACCCAATAGTTCTAAGGTCTTTTTAATACATAATCTGATGGATTGTAAGCAGGTAATATTTCTTAAACAAAGAAAAATGCTTTGGTAATATTTTGTGAATGCTCACCTGGAATAAAAAATATTCATATTTAGTAATCCTTAAGCATAATTTTCCTTAAAAATGGATACTAATATTAAACACTCACTAGTGTTTTATGTAAATATATAATTAATTAGTATGTATAAACTTTTTTTTTGCTAATAATTTGAAAATTTCAAACATTTTTTTTTCTCTGTTAAGAAAGTAAAAATAATATTCTTAAGAGGTAATTTTATAAAAACAACTATTTACAAAACATTTTTTTTTTTTTAACACAAGCATTTTTAAATGTTTTAATAAAACAAAAAACTCCAAAAATATACAAGGAAAATAAGTTGAAAGAAGAAAAAATTTACACTCGCTGTCAATGGAAAAATATTGTATCTTTTATTTTAACCATATTAAAAAGCATACCTTCTATCCTGTCTTAAAAACCTTAAGGACAATGTTGTTATTCAATGCTTCTTTTTTTGTTTGATTGTTAAAAAAAATAATCTTTTTTTAGATAGGATCTGATGAAAAATTTGCAATTTCTTAATAAAACACATGACAATTTAAAGAGAATTTACAGAAACAAAAAGCAATGCTCATATAAATAAATTCAGATTACATCTTAAAAAATAATTAAAATAAAATTTGCTATTCCCATAATTATGCAACACGCTGACTAATGAAATACTTTTGAAGTATACATACCAAGCAATCAAATCAAGTTGTGGATGAATTGCCATGGCTGTCATACCATGTGCTGGAGGAATGTTTTTCATACTACTTGTCTGTCTCAAATCCCAAAATTTTATATCACCAGCAACACTAAAAAAAATAATAAAAAATATTATTTTCAATAGAGGAGTTAGGAAGGAGTAAAACATTCACATAATATAATTGTAACGTTTTAGTTCTAAAAATGTTTTTTTTAAAATTTAGTCATATTTTTAAAATTATAATTAAAAAAAGAAAGTTGTTTAATTAATTATTTTTTTTAATAATGTACTGACAGATAAAATTTGATGCTTTTTAATGAAGTTCAAATGAAACTTTTTGCCCTCCTAGGTTAAGAATACATTTAAACTTTAGATTTTTACACACAAAAATAAGATACAAAGTTAAAAACATATTTCAATGATTACCAATATATTATTACAATTGTGGTTTAAAATATTTTTTTAAAAAAACTTATCATGTGATCCTTTTTATTTTTTTGTTAGCAAACAAGAAGTTAATAAAATATGACTAGTTGTATTTATATTATACGTAGCTCAATGAGTAATATTTTCATGTGTAAAATACAACATACTAACCTTCCAGAAATAACTTGACCAAAATTTTGTTTATTTTGTAACATTACATTTACAACCCAGCCGGAATGTTCTTGAAATATTTGTAGGCAACTAAAATAATGAAAAAAAAATTAATTAATTAATTAAATGTTTAAAATTTTATAATTTCTTTTTAAACGTCAAGAAAACATATTTTGATTAGTAATCGAATTATAATTTTTGTGACACATCAAATATACAGATCACCTCCCCTCACATCTAGATGAGTTCTTTGACCATAGTTATAATGCTGAATTCAATAAAAAAAAAATCGAATACCATGTTAACAAAATATTTGAGCAATGTCAGCAATTTTTCAAAAACAATACTAGAGCTCAATGGCATTTTTGGATATGAAAATATTTAATCTCGATGTATACCTTAATTTAAATAAAAGAATTTGTTATATTAAATGTTTACTAAACTGCAGTTTGTTTATATATATATATTTTAAAAGATAACTACATTTTATAAGAATGATTTTAACAATTGAAATATATATATATTACTAAAAATACTACTATAACATTCATTTTAATTGATGAGAAAATTTAAGTAATATTCCTAATTTCAATAATATGCATATATCAAATTTTGATATTAACTTTGATATCAATATCAATATTATCACAGCTAATTTAATAAAATTGAAATTTAGTTATTAAAAAAATAGAAATGTATTAAAATTTTGAATTTATACATACCCTTCATTGTGAGCCATTCTTCTGTCATAAATACGTACTGTTCCATCACCGCAACCAGCACCAATAAGACTAGCATAATTTGCACTTGAGGTTAAACAAGTTATACAACTATCTGCACCTGTAGGTATATCCTAAAACAATATTATTAACAATACTTTATTCCATCTAAATTTTTCATATAAAAAGATTGAAGAAGTTACAAATTTATTTAAGCCAAAATTATAATAAACATTCAATAGGTTTTTAAGAAAAAGTTTATCTAAATTTCGTACACTGAGAACAATTAATTAATGTTAAAAATTAAAATATACAATTATATGTAAATTAATATATTCAACAGTACTTTTTCACATATGTCGATCATTTATACTATACTTTGACATATATATAAAGAACACAACACAAAAACCAAAGGAATATAGGCAAGAAGTTAACTAGAAACATAACCATTATTATCACATATAATGATTGTTTCAAAAATCAATTTTCACAATTTAACATGTGCTTAACATTTTAAATTAATGTGAATCTATTATAAACAAACACAACACAAAATGAATATAAATAAAGATGGCTATAGATGCATAACTTTTACATTATGCTTATGTAGCCATCTGATAAAATATATACTGCATTTGATTTGAAAGTAATTATTAATAATTTCAATATTCATTGTCTCACTTCTCATTTCCCGATTTTTTTTTTTTTTCATTTAATTGAAAAACGCAGTAAATTAATAAAGGTTTTTTTTTTTTCATTTCAAAATTTTTTTTTTCTTATATATAGAGCAGATATGTTTTTCTCCCTCTGCAATGATTTGATAAAGGTCAGTGTGCATTTCTATTTTGTAACAAATAGCTATATTCATAATTAAATTCTATATTAATAAATATAGAAAATTCCAGCAATAAAGTCATTGTTGATCAAATATGAGACAAAACAAAAAATATTTTAGGTAACAAATTTATGGATATGAGATTTAAAAGCTATTAAATTAATAAAAAAGAATCTTAGAAAAAATCTAGTACTGTTTACCTTAAAATTCCTACATCAAGAAGGCAAGATGCGATAAATCCAAAATTTAAGTGAAAGATGCAAATGATTGAGATATGAAAATGATTAGCATTTCAATTAGCTGGTAAAGTAGGTAGGAGCAATGACATTTATAGTCTGTATAAAAAGGCAGATTATAAAGCTGGTTCTTCATACAGAATTGCATTTGCATGTGTAACTTACACATGCCTTACTTACTTGCAGGAACAAGAAAGTACTGGCATTTTATTGTATTAGGATTGAGATGAATTATTCTGCATTATTACTCCTTACATTGGTTGGCATCCTATGTTGTAAGAATATGCAATCAATGCCTCAAAAAGTGACATGAAAAGTGTAATTTGAGTTATGATCGAGTGATGCCATTCTATTTGTGGGGCAAGTGGGACAATATCTGCAGCATCAACTGATAGTTGCAACTGAAATTTCCTTGAAATTGCAGCAGAGACCAATTTATATACAGTAATACATTTAAAAACGAACATGGAAGCATAAGTAGGACCATATAAACTTTTCAGAAGGAAAAAACAATCACAAGTCCAGCACTTGGAGTGACTTATGGGGCGATATTGAATATTCATTGCATTTTTCAATTTCTAATTTAGACAGCCACCACTGCTAAAATGCCCCATCTTAAAAACCACCACAACTCTACCTTTCAACAAGTAATATTTGACAACACATTGTTCATGCTGTTCTGAAATTCCCTAATACAGAGATTAATTGCTGCCCTTGGCAACACAGACAATTTTAATAGTCATCGGTGTATTTGGAACTTGCTTTAAGCATATAATACCATTTGTATTAATTTCAGTTTTTAAATACATTTTATCCATAAAACTTTAAAAAATAAGTAAATAACTTAGAAATGTCAACAATAAAAATACATCAAATGCACAAGAAAAAAATTCATATATATTGCAGATAAAATGTTCAGCCATTTTATGTAATGCATGAAAAAACATAAGTTACACAAAATAAAAATGTTTTATAATAATTGTACAGGTAGTGTCAAATAAAAGAATACCTTTGTATTTTGTACTTGAAAATATATATCTGTTTTGTTTATGAATCTGATATGTTGACCCATAAATTCCTCCCAAATTAATTTTACTTTATCACAACAAATTTAATGAAATTCATAAAGAAAATATTATGAATTAAAGCTGTAAAACATTTTATCCCAAACTGTAAATAAATTTTTAGGGAATCTAATAAAACAAAAAGTTATGTTCTATATTAAGTTTTAGTGAGAAAAATCACAGGCGAAATTCAAATAAAATGAAAACATTTTTTAAACCAAAAGCACACACTTGAATTTTCATTTCTTTTTCCGCATCCCAAACTCGAATATGCCTGACATCTCCTGATGCTAATATTTGTGATGCATGCTGCTCCCACTGCAACACTAATCCAGATCCTGCAGAAATTTTTAACAAAAATTGAAACTGTGATTAGATATATGTGACTCTAAAATGAAAGATCATTTCAGTTAGTTTGATTTTAAATTAATTATATAAATATATTAAATAATAATGCTAAAATATGCTATTTTAATGGAAGTCAATTTTTAGAGTTAAAGAAGTTGTATTATTTTTTTGGTTGAGAAATAATGAAACTCCTGTCTTTAATTCTCATGATTAATTTAGTTAAAAATACAATTTTTTTTATTAAATCTAAATAAAAATGAACATTATTAATATGAACAATATTTCCTTATTTAAAATATAAATGTCATTTTTCTTTATGTGCATTTATTTGTTCAATAAGAAATTATAAATAAATGCACATTTAATTGGGAAAGATTCAGAATGTTGTTCTAATCTTTCTTTAAAAAAATATTGAGATTTTCTGTTGATCCCTATGAATATTAAAGACAAGTGAAATAATTTCCAAGCATAACTAATAATAAAGCAGCAATTAATCCAGTACACACCTCTGGTTGATGGTAATAAATCTTGAATTATTTGAAATGCAGTTATCAGTCTGTTCTCAGAATCGCTCACATAATTTTTCCAAATCTTTATTACACCATCATCTGCATAAATTAAAAAAGAAATTTTACGAGTTATTCTAAAAATGAACAAAGCTAGATTTACATAAATTTATATATAAATGTTTGGAAACTTGCTGGCAGTTTAAACTTCTTAATAGGTTTTTTTTTTTTTTTTTTTGCTAGGGAAAAAAAAAATACATACTTAAAAAAGTTTCTACTGTGTTTATATGAACCATTTTCATTAATGCTTAGATGGAATTAAACTATTTAAATAATTATAATTCATAAATTCAATTTCGTGATATCTTACCTGAGCCTAACATTAATAAGGTATCATCATGTGCATTTAAGAAGTCTAAAGCAGTGATCCGTACATTTTGATGATTGCGAGCATTATCAGATCTCAAAAGATAACCTTTCTCCCAATCCCACACACTGCAAAATAAATAAATGGTAATGACTATATTAATTATAATATAAAATAATTAATATTAATTACATTCATAAAAATTTTACAGTGAAAAATTTCTATTTAAAAAAAATCATAAACTTGATTAACCCTTAAGATTGAAAAATAAAAAATACATTAAAATGCAAGCTTGTTAAAATTACAAGAAACTACTAAATGAATTACATTGCAATACTTAACAAAACTACAGTAATATTTACATATTTTTTAAGTCTTTTTATTTAATATAAGCAGATGCAAATAAATAAAAAAATTTGCAATTCAATGTTATTAACCTGAAGCATTCTTTGTCAGTTACCACCATGTGGGATTCATAAGGATGGAACTTGAGAGAAGCAGGAAGATTTAGATTTTTGTTTATAAAAATTTGCTCATCTATTCTACTATTCTCTGAAATAAAAAAAAAAAAAAAATGTAACATTTATAAACAAAAAGAAACATTCAATTTTTTAAATTTTAAATGTTGTCTTATATGTATTGAGCAAACAAATATCAGACAGCATTAAAGCTAAAAATTATACTTGAGTTTAAGAAACATTTTTTTTTTCTGGAGCTTTTTCATAACTTTCATCGGTAATTTCAAAATAATTATATTTATATTTCGATACATTGATATTGCATGGAAAATACATTACAGTATTGATATTTTTTACTTATTTCAATCATACATACAATTCCATACCAATATTCCCATATAATTGATAACTAATTTAAGAAATAATTTTGGCATTAGAATACATTTTTCTCTAGACTTGTGTAATGTTATAAAATGAATAAGCTAAGAATATTAGATACTAGTAGAGGAATTCAGATGAATACAAGGCTCACCAAATTTACAAAAGTGTGATAACTTTTTAAATTTATAAAAATTATACACAACTTTTGTAAATTTGGTAATCTTGACTTAGATTTAACACAATGGCCAAGAGAAAATCTGTTAAGAACAAAAAGTATAAGTAGCACAAAATCAGAAACTGTTTTTAATAACATAATTTAGAATTAATTATTTGTAGATCAATTAATTTATTAAATAATCTAATGATTATATTACAACAAACATAATAAATATATTAGCATATATATATAATCACAAAGAAAAAATATGTTATAAGCACTTCTTTTAGTTAGATATCTGAATAAAAAATAAAATGCAATCCTTTTTTAAAAAAAGAACATATTTATTTATTATTCTTATAACATTAGTTATTAAAATATAATAATGCTTACCAAGTTTTTTTCTTTCTTCAAGAATACCTTTTCTTACAGATTCATTCCGGATATAAAAATATTCCTTCTCTAAATGAGAAGGACTATCTATATCATTTTCATTCATCTAGTACATTGAAAGAAAAACAGTTAATTTAAAACATTAATAATAAAGTGCAGTATTTTTCTGTAATAAATAAATTGTAGGTACTTTCAACACAGGTTGACTAAAATATTTAGTACTCCAAGCTACATATTCAGTTTCAATCAGAGGTGTTTTAGGCTCTTGACTGTCTTCTGATTCTTCACCCACTTCTCTAATTTGCTGTAAAAATAAATAAAATTTAAAAAGATCATGCTAAATTTATTCAAAATTAGACAAATTTAAAAACATCATAATAACATATTTTTAATCTTTTAGAGTTCATATGCATTATCAACAAAGCTTAAATTCATCAATATTTCATTAAATTCTTCAAATTTTTATTACATATTTAATATGTTACTTTATTTATTTATTTTCTTCTTCTTTTAAGTCAATTTTAACAAAATTACACTTTTTTTTTTAGTTTTTAAAAATTTAATTTAAAGTAAATATAAAATAAAATTATTAAGAAAAGTAAATCAATGCAAAGGTTAAGATAAGGTAAATTTATATATTATTATGCATATAATATAATAGCTACCAAGTCCTTCTTCTGAAAATGTAGTAGAGTAGCTAAAGCACACAGAATATTTTGTCCCATTATTTTATATTGAAAAGTGTAAAATTAAATAATAAAATGATTACATTTAAATAATGATAATCATTTATATTTATCACTTTTCTATTCTGACAGCTTAAAACAACTTTTAAATCTTGATTATATGAAATGCACAAGATTTACGAATCTTCATTTGATATAGATAAATTAACTGAGGTATAATTTTTTTTTATCGTATAAGTTGCATTCGAGATTCATGTTTGAAATAATTTTTATTCGCTAACTATTTCTTTAATAATTTATAATAATTATTTATAAAAGCTTTGAATTCTCTTTGGTTTTTAACTTGCTTAAAAGAACCTAACAAACTTTTGTTTCTTTGTGAATACATCTTGAGACACATAATGAAAACATAACTTAATTATAAATAATACATTTGTACTTGTATACCAAAATTTAACATTCCTGATTAAATTAAAAATTTCTTATGACATTACTTCTGCAAAAAAGTAGAATTTGTTTACTTTAATAATAATAAAATCTTAGTAAATTTGGCTACTTAAAAATTAATAATTTTACCTAAAAGTTGGCTTATACCATTTTTAATCAGCCATATTAAAAAAAAAAATCTTTCATTTAGTGAAAATAGACTGTAACAAGATATTATACAATTGATTTCTTTTCTCAATGAAACAAAAAATAAGCAAAGTCACCACACTAAATTTTTACAAATTTATATAAACAAATATTACTATTCATTCAACTAATACTTCCATTTTTCTATAGAAGAAACAAAACAAAATACGAAATTTTTTCGATTATAACTAAAGTACTATAAAAACATGATTGCATTTTTTTATATCATTGGCTAGCTCAACACATTCCATTAACAAATTAATTTTTGGTTGCAACAATCACAAGTAAATGTTCACTGGTTGATTTTAATGAGAAGGTGCTAAGTCATTGAATGAGAAAAAGTTAAAATTTCTCATTTCAAAATTGATTTTTAATATTTAGATAGAAGCAACTTCAATTTATGCTGATAGCAAAAGAATGTAGAAGGTTTGCAGTTTTAAATTGGTATCCTTTTTATATATATTTAAAAAAAATATATATTCAATATAATCCTAACTATTATTCATATTGGATTGTGACATATTTAAATTTACATACACAACATACAGAAACATACAGAAACTTTTTTTACATACAGAAACTTTGTTATTATTTTATTGATTAAATACATATTAAAAAGTGAGGTGATTAATAATTTTTATACACTTTCATTTAAAGGATATGTTATTTGTAACACACCATATTATTTACACATTCAAGCAAAAGAAATCTAGTCATTTGTTAGTTTTATTTAATTTTTATTTGGTTTGAAAATTTGACTAATTTTTTTATTAAATATTATTCTGATAAAGGTCACATTGTATTCAAAGCCACAATGCATTGATACAGCCCAAAATATATTTACAACTTTCTTTGTTCACAAATAATTAGTTAGTTCGAATCTGTAATGAGTATTAAATAAATGCACCATTATAAATGTTGAAGAAGATACCACCTGAAATACAACTGATTTAGTTAATAAATTATAAAGATACAGTAATAAGTACCCTTGGGCCTTTATCAAATGTTTTTCTAATAGGATTAAACTGGGCAAAGTACTGATACTGTTGATAAGGAGCATTTGAATCTGTCCACCTATTTGCAGGCTTTCCTAATCTATTGCTATCTTGTCCAGTATGAGCAACACCATTTGGCCGAGTTGGAGGAGATTCCCCTCTGAAAATTTGTACAGTACTTATGATTCAGAGAATATTAATTCCCATACATGATGAATATTTAAAAGTAATATTTTTTTAAAAGATAGAAATTGATGATTCAATTACACATCATATTCTTATGCAATTATTTTGCACTTTATTTTAACATTATGCATCAAAATATTAAAAGCATTTTATGTTCCTGTTTTTGTTTTATTTATTTATTTATTATTTTTTTTTTTTTTAGAGAACATTGAATTACTTTTAAAAATATATATATAATTTTCTAAAAACCATGTTTAAGATGAAGTTGCAATATAATGCTTTTTGAATATTGGTTCTCAGAAGATTTATATACAAGGAAGATCATAATTATTAACTTTTTTTGTATATAATAAAATTTCTCCGAATCAATAGGCAAGGAAGTACACAAGAAAGTAAACCATTCTTTTAATCATTATGCTTAAAAAAAAAAAACAATTTTATAATTAATTAGAAATTTTACACAAAAATTTTCTAAATAACAAGAAAAAAATTATAAGAATAATACATGTCTACAATAAATAACAGAAATGAAGTGTCAAATTTGTAAAAATGTTTATGATCATATTTAGCCACAACAATATCGGAATTGTACAATAATAATTAAGCAATTACAGAATGATGCATATTACAGAATATTACATATTACAGAATGATGCATATTCTCTTTTATTAAGACAATGACATTATAGTAATTATCAATTAAAAATAATTTTTACAATTATTTAAAACTTTCTCATTATTGTTGTGTTTAACATGCAATAGCTTATATTAAAATGATATAAATTTCAAATTTGATTAAATTCACATACATCAGCAGTAAAACCGTTTGATGTTTATAGTAGTGAAGAAAACAGGCAACAGCCTTACAATTTAAATGAACCACCAAAACATTGCCACAAAATTTGAGATGCATATTCACAATTGTAACATTTATATTACTATAAGATAATGAAACAAATGTTTTTAAAAAATCAAGGAAGTCTGCATTAAAATATGAATCTATAGGGTTTTTCATGACTTAAGGCTATTAATAGGTATGTTGAAATTATTTTTAGAGTTTAGATTCAATTAATAATTACATATAAGTTTTATTAAATACATAATGTACCACACCTTTTTGAAATGAAAATGCAAGCATTTTATGTACAAAAAAAAGCCTTCAGAGAAATTATACCAATGCATAAAATATGCCTTCATGAAAATCATATCAATACTAAACTTAGCCACTAATTACAATTTTTCGATAACAAAAAATATGATAGCAACAATATATTTATTTGAACAGCTATTGAATAAGATTAAATAAGTTTGCTGTAATTAAAAAATAATCACATAAAATTTTATATTTTCAAAAGCAATAGAAGTTTATAATTGTACAAGATAAGAAAATTGAAAATAAATAATAGTTTAAAAAAAAACACGCTTTTAGAGTTAATCAAACTAAAAAATAATTGTTAACATAAGAATAAAATGACTGACAAGAAAATGAATGTCACTGTTCTAAAAGCGCGGAGTGCTCGATATCAATCGTTATAATTTTTCACTAGTTTCATTCTGAAATGCAGAGTTAGTTTTAAAATGTCATACAAAGCACTCCACGCTTTTAGAACAGTGACATTCATTTTCTTGTCAGTCAGTCATTTTATTATTTTTTACTTTTTATGTTAACAAGCGTGTTTTTTAAACTATTAATTTATTTTTTACTTTTTAGTTTGATTAACACTAAAAAAGCATGTTTTTAGTGTTTTTAAACTGTAATATTTAAATGAGGTCCGGTACAGAGGAGTGGAACTATATTTCTTACAATAATGTAATTGTGAGTAAAACAAAGGCTAAATGCGAATATGTCGAGCCAGCCAGGATTTGAACAAGGAATCTCCTGACCCGTAGTCAGGCGCGTTGTCCGCTGTTCCACGTAGGTTTGAATGTCTTTACTAAATACTTTCCTTCTACATAGGTTAAATTGCTCTTCAAAATTAAAATAAAATCTCTAATCCTGGCTATCCTAATCATGATGAAATAATAAACTTATCAAACTATTTTAGTGTCGTTGGTCCTTGATAAGTCTACAACTTTTAAATTAAATTTGATCGCTGAAAGTAGGGCAAAATCGAGCCCAAAGAGTCAGTTACAAACAAACATACAGGTGAAACTAATATAAAAGCGTATTAAAAAGAATCAACTGTTTTCTTTCTGAAAGATGCATGTAAATGTTTTTGCAGCTTAAATAGTGTATATGAGGAGAAACTGATCTCCAGGGGAAAAAGTCAGTTACATACAAACAAACATACAGGTAAAACTAATAAAAGCGTATTAAATTTTTTTTTTTTTTTTTTAAATTTTTGTAAAGTATTTTTTTTTCTGTAGTCCATAATTAATCACAAAATTTTGATATTTTCCACAGTAATTAAGGAGAATGATGTAGATAGAAATTCAGTAAATTATGACAAATTATTCTCTAAATCCAGTCTACTTACGTTAAAAATGATGGTCTTCCAGAAGGGGATGATGGTTCAGACATTGAAGGGATTTTTCCATTTTTTGTAGCAACAGAATGATGAATTTCATTTACCTTTAAAATATGTAATAATTATATAATAAAATGCTGATGAATATTATCTTACTTATGTTAAAATTCAAATTACCTTATTTCTTATATAGTTAATGAGTTGCTCTGCTAATTTAGCAACCTCAGGATAAGGATCGCAAGAAAGGGTGATCAGTGTTTTCCAGATATTTCCAAATACTGATGCATAACCTAAAGCTCCATATGGACTATGAATGCCAGATGACACCATACTGCTGATAGAAGTACTTGAGCTAACTCTTCGAAGTCTATCCAATGCAAGACTGTTTCCATCCCCAGAGAAACTCATATCTGAAATAGCTTTAAAATGGAAAAAAAAAAAAATCCATACAATTTTAAAATAATCTAACAAAATGGGCATACAAAACACAGACAGGAAGTTAATACCTGAAAAAAACAGAGATTGTATAAAGTACAATTACAAGGTAATATTCAAAAATTTGAACAAGTTTCTGTTATCTTTTAATAATTATAATTTGAAAAACTATTTTAAAAATGAAACACAATTTTCCTGATACTTCAATATTCATATTAGCAAAGTAACTGAAAGGGGAATATTTCCACAGTATTTATACAGATACTATTAAAAAATCTTAAATATAACTGTATCAAAATATTTTTATTTCATATTGTATATTGTATTAGACTAAAACTAATTCCCAAAATCTATAAACAGATTCAAGAGTAGCTTTAAAGAAGTAATAGTGCCATTCTATTTTAAATACAAGTTGAATTTTCAACACTTTTCCAAAAAATTTTATGATTTAGAAAAAATATGAAGTAGGGAATCACAATCCCTTTTTTTAAGTTATTAAGAAAGTGTAAAAAAGTTCTTCATATACCTATTTGTAAATTGATATATGTATTCAAATAAAAAATAAAGGGTAAACAGAACACTTGTTTTCATAATTTGTTACTTGCAAAGCTTTAATTAAATTCTCAGGTTGTCGAATGAAACTGCGAAAGTTCAAGATAAAAGGAGAACCGTTATTTGATGCAATTTTTAATTTTTATGTTTTGCAAAATAAAAAATAATTAATTTTCTAATAATAAGAAAATACCTATATATAAAATTAAAGTCATATGAAATGTTGAAACTTATTTTTAAATTTTAAAAATAAACTGTATACATTGTTTTGTTTCAATATGAAGCACAGTGGATATTTGGCTAAAACTACACAAACAAAATTTTTTTAGGTACTTTTTTTTTAAGAAACACAATTTCCAACAAGATTTTTAATTAAAAAATAATTTATTTATAAAAGGCAGTTTAATGGCATATATATATATATGAAATGTTTTCACTGTTATTTAACTCAAAAATTGATTAGTCAATTTAGTTTTTAAAATATGGGAGAAAGAGAAATATGTTTTACAGAAATAAGCAATTCATCATTAGGTTAAAAAAAATTAAAAGAGAATATCAAAAAGTCATTGATGTTGACTGTCATATACTATCAAGCAGATCTGTGTTTTTTCAAGTTGACATTTATAAAATTTTCCAATGCAACTCATTAAAAAAGTTACGCAAATGAATCTTTTGTTAATATTAAAGAAATTGTTTTGGTTTTTCATATTCTTAAGATGTAAGATTAAAAATCTCCCAAAAGTTTTTATCAAAATATTATCTTCAAATTTTATGTTCATCAGTTTTTTTTTTTTTAAATACAAAAACATAACTGAATTATATTAATTTAAAAATTCCAAAGAACATTGTATTTTAAATGTCAACAAATATTAGACTGGCTCTATAAACAGTTTTAGTGCGGCTTTAAGAAAATAAAATCAGCAAAAATCAATCAATATTAATCTTTTTTTAAAAAGTAAATTGCTCTTATTTTTTTTATCAGAAAAAATTAAATTTGAAAATCTTTCATTAATTACAGTGTTCTTAAAGTTTAAAACATCACTGGGCTCCCTTTTCACTTAACAAATTAAAACAATATGATGGATTTAATTTTTTTAAATATAATAAATATATAAAACAACAAAACAAACTTTGATTCAGAATACAATGAAACTCACAAACATTTATTTAACACAACATAAGCAAAAGACAACAAATTAAAGATTTCTACTTTTTTTAACACAAAAATGTTTTGGGATAGAATGTGTGTGTGTGTGTGTTTTTTTTTTTCCTTAATATAAATAAATGGTACATTAAGAAAACACAAATGTGACATTTAGCATCAATAGTGGTAAATGCACTACTTATAATAATTTTAAAAATACATGGTAAGAAAATTATTAACACAGAAAGTTTTGTTTCTTATATCAATTCTTAATTTTTCAACAGTTCTTAAAAATTACATAGATTAATTATATAATTAATCATGCAAAGATGAAAGTCAGTGCATTAAGCTATTTATGTGTTGAACAAAAATTTCTGAAATATTCTTCAACTTTTAAAGCACATCAATCAATAATGATCTCTGTAATTAGCACATTTTCCTATATATAAATATATCATCATTTTAATATTTATTTTGTTAAAATGTGAGATTTTACTTTTTTAATATTGTTAATTTCAAAGATAAATTTGTGAAATTGGACATAATTTGTATAAAAAAGTGAATTGAATTTATATAAACAGTTTACCAGAACCAAATAAAATTCTCTTGTATTTACAGACAGTCAAATGGATAATCTACGAGCTATCAATAAATTAACAAAAATTATTTAATACATATATTATGAATAACAAGCAAAATTTTTATCTACACTGCCTTCTAAAAATTAATGGAAAAAATCAGAAAGATTATGACAGTAAAATTTCTATTTATTGGAATTTAATGAAATATTTGTTCTATTTGATTTTTGCTTTAAGGCAGTTCAAAGACTACAAAAAGTTGCAGCATTAATATCAGCAATACAGCTCAATACAACATCCTAAACATGCTTAATCAGGTTCAAGCCCAGAGAATATGCTAGGTAACCCATATAGCCAAAAGTCTGCTCACACATATGCTACTAATTGCATCTGCACAAAGATAAAAAAATTGCATTAAGAATGTTGTCTCTATATTATTGAGCAACATTAATGCTTTTTTTGGATGATGCATAGATCATTGTAGCCCTCCAAAGATATGCCTGCTCATACACATGCAATGGGCCTATCAAATTTTCTTATTAATGGATAAGACTAGGTAAACAGTAGGTTCTCAGCATCTGCCAGACTAAAAAGGTTCTGGAGTCACTTTGCTGGATGTGGATCATCAGAAAAAATCTGGACTCACAAGTAAGGATACAGACCTCGATTGAGTTGTATTCTGACTAATAGAAAAGAGTTTAATTCAATCTCTCATTTTGGCGGTGTTGTATGAAGGTACATACTATTATGAAACATGTTTCTTCAATGTAGATAAAAAATATTCATGAACAAATCACTATATAATATTAAGCTGTATATAGAAACTTACCAAGTAGAAATATCATTATGATTTTTTTCTCAAAAACAGGAGTGTAAGAAAATTCTTATTAACTTTTTAATGACTTTTACTTAGGCGCTTAATATGGTAAAATAAAAAATCCTTTTTAATTTACTAAACTAAAAAAAATAACTTACAAAGTTGATTAAGAATGTTGGGTAGAAAATATTTGTCTATTCTTATTACTTAAAATTTTTTGGCCCTTTTGAATTAAATAAAAAATTACCTTTTAAATAAAATCAATCCAACTTTTGATTTGTTAACAATATGCTTGCAAATTGAATTATATATATGGCATAGCAAAAGCATGAATAAATAAATGCAGATTACCTAAATACTACAAAAGTTAAATATATAGAAACATTGATCATTTGAATAAAACAATTTCAAAATTATATAAAATAAAAATAAAAAAATTGCAAAACTTTAAATAAAATTTTTGTATTTGTTGACAAGATAGTGTTTTGTTTTATATCTGATTTCTTAATAATAATTAAAATAACTTCTCAAAGGATATCTGTAATTGGAGTCTTTTTTCAATAAGTAGAAAAAAATGAAATTGCATTAACATTTCGCAAGGCAATAACTATGCTGAAGAGCCGATGAACAAATTTAGAAAGTTAACAAATCCATCCAACATTATGCCCGAACAGTTAAACTGATTTTGATATTAGTTATTGAAGTTGCTTTTTTATCTTGCACAACTCAGATTTGTTGATGTAACTGTGAAGTGGTTACATTGGTTTTGAAAATCAGGATTTCATTAATGTAAGAATAATGAAATCAGATTTGTAATTTTAGACTTAAATCAATATATATTGATTTATTGCCAGGCATTATACCACAATACTGGACATCTTACATACAACCGCTTTATTTATTTTTTTAAAATCTTCTGCACACATCTATCACACTGAATAACAGTCTTCCTGTTCCTTCAAGAACAGGTGTAGCAATTCTGTAATTCTCTGCAGTTAGCTGCAAAAAGATAATCTAAGGCACTTGAAGTTCCAATTCATTATCAGCTGTATCGTCTAGATATTAATTTTGTTCTTAAAAAATTCATTCCGCAATCTATGAATTATATAAGGGTTTACACTCAACCATCTTACTCGAAATGATTGATTCTGGGCCACTTCTATTCAGCCAATGGATTACTGTCATAATTCTCCAGATAAATGATATCAAGTACTATTATTTAAAACATAGCTATCTCAAAATTGCAGTTACTATATGCAGAAACTGCAGACAGTCTGTTTTGCTTTTACACTCTGACAGTTTTATAGAAAATCTGTCTTCCTCAGACAAGGTCACCTTATCAATTACCCTTGTCAGACAATTTTGGCCGCATGCACAATGTTATGCAACAGCAGTACCCTTCATTTGCATATCTCCTTCTGATGCAGCATTAATTTTTATTTATACTGGGTAATTCTTATGAAGATTATCTTGTTTTTGGCTATGTAATAATGAATTTTCTGATTTTTCTAGAAACCAGTATATTTTTAAAAAAGTAATTTGCAAATTATTAGCTAGTTTGAATATGTATACTAATAATTACTTCCGATTATTTAAAAAAAATTATGTGTATATACATTGATATACAATGGAAGATGGGAAGAACACATTAGTATTAAGGTTGATACAAAAATTAAGGCCAATTTTTTATTTCAAAAATATAAAATAGTCTTTATTATTTTTCAAATACCTTTTCACATTCAATTATGAAATCAAACCAAATTGCAAATCATTCTTAAAAATCCACTTCAAAGGAAATAGAGGATTTTTGGCTAAATTCTACATGCATCTGATCAATTTAATCATTTGGCTTAATTGTGCAGTTTTCAGTCTAGGAACCATGACTATAATCAAATTTTGCATGTGTTTATAAGAGAAACACTCTCCATATCTATGAAAAATTCTGATGATGAGAAAAAATAGATATTTAGTTAACAAAAAATAAGTCATACAGGACTAAATAAATGTGGATTAGACGAAAAGAAAAACATGAATATGTAAGAACAAAGGAAACAAAACAACAAAAATGAGGTGAGGGAAAAAAATAACTAAAAGTGACAGCAAACTAATAAGTGGAGCAAGACAAAAGAAGGAGAAAGCTAATTTTAGCTCAAAAGAATCATCTTAATGAAGCACTCACTAGATCCTGGAGATCCTGATAAAGACATTTTCAATCGATCTCGTGAAGAAACTTTTCGCATTGCTATGCTCATTGTAATAGGAGATGGAATGTCTAAGGAAAGGAATATAAAACTCTATACTATAAATACTATTGCATTTGTAGGAAATTACCAGTACTTAAGTACAAAAAAAAAAAAAAAAAAATCCTGTATTTTAGATGAACTTTACTAATTTGGACATTAATCTTTTAGTTTACATTAAAAAAAATAGTGAATGGCAGTCTAAAATATTAAATAAGTTTCATAATGAAAATTATATAATTAATAATCTAAAAAAAATTAAATGGAATACTTTTAAGTACCAGCTAAAGTAGTGCAACAATTTTTATGGTGTAAATAATGCTGAACAATACTATTAATATAATATTAATCTGATTAAATTTTCTTTTTTGCAACAATTGTGTTAAGTTTTCTAGTTACCACATAATTTGCATATTGAATAGATTTTTTGCATCTTGTTAAATAGAAATATATTTAAAAAAATTTAAGTATAAAATGTTAAAACTAATGAATAATTTAAAATTCTTATAAAAATTTTGAGATAATTTAGGAACTGAAGAAAAATATTAATAATTTTAATATGATCTTGAACATGAAGAATAATATTTACGTATTTTATTTTAAAACTTACAACAAGATTTAAAACTGTAGCTCATAAATGAAAATCTGTTAAATTACTACTTTTATGGAAAAATATGGTGGTTTCAGTTATAAAAAGACTAATTAAATACAGTTTTCTTCAAAATATAATGACAGAATTATATTATTATTTGAAATTGTACTATACATAATTCTTTACATATTTATGTAAGATGAGTGAGCTTATGTTACTAATACCAACCTTAATGCTAATTAAAAAGCAATATAACAACAAGAAAAAATTTTAATCAAATTTTTTTTGGTCTAAACTAAAAGAAACATTGAAAATAATAATAAATGAAGAAACACATACCAGGAGCTAATAAATGATTTGCTGCAGATTCTTTAGCCTTTTCCTCTTCCATATATTGAAAACCAACAGCAACAAACTGATTCTCAAATATTATCAAAAACCACTGAAGAGCAGCAAGAACTTCCTGTTGAGCAGCAAGAAAATTATTTGTAACAATTTCATTGTAAACAGCTGAATTGTTCACAGATTCTTACAAAAAAATGTACACTACAAAAGCTTCCTTGAACACATTATAAAACTTAAATTTCATGTACAATTATAAAACTGCATACTTGTCTGACTAGAGGACTTCCATCATTTGCAACTTTATTGATCAACATCATGCCAATACTATGATCAATAGCATTTGCATGATCAGTTCTTTCAGCAGTACTACTTAGAAAAGTACCAAGAGCAAATATTGCAGCTGCTCGTACCTGAAAAAAGAAAAGGAAAATATATTATACTATATTAAAAAATATATATAATTCAGAAATTTAAAATTTGCCCTTCACAATAGAAATATCTTTATTATAATTAAAACTAATATAATAAAAGCATGAATATCTTCAATAAAAAATTAATTAGTAAATATCGACATTTTCATTAATGTAAAAATTAAACTAGACAAATTTATTAGAAAGAAGCAAAAGATATAGATTTATAGGATACCGGACCATTTTTTTTTCTAAAAAAGCATAAGTAATAATACATTAAGGTAATGTATTATTACTATATTTATTAATATGCATATTGCAACATCAAATAAACAAAAAAAGAAAAATTATTTACTTTCACTATCAAAAACATTCTAATGTACCTTTTGTTGATAATGATTATGATTCATCTCTAAATTATTTACAAATAATTTAGAGATATATAATTTTAAAAAAATGTGGTTATCAATTTTAATATCTTTTAAATGTATAGATTTATTCAATTTAAGGTTTTTACCTCAGGATCAGAATCAGACAATAGAGGTTCAAGCTTTTCATGTGCATTATCTCGAACCCCGCGTAACCGTGCTGGCTCATAATTGGCCCACATTCTACCTAAGCAAATTGCAACCCATTGCCTAAGTTTAGCATTTGGATCAGAAAGCTGCTCCAAACAAATTGAAACTATACCACTTTGCATAGCTGCAACCTAAAAAAAAAAAGTAACAAATATACTAGCATATTTAAATAAAATAAAAGTAGTGATATTCAAATGCAACTTAAAAACAGTGTCTAATTTAATTTACAGTTAATAATTTGAAAAAAAAAAAAAAAAAGATTTTCCAATACAACTGTTTAAAAATATCAGATTACGAAAACAAGTTAACTGAACTACTTGATGCATGCAAAACTTGCAGTTTTTTTCAATCATGTTAGTTTGAAATAATAAAAAATATTCATAATAAAATCAAATATTTTTTAGAATCAATTGATTAAAAAGTATTAATTTTAATTAATTATGATTTAAAAAATAATGCTTTTAAACATAAAAAAAATAATTTATATATACTTCAACTGATACTTGAGCATTAACTACATGTCAGAATTTATTGTTGCCATTAATGAATATCAAACAAGTTTTATGTTGAACAGAAAATATTCGAATGTTGTTAGAGAAGAAAATATTATACGAGTGATGAGTCATTGATATTAATATGCACTAAGGTTATTTATGAGTAATCAAAAGCATGCAGTTAAAACAAATACTCTTAAACTTGATAAAAAGAAAACATTAAAAAAAAGCTTATTTTACTTGACCAGGTCTGTAACCATTTACAATGCAAGAAACACAAAATGCTGCCATTGTTCTATGTTCAGCCTATAACATAGAAAAAATTTCATTCACCTTACTGGAAATTGAATAAAAAAATATGTAAAAAATAAATTGATTTTCAACTTGGAGATATATTTCACCAATTTATGATTTTTTTTTATTATTATTTTAAAAAATTGGCATCAAAAATGAAATGTTATTTAAAAAGAAATAAATGCCGCCATAAAAAATTACTTACAGGCATAAATGATTCTCCAAGAACTGCTAAGAAATATTTAAAGCTTCCATCTCGGATCAGATCACTTTGACAAGTCTTTAAAAAAAAAGTTACATACTTCAAAAACGAATTATAAACACTAATTTTAAAAGTATATATATGCTATTTTATTTATACATAAAAAGAAGGAAAAAAAAACAGTTTAATTTTTCATTAGTAATTAAAACAACATTAGAAGATTTTTTATTTATTAAATTTTTATTTTATTTTGAAAATCATCTTATTGCACTTATATATACTATTAATCTTATATATTTTTACAGTTACTTTTTAAGACATTCTTCATATACAAAATTTCTAATTGATTAATTTACTATTAAAGTAAATTATTTTGTAAAAAAAAAAAAAATTAAATAATACAAAATATTTCAGATAAAAAGAACAATTAAGTTATTTAGAAGAAAATAAATTAAATAAGGCATTTAAAAGTAAACTAAAAAGACTACTCCCAAGATAAATTAATTCTGCCAATAAAATTCAAAAAGAAATTATGGGACAAGAATTGCATTGTTGGCTGTTTAGCATTCAACAAGAAAAATATACAAAGAAACACAGATTCAAAATACAAATAGTCAGCACCATCTGTAAAAAACAATTTTAACAACAATAACATTTGTAAATATATTAACTAATAATAAAGAACAAATTTACAGTAAATTAAAGTTAATGCTAATTGAAATATGTTTTATCAGAATAAGAAAATGTAGTTGATTTTAAAAACCTATTCTCTATCTAATTTAGAATAAAGTTTGTTTTTTATATAAGCATCATACATTAGAATTTAATAGATATACAGAAACAGATACTTTATTAGATAAATTTCTTCAATTTCCAGTAAACAAAAATTTAAACTCAATAAATTATATTGGATTATTATATACTACAAATTGTATTTATTTTTTTATTAATATGAATTGTACACAGACACATTTCCTTATTTTTCATAAAATGGAAACTTAGAAGACATTATACAAAAATATTTTTATATGTAAGGTAAATATGAAAATTTTTATGAAATACTTACACAATCAACAGCTAAGACTTTGGCCCAAATGAATACTAACAATGGCCGTAACTCTCGTGCAGAACTTTGTAATAATTTTAAAACATAAGGGAAAATGCCCACTGACAGTGCCTATATAGTACATGAAATCAATTAAAACTAAGAACAAAATTATGTTTATCATAATTTACTGTATTTACAAGGAAGTTTAGGTTGGTATTAACAGACTGATGAAACAATATTTAGATTGCACATACACAATACCTTAAAAATATACTTATGACACTGCATAAAAAAATTTATGAAATTAATAAATTACTAACTAATTACCAATGAAATTGTTAATGCATGTAATTAAAAATTCAATTTATTTTTAAATGATTGATAAAATAAATTTTTAAAGATGATATTTCTTTCTTAACTTATAAATGAATGCCAACTTTATGCATAATTAATAATAACATATAAAACAAATAACAATAAACACAAATATTCTTTTAAAAAATTATGTCTTACTAAATTAACTGCCCATGGTCCAAGATCTAAGAAGCGGCCAAGTAATTCTAAAGCTCGAAGCCGATGTACTTGACTTAGAAGAACCTGAATATATAAATAATAAATATACAAGAAAATATATATAAATATACAAGAAAAATCAATCATAAATTATATATGTATATAGATATTTTCCATTAATATATATATAATTTCCAAGCAAAATGATTGAATATTTTTCATAATTAAATGCAATCCAAAAATTGTATTCTAAATTATTTGAAAATATTGTTAATATTTCAAGGTTTATTTAATGGCACACACTAAAAAATAAGGTCCAGGAAAGTCAAATTTTTAACAACTATTGCATATAAGAGTATAAAAAAATTGAAACTATACTACTGATTTTAAAAATATATTTATATATATAATAAAATATTCTCAATTTTCCCAAACTGTTTCAGAAGGAATAAAAATATTATTTAAAAGTTGAATATAAAATAATATAAAAATATTTCATAAGATTAATAACCATAAAATAGTAGTAAAAAATTGAATAAAATAAATTTAATACATATTATTTTATTAATCTATGCATTTTATTTCCCATATATAAATCAAAATTATTATAAATATTATAAATAAACTATATATTATCTTTACAATTTATATTAGTTATAGACATCTTTTTATAACTATTATCACATAATTATATTTAGTTAGCCCTATTTTAAAAACTACAAAAAAATTACTTTAAAAAAAAACCAATTTTTTTTTTATTTACTTAAAAATTAAATAAAAAAAGAGTATTACTAAGAATTCCCTTTACAATTCCTTGATATTCTTATAAAAGTATAATAACCTGCAGAACAATAGGCAGTTGTTCAGGGACACTGGAGGAATCCTGACTTAAGGATAACCAAACTTGGAATGCTGTAAGTTGCTCAGAGAAAAAAGGACTATATGAATAAGTAGCTGAAGAATCTTTTAAAAGTCCAGGTAATTGAGTCAAACATGTATCCACAGCAAGATCCCAGGCTTGCCTATAAACATACAGAAATATAAATAACACAATAATAAGTATTTTGCTTTTTTCGTGGAGATAGAATGAAAAAGTTCGTAAACATCTCCCACTATTTTTTTATTGCATACTTTTTAATGGATTGTATTTTTTTCAGAATAAGCTTTACAAGATATATTCTCTTTGGCATAACATATATAAGTTATGCTTATATATTAAGCTTGTTAAAGTTTATGTATTTATAACTAGTATAATATAATACAATTTCTTCTTAATAATCCAGAACAATAAAAATATATGAAAAGAACTAATAAAAATAAAATTAACTAATGCATTTATTTTTATCTTGAAAATTATTAATAACAAATAAATTAAATATAATACATATAACATATCTAATATATATCATATGAAATATATATAATATAAAATGTATTAATACTCACAATCATACCCACATTACTTCCAAAAACTGACATTAATTCACATAATCAAAATATTTTCCTTTATTTTTTTCTTAGCAGGTATTTATTTTTTACGATTTATTTATTTTATGTTAATTTTTAATGCCATACTGAATTCCATAAATATAGTTATTTTATGTATTTTTAATTTTCTTGTTTGTAAAATAAAATATTTTGAAATAATTTGCCAATGTTCATAACCCAAAAATCACAACTCATAAATTGAACATGCAAATAAATAACACATTAATAAATATAATTAACAATCTAAATGATCAAAATTTTAATCTCATGTTGTTTGGAATATTTTATTAGAACTCCATGTTTTTAATACGTTAAAAAAAAAAATATTATTCCAAGCAATCAGACAGTTAGTTAAAAAGTTTAATACAAAACAAATTTGAAGTTAGAGCTGAAAATCATCTTTAAGGAAAGGAATATATTTCTGTTAGTGAATATGGTAGTAATACTTATAAAATAATTTAAAAATTTGCTTTCCGAACTCAACTTAGAAAAAAAGTAAAAATTTTGGTATTTGAAAATTGGCACAACAAAATACACTAAATTAAACAAATTAATATTAATATAATCATCATTATCAATGGCGCAACAGCCCTATGGTGGGCCAAGGCCGTCTGCCAATTAGCAGATTTCGAAACATGAGATGGTTTTTTTTTACGGGATAGGGTTGTCAGCCCTACGCCCAATGCTGCGCAGTCATAATAGACCGGAATCAATTAAGTGGATTCCAAACTGCTACAAACATCCATGGCACCGCTGGGACTCAAACCCAAAACCTGTGGCATCGAGCGCTAGCCACTCGGCCATCAGGCCCCTAATATTAATATAATAGATTAATTAAAAAAACTATGCATAAAGAATACTTACCACATATGATGATGATAAGTAGAAGGCAATGATGGACTGGATACAGGAGTGCAGTTATAAAATCTCATTATTCGTTCTGCCAATAAAAAATTTCTAAATAGGCTAGCAACTAAAAGATCTTGACGAAAAAGATGTTGAAATGTTTCTTTTGGTAGAACATTCCATGCAATAGTGTCTGTTATAGCAGTAAAAATCCAGTTTAATTCACCCAACATAGTCCTGCGATCTGACACTTGACCAGGTATTCTGTAATTTTTAAATTAATGCAATAATTTTTTTAATTATGTAAAAAAAAATGATGTTTTTTTTACAAAATTTATAAAAATTAAAAAAGAAAAAAATTTATTTAAATTAAGAATTAAAAAAAGTATACTTTCTTGGAATAGTAAATATAATTTTGGTATTTATTTATTTTTTAGGCTACAAAATCAATAATTTAATACTTAAAGTGAAAAATGAATACTTTAATCAACTTATGGGTAAGATAAAACAACATTGTATGCAACTTTTCATTTAAACTATATATAGTATAGAAATTTGATAGAAATAATTTAAAGTTATTAATCAATTTGATGCAAAAAAAAAAAAAAAAAAAAAGCTATACATACTGATCAATTAGATCCATGGTAATACCAGGCAACAATTTCTTGTTGTTTTGAAGCACAAACCTACAAATATAGAATAATAATCATTAACAAACAAATTATAACAATTGGTCAAACATAACATATATATATATATATATATATATATATATAACATAATTGATATTAGAACAAAAGTATTCATGGCACAAAATTATGTTGAAATAAATACTAAAAAAAAATAATTTAAAAAATAAATTATTTACGAAAACAAATTTATCTGTGAATTTAATATTTTCATTGAATTTTCTTAATACATTATAAAATTTAAGATCAAGTAACTTTTTAAAAACAATAAAATTTTCAATACTAGTTTGTGTAAAAGCTATTCCTTTTATGTGCAATGTTTATTGAAAGTTTGGAAGGGAAAAAATATATATATAATCTTAAGTTCCCTTTAAGAGTTACAGCTGTAAATGTTGCATTAAATCAGGTCAGACTTAAATTAGGATGAGAGATGCTTTATAATATGACAGAAAATAAAATGAGCAAATTAAATTATTTATAAGAAAAATTAGTTTAGCTAGTATAACAAGTACAGTAATATAAAAAATGCTTATAAAGTATTCAATCATAAAAATAGAATATTTTAATTAAATTTATTCCTTTTTGTATACAGATAAAATGTTGCTATTCCAATAAACAAATAATATTTCAAAATGTATTTATAATAAATTATTACAATTATAGTATTTCCAGGAATTTTAATTTAACACTAGATGAATAATAACAATAAGAAGAATATAAAAATGGTACCACTGAATTTTTATCTCCAATATCGTATGTGACACGAATAATGACAATATGTAACGACAGCAATACTATACAACAGTGTAATTACCACTTTAGTGCTATAATGACAGGTGTAGTGAGGCATGATGTAAAGAGATCAGCAGGTAAATCGGGATTCATGGGTAAAATTTGTGTAGCTTCACAAGCAGCAAGTTGTATACAGGAACCATAGGAAGGCATTGGTGGTCCATCGTAAGGAGTCTTACTATTATTTACTAAAAGCTAAAAGACAATTTATAAGAATACAATATAATATATATTTTTAATGTAATAAATAACATAATATAATGACATGTAATATTAATTTATTACATAAAAATAATATTCTGATACAACAGTATTAAAGATTTAGATAAAAATTTGAAATTAATAAAATTTTTCTTTAAAAAATATATTTTGTTCAATTTGGAGAAAAAAAATCATATTGTTTATAGGTAAAGTTTAAATTGCAGTAGATAGAAATGTATTGTCTAGTTTTAGTAAAATGACTTTTTTTTTTTGGTAAGTTTAATTAAGAAAATATAAATAAATAAATAAAGTAAGAATGATTAAAAGAAAGATTTAGATATAATTTTTAGAAAGTATCAGAAAGAAAGTATAAAACTATGTATATCAACAAATCAAATACACAGTTTAATCCCAAGAAGATAAAATGCCTTAGATAATAATAATAATAATCATATTTTAAATATAATAACAAAATTAAAATACATTTAGGATTAAAAAAAAGAGGGAAAAATACTCAAAAACTTAACAGAAAATACTTTTTTTTCCCCACTGAAGATTTACTTTGAATAATAAACATATGATAGTTAAAATCAGTGAATGATTTATTTTGTTTTCAAAGTAATAATGCTTTCCATTAATTAATAACATAAAAAATTAATATTCATAGAATATATTATTTTAATACAACAGAAAATTCAATTTGTCTAATTTTCCAATAAGAGCTAATTTCATAATAATATTACTTACATCAAATTCTCTTTCATGTTGAATTGCAAAATTCTTAAAAGATTCAACTATAAGTCCAGCACAGGAGCAGTCATAGACATAAATGGATGGAGCACCCATCCATTGCTGAAGGTCATATATAGAGAGTGGTATGTATTGTGTGTAAGTCTAAAAATAAAGAAGCAATTCTTCCAGAAAAATTCAAATAAAGTTAAATAATATTATTTAATTTAAAAAAAATATGAAAAGTAAAATACATAAAAAAATTATATATTTTCTGAGGAAATCATGAAGTTGTTTTGATTTTGAAAACTTTTGCCTATATACATCAAAACAATTTTGGGATTTCATATGAAAAAATTAATCCAGAGAAAAAAAATTAATAATTATAGACTTAAAATTTCTGTATTTTTCTAATAAGATGAAATTATATTATTATGATGCTGACATGGTTTGAATGCCGTACAAAAACTATTATGTGTCTTAATTAATGCTACATTGGGAAAAAGTTATACTTTTGATAATTTTAAAATTAATAGCACAGTTTGATTTATGACCTCATTGTGTATTCCATATATGATTACATTTTTATAAAGTTTCATATATTTATCTTAGATTACGATTATCTTAAAAAAATAAAAAAGTAAGAGGAAACAAAAATGTTTTTTAAATCATTTTTTTTATTAAATAAAATTAAAGAATGGTTAAGTATATATCATAAAAAATATTCAATATAATTATATAAATATACATTGGTAATGGCAAATTACATTAATTAAATTTCTTTTCTGGGGTTCTGAGAAGAAAAAATACTACTTCATTTTAGATAAAAAGAAAAAAAAAAAATTATCACTAAAGTAACATTTAAAAAGGGACTATTTTTTGTTGTTGTAAATCCGTAATCAAATTATACAAGAAAAAAAATATGAAATTTTTATAATAACTTACTTTATTAAAAACCCATATTTCACCATTTGCAGTCGGTTTAGGAACACCATGTCCATTGTAATGAAATAAAACTCGTTCATCCTGCAAAAATTAAATTTAAGAAATATTTTTAAAAGAACTTTGTTTATAAAACATACTGTTCTAAGTAAATTATTGAATAATAACACAAAGATAATACAGAATGAATTAATATAAAGAAAAGGACTAAATATATATGAATAAAGGCCATATTAATTAATTATTTTTTAACATTTCCCTTTTATTAAAAATTGTTTGTTGACTATAGAAGATTTTATAAATTTTTATTTGAAATTAGTATTCATAACAAGTTTTTGTCGAACATTAAATAAAGTGAACAAAACAAAATGTAATTTAAGATAAACTGAAATTTACTGAAGGTTATACTTTGTAATAAACAACAGACTGATTATAACAATAAGCAATAAACAATTTAATGTCTTAGGACATTTAAAATTTAAATATTTAAGAATATAGAGCAATTTTTAAAGACATAATTAAAATCCATAAATAAAGTTTAAATGGATAACATAATTTGTTGAGAAAAATTTTAATTTAAGGTTTAATGTGATATTAATTTGATAATGTGTGTGTGATTTGATAATGTTGGGATAATGTGAATAGGATATCTTTTAAATGTACACATTAGAAAAATTAAATAATACAATATATGCTTAAATACCAACCTTGGCATTTCTACGTAATGAGGTACATAGTCGCTTTACTTCATCAACAGTAGGATCCAGGCTATACTTATATCTAGCTCGAGGCTGCCATTTTTCATACTGTTTTTGCAAAGCACCTGCTATTGAATCTAAAGCTTTTTGAGGCACAAGTGACATAGGATCTGTACATAAAACACAAATAATATTGTACTGAAATGAATTAAGATTCAAATACAGTACAAAATAATTTATTTTTTCACTGAAATTAAATATAATAATTTTGCATTAAAACAGTTTAATTTAATGTATTAGTATGAAAATGGGCAAAGAATTAGTAGTCAATAATTTATAAAAAAAAAAAATATTAAATTATAAATGAACAGATTAATAATTGGAAAACTAATTTTTACAATTATATTAAACAAAAATCTTTACATTGGAAAGTTAACATTTTTAATTAGATGAAATTAAACATGTCTAGTAAAGGGCAATTTTTAAATATCAGAATTAAATAAATAAAAAGACTTTTACATAATCACCCATGAAACAAAATAAAATTTTAAGTAACAAAATGGAAGCTATGCTTTAAATTAATGTAAAGGTGACAAATTAAATATATCAGACATACCTATCCAACACTCTAATCGTGCACATGGCTGAGTTTTAACTACATCAGGAGGATCAACTCCAACATTTAAGCATAAGACTAGGGCAACACTTACAGTCTTCATCTAAAAAGTTATTATCTTAAACACAGAACAAACACATAGTGCATGGGTGTATTCAAATGATATAAATATACATATATATACAGTGTCACTTTTAAAAGAATACAATTCAATTGCAAAAAAATCAAACATAATGATTAATTCTCAGCTATTATTAAAACATCAACAATTTTTTTTAAAACTAATATCTAAAAAAAAAATTTTTTTTTTTTTTTTACATTTTAATTTAGGCAATTTTTTTAGTCAAATAAATAATTTATTATTATAATTGTTTTTCATTTCCAATTTTTTAAAAATTCAATATCAACTTGCTTAGCAATTAATTTAAAAAATACAATCCACACAAATTAGAATTCTAGTATTTTTCAAGCGTAGAGCTACTTAATAAGAGCCAAATACTTTTTAAAAAATGCTTAAAATTGTATAAAATTAATCTTAAAATTAGTTTCATTGCACAGATGATACATATTAATGAAAAGATCGTATTGATAGTCAAATAAAACAGTCCAAAATTATTAAGAATCCTCTACTTTTAATATAAAACAAATTCTTGGACAACTAAATTATAATTTCAAATATTTTACAATAAGTGGCAGTTTCAAATTATTTTAAACTTATACCCTCTCTTTCATTCTCCATTTCTGAGTATCCGAGTTACTTCCTTCAATAATTTCAATATGTCTTTTATGATTGAAAGCGACAGGTATATACCAGTCTAAAAGATCACAAGCTTCCTCGCTGCAAGAAAAATCAAGCATTGTCCAAGGAGAAATCTATTCCTAAATCGACATATCGTATAAAACAAAACTACGAAGTGTAAACATTAGATTTAACATGTCTTATTAATTAACCGTTGCCAGCAATCCTAAAATTATATCACTTTAGAATACTTATATTAGCTTTCTGCTACAACTCATAAGCTGCATTTCCATCATATACTAGGAAGAACTGCTAACTGCACTGGATGATTGAAATCCATGGATTTGCTGAAACTTCGGAACGTCGCTCTGGAGCGTCAATTTACTGCAAATTCAAAATCTTGATAGACCTTGATGAAACTAGTAGCGAGTAAATCTCTGGTTGCCCCTGTAAAAGCCTACCAATTTATAGGATGGAACTGTGTGCCGCCGTGTTATTATAGTTAGTGAAAAAGTTATCACTGCCTTGAAAATCGAAGCAAATCAAGTTTATCTTTGGAGTAATTCTGTGATCGTGTTATCTTAGTTGCAGAAATAGCCAATTAATCTCACATCATTTGTACAAAATAGATTTATTTGTTTGACGAAGTGCCTTGGCTGCGAAGCTGTCACAAAACTTATATCTGGAATCAAAGAAGAAATGGTATTGACTCGATGCCAATGGAATGATGAAACAGTTGTAAATTTAAAAAAAGTAGCAAGTGTGTCAGGAATAAAGCGAGCCAGTTGAGGAAGGCGTCAACCAGTCATTGTGAAGCATTTGGATCTAGTAGAATTAGTCAGACTTTTCGAAAATTCAGCTGATATCTTATCAGCTGATGGAGGGGAAACCCAGACTTTCTTGCAGACTGTCCTGGCTCAGTGATTACTTTTTCAAGAGATTGTGAGGCATTCAATTCAGAACTTAAAAACTATTCTAAAGAAATTGAAGATAAATTGCTTGTGTTTAAACTAATACTAAATTATTTTGTGCACGTAATAATTATGTAACTTTTCTTACATTTTGTGTTGTGTTTTTGGGTTTTTACACAATTTAGGGAATCCTTTGACTAGTATGTCAGGGCCCCTTGCAACCGCAGAAATAGAGAGGTCATATTTGATTAAGAGGATTTGAGAACAGTAATTTGCCTCGGAGATTTGAAACCTTTAGATAAAATGATATAAGTAGCCCAGTAGTAGGTTAAAAAACTTAAATCTCATCTTGGATTCTGATGTAATATTTCGTGTTGGTGGCTGTTGGGTCACACAGATTTAGTTTTTGTTAAGAGACATCCGGAAATTTTGCCCCAAAATTATGAATTTAGATTTCTTGTTATTATATATCATTACAAAAAATATTTGCATATTGGTGCATCAGTATTACTAAGTAATGTTTGAGAAAAAATTCTAAGGAAAACTTCTACCTTCTAAATCTTCTAACAAAAACTTCTTCTATTTTGACACAATTAATGGATAACCTACCTACATAAAGAGTTATTCTTGATTATCTCTTCAACTGTTCTGGCATGGACTTTTGTGGTACATTCATGATTAAAATTAAAAACTCATGAAGAAGTATTCTCCATAAGGTATATTTATATGTATTTATGTGTTTTGTATTTAAAGCAGTGCGCTTAAAGATTGCGTGGGATCTGACATCGGAGTTATTTATAGCCACACTAAAGAGATTGCACACAGAGGGGAATGCGCTAAATTGAACTGGTGCAACGCATGAACTTTTCTCGGTGCTAATAGAGAAATAGAAAGGTTTCAAGAATTAACTAAAAAACTTGATGAAAAATTAGCTGATCATTTATCTGCCGAAAATATAGAACTGAAATTCATTACACTCAGAGCACCCAATTTCGGAGGACTTTGGATTTCTCTGCAAGTCTCTTAAATATCAGTTTAAGAGTCGTAGGGGCAGCAAATTTAATTTATAAAGATTTTCTTATCGTGGTTGTACAAATTGAAGGAATTTTAAATTCTTGACCTTTGTGTCCTGTATCAGCTAATGAGAATGATTTCGGAGTTTTAACCCAGCTCATTTCTTAACAAACAAATGTGTTTACTCAATTATTGAGCCAGATTTGACTAATTTAAATGATAACAGACTTAATAAGTAGCAGAAGATAACTAAAATTGTGCAAATGATGTGGAGAAAGGGGATTGTAATTATTTGTGCGAGTTACAGTAATCGAGTAAATGAAAATTTGATAAAGGCCAATGCTCGTATAGGTAATTTGGTATTGCTTGTTGAGAACAATTTGTCGATTCATAAATAGGTTTGATTTGTATTGTTACTGTATTTTAGGTGAGGTCGGAAAGATTCATGAGGCTCAGGTGGTCCGGCATCCTTAAAAAGATCTTTCTCCAAAATTTGTATCTTGCTCATTCCAGAGTGAGTAATTTCTATTGGAATGCAGGTTTTAAAATAATTGTTTACATTTATAATGTAATACCCCCTCCCCCCCCCCCACACACATATATATATATATATGTATATATATTACATTGTTTTGTGTGTGATTTTTTTTATTGTACCAATTGAGTTTATTGTAGCAACTATTATTGTTTATTATTATTTTAAACTATTATTGAAAGTTTAATTAAACTTGTCAATGGCCTGCGATATGTTGGCACGCAAGAGTTAGTGCTCAACGAATTGTAGTATGTTGTATTTTTTAACTAAATGCAACTAGTGTAAAATGTTTCAGTTTCGTGGTTCGAACTTAAGCACAGAACTTTTGAGTGCATGTACAAAAGAATTCCTTGAAAAATATAAAAGATTTTAAGCGTTTATTTTGGAGACCATAAGATTTTACAGAGTCTATATATTGACTCTATTTTTTTGTTTTTTAATTCTAGGTCATAACTTTAACATTTTCCAGACTTTATCTTTAAACCTCAAAAATATAGTGGATATAATGCCCTATGATCAAAGTGGTCAAGTAGATTTAACTTCTTTAAGTTATAGTTTGTCGGATTTATATTGGTTTGTTGGATTTGAATCGATTTGTCAAAACCGTACAAGAGAGTATATTGTACCAAGTACGGTTCTGCAGCTATTGCAATGAATGAAATAACAAAAAAGTAGAGATTCATATTTTTTATGCACTTTTAAAGATAAATATATTTTTATCAGCATTTATCACATTTTTAATTCAATACTTCTCATATTTGTTTTATAGGATTGATATTTGAAGAATAAGGGGAAATTTTTAATGTTTGAGAGGTTTTATAATAAAACTGAGATCTTGTATTATTTGCAGTCTTTCTTAGTTCATCATTTTATCCAAATATAAAACCAGAACTATTTGGGCATGCTTTTGATTAGAAATATAAAAATATTTACGTTTTATATTTTATTCCGATTACTTTTATCATCAATAAATGCAGCTTTGAAAATTTCAAAGATATTCACTCTCCTGTAAATGTAGAAACACATTGATTCTCCATTATTACATATAGATTTCTTATTTCTAAGTATTTTTCTAGAAGTCTTCAAAATCTTCAGTGATTATTAGCTACAAAAAGTTTGTGTTTACTCGCGGATATAAATATAGTTTTATCATTTACTTAAAATGTTTGTAAACATACTCACATAGTCTTTTTCAAATTATATTTATTTTTGTTTGAATTCAGAAATGTAATATATTTTTTTATAGATTATTCTGGTAATTGGAGTTTTTGATGTTTTATTTGCTGCTCTTTTTTAAATATCTTTTCCAGTTATTTTTTTGTATTGGGAAACACTTAAATTAGACTTTTTCTTTTTAATTTTTCAAACCATATATTATATATATAGATATTATTTTTAAAATTTTAAATACAGAAAGGCTTTCTAAGTATTTTTTTAAGATTTAGATTAATTTTTAAGTGATTTTTGCAAACATTTTGATTTATTTCATCATATAAATAAGAATTTTTTTTTGTATTTATTCTGTTTTAAAATATTTATTATAAGGCAAACTGCAATTTTGCTTCATGCGATAAAGAAAAGAAATCATTTAAATTAAAAAAGAGTTTTTGGAAAATCAGTAATATCTCATTGATAGTTCGATGATTCTAAGCATACTCATACTACTACTCAAAGCTTGATAAAAAATCTTTTCTTAATGGTATCGAGGCTTTACGAAATGAACCATGCAAATATTTCATTTGAGTAGTTCTTTGCGAATAATAATGACAATAGTTTATAATATCATTATTATCAATCCTTGATTGTTATCTATATCATTATTTAATTACGTTTTTTTTTTTTTTTTTGGTATGATAGCAGAATAAAGAAAATTTAGAATAAAAAGCTCATGGATATAATTACCAAGTTCATAAAGTGTGGGAGTAGTGAGCTTTAAAGAGGTACGAATTAATTTAGCATATTAGTTGAGTATCTATTACTTACTATAAAAGAAAATGATATTTAATGTATTCGATATTTCTATTTATGTACAAAAATTATATTTTGGTCCAAATTACAAAATTTGTGCCGTTGGGATTTGGCACCTTTTCTTGTAGAGCCAGCTGGGCGATAAGTTGCCAAATGTTTTCTTATACTATTTGCAAATCACTTAACTTCCAATCGCAATAAATTATTTGACGCACTTTGGCGAAAGGATTTTTTTATGGCAAATCCCAATGACTCCTATTCTGCAATTTTACAACATTTTGATATTTAAAAGAATTTTGCTAAAATATCGCTTTATAAATATGTAAATTAGCAGTTTTATATATTCAAATTTTGTAAATACTTGAAATAATACTAATTAATAAATAAGTAACATACTTATAGTTTAAATTATTTATACAATTTGGTTTGGTACGAAAAAAGTGTTTTATTCTTAGAAGTAACCGAAATATGTAGTATTATAATGCAATGCTAAAATGCCGTTAATTTGATGATGAATGGTGAAACCGAAAGCATGTTTAAAAAAATTCATAGTAATATTTTTAGAAAATGTTACTTTTAAATCAAGCAAGGAAAATAAATTACTTAATATTTTTTTAAAAAAATATTATTAATAAATAATAAAATCTTTATATAAATGAGAGACGTTGTTCGCAAAAAGTTTTAAGCTGTAATATAATGAACTCAATGATGGTGATTCTGCTCACAATTGATCTATCTACTTTTTTGCTATTTATTTTGGTTGCTTTTAACAATTTTAATCTAAAGATTAAAAATTTCGGATAGCCTAATTTTAATTAAATTTTTTCTTCAAAATTAAATTAAATAACTAGATTCGGATCAATATGTATTTGTATTAAATAAATAAGACACAGCCTGTGTGGCAGTCACAATACAGCAATATTTATTGTGCTATTTTCTAATATATTTTTGCATCATATAGATCTACAGTTTGATTATGAACTGCCATTGACATTGTTTCACAACGACATGTAACAAACTAGCAATATATATAAGGTTATTTGTATAACAAAAATTGACGCTTACATTTATGCTCAGCACATACGGAGACAAGCTACTTCAGAATGACAATATATATTTTTATATATATAGATTACTTTCGAGGCACCCCCAGGGAATGAGAGTGGCTGTAATGACAGTAGCTTGTCATGGAATAAATAGAATGATTTCTTTAAAAATACCCCCGATATGTTTTGTATACAGTCTCACAATTTCTCACTGCATGTTGAGGTCATGTAGATGTAAATGACACTAAAAGATCCTTCAACCATTAACACAACACCTTCGGGTTAGCAGTGGTTATCAAACTTTTTTGTTAATTTTTTCATTTTGTAGCATTTTTTGAATAGCATTAATTATTTCCAGAAGATTAACGTATAATTACATTTTCACATCTTTTAAAAGATTAATAGAATTTTGTAGTTTAAAGCTTTTTGGGAAAATGTTTACATTCTTGAGATTCACATGATATCATACTAGATTACATAACATTCTTGAGATAGAGATCTAGATTACATCACATTCTAGATTAGATTGCATTCTTGAGATTCACGTGATAAAATTCTTTCTGTTTAATTTCTTTTTTTTTTTTTGTAAAGATAGATCTCATTCAATGCAATTATTATTTACTAAATTTCACATATCGGGATGGTCGATCAGGAATGGAGGAAAACATTATCTTGGTAAAAAAGTTTGGTTAAAATTCCTTTCTAGTGAATAAAATAAGAATATTGTGGAATATTTTAATTTAATAAAAGTGTTATTAGTATAAGTTTTAAACTAATGTATTTTTTTTTTTTTTTTTTTTTTTTGTATGTGTATGTAAAATTTTGAATTCAATTTTGTGTGTGTGTGTGTGATAACAAACACGAAAAATAAATATCTTGGTTACGAGTAATCACTTCCTTTACTTGCATTACATTTCTTATATAAGATAAAAAAAATATCTTGGCATAAAATAAAATGCAAAGCTATTTCGTACAGATTCTGCAAACAGCATATAAATATAATAAAAAGTTAATAACTTATAAATTTGAAGAGTTAGAAAACAAAGTAATTAAATATATTTTAGGAAATAGATAACTTTAAAAATTATATTTATTACCTCAGCACTGGATTTCGGATAAAATTGAATTCTGGATTTAAATCACACCGGACAAATAGGATTAAAATTATACTTGAACTCTATATTTCGTAATTCCTTTCAAGTAAACGGAATTTGTCATCGCGTCTTAACCTACTATTTTACTAATTGGTATTCTTAAAGATAATTTAATGTTAGATATGGGCATTTAATAATATATGATAACTCATATTTTTTATTTTTTTGTACATCATTGAAATTGTTTTTGTCCTTTTTTATAAACTTAAACATATTATTTCTGTATTTTTGATTATTTGCTTTTTTTTTACAGATTTTTTTATTTAGTTATTTTTTGTATAATGTTTAAAATTTAAACTTGGGTTCAAATTATGAAAATATAATCAATGAAATGGCGGAATAAAATTCTTCTTACGTAGTTTTTAGAACAAGCACGAAATTGAATTCCTTATGCACAACAGATGGTATGTTCAAGTTTGATACCACTGCTTTGAAAATTTAGCGCTTTGGAAAAGGACAACATAAACACAGCTGAACTACAACCTATGCTAAATGTTGCTAAAGAAATACAATCCCTCTTTAACGTATAAGCAAATACTAAAAGCTCCTCAATGTAGCTGGGCCCGCCCAGCAACTATTTGGCGCTTTGTAACATGTAATAAATTAAAGCTCCGTACACAGTGCGCAAACAAATTTTCTCAAAAGTGTAATATTGATACTCATTTCTATAGTAGTTTGAACTAAAATTGTGCCAAACTTTGTCTTACATTTTATTTTCATTAAGTAAGAAATAATGTTTCTTTTCATTTAAAAAGAGTTATTTATATATGATTACTTAATAATAGTTATATATCTTAACTATAGGTCAACTAAACTGGGGTCAGCGACTAAAGTATTTCAAGATTACCCTCATATGTTTACAGATATTGCTATTGGTGTTTTCTTCGTATTTTATTACTTCATTACACTAAAAATCTAAAAACCAAAAGCTGGATAATAATTAATTTACAATAAAAACGAACATATCATAATTATATTTATAAATAATGGAAAGTATTTTTATATAAAATATCCAAAAGTAATTGAAAACTTTTATGTAACATTGCTAGTATGAATTAAAATTGGTATATCGAAAAATTGTATTAAATACAAAAAATAGTATAGAATTTGATTAATAAATTTTATATAATGTATCTAAAGTTTTAATTTAAGTAACCAAATATTTCCCAGAATTAGAAGTTATTTCTAATGCACGGAAAAAAAGTTTTAACATAAATAAGTAAAACATTTTCAAATAAAAAAACAGGTAAAAAGTAAAAAAACTGAAAATGTTTTACATAAATAATAGTGCAAAATTAAATGAAATAATAATGATTATGTTATTACAGTTAATTTGGAAAGTTAAATCATATCGAAAAGAAAATTTACCTGATATTTCTATTATACAGTTATTTAAAATATTAATCTATTTTATTTCATTTACTGTATTAACTTGAAAAGAATTTATTTTCTTTTTCCATTGTGACCTATGTACAAAAGATCAAATTAATCTTATATAACAATTTTAGAAAAAAATTGTATTAAATTCCACAACGGGGAAAAAAAAAAAAAAAAAAAAAAAAAAAAAAAATCGAGTTAACATTTTTTTTTTCTTTCTTTCACGAACAGCATATTTGTCTATTGAAGTAAAAGAAATAAAGAATTCCTTTTTCTTTGAAAAGTTCAAATAAATTTAGAATTACAATTTAATATGAATTAATTGAAGAAAGTAACTTCATACAACTAAAATTTCCAAGAAAATCTATTCATATAGATTCCCGTTAGTAATTTTAATATTTGCAAAATAAATGCATAGAATAATAAAAAAATATAATAATGAAAATAAAAATGAACACAATAATACAAAAGTGCAAAAAAGATGATAGAAAATATACAATTTTAAAAATAAATATATAAAAAATTAACTTCATTTGTATGATAAAAATAATAATTTAACTTGTATAAATGTAAATACAGTAGAGTCTCGATTAGCCGAGTTATTGCATTAACCATGTTACTGAAAAAGGAGCACTTATAGCACTTTTTTCTATTCTGAAAATTTTTTAGGGCTCCTCTTTCATCTTCCATATTAAGCAGTGGATGCTCGTTTGAAAAGGGAAATAGTAATGAAGGAGCTATCTTTTATCTTTCCAACCTTTGAAGGAGAGGGGGGGCCATCTTCCAAGAAATGAGGTCTGATTACTGCTCGCTTATTCGAAACCGAATCGAACAATTAGCATTCAAAGATATCGAATGAAAACAATAACATAAAAAAAAAAAAGACATTACGGAGGTCTAAGCTTAATCGAAAAAAATGTGTACTGAATACATTTAGCATCAAGAATATTCAACACTTGTAATTTAGATGATATTTATATTTTTTATATAATAGTGTAACACTCCAGCAAAAAAATATTTTTTATCCCATAATCAAAAATAAATAAACAATTAAATAATAAAAATAAGAACTTCTTCAAACGAACAATTTCAGTCCCTACTTTTATAAAAGTATTGGAAATGTATCTCATAAGGATTGTAAATGAATGTAGCACCCTAAAAAATTAATAAATTGTGTGTAAATTTATATCGCTTTATTTAATTACGATTTATGTAAATCTGGTTTATCCGAGTTTTTTGCTTACCCAATGTGAACTTGGTCCATATTAACTCGGATAATTGGGACTCTACTGTAATATAAAAAAAAAAAAAAAATTTCCAAAACAATATAAATTTTAAAATTAATATTGTTCATTCGATTGATAGGAAAATTCATTTGATAAAAATAATGGAAATAAATTATAAACAATATTTGTTACGATAATGAAGCATGCGATGAAAAGTACTACATTTTATGCACCAATAAAAACTGCAGCATTCTACAACTAGATTTGTATATTTTACTAAAACAATTTTTCTTACACAATCTTAGTATATTACTTCATATTATTTATTATGCATATTTTGTTTCCTTTGAGTAAAAATTAATGAAAGATTAACATTGTTAAAAAAAAAGAAACATTAGACATTAAAATGAGATTCGAAAAATCTTAAATTATACCTCCGCAATTAAATATACATAATTAAAATTATAGTTATTAAATAGTAAGTATATAGTAAAATTATAGTTATTAAATATTAATTTTTCTTTATAAAATAAAATAGTTTAATATACAAGTACGGAATTTAGTTTAAAATTGCATTTAAATTTTGAGGTCTAAAACAAAATTTTCGAAAAATGATTTTTTTTTGCTTTTTGACTTTTATCATTTCTTTTATATATAAAATACATATAATGAAACTGTAAGACTTAAAGAACACATGTGGCTAATTAAAAATAACTTTCTCAACATGCAGTAAGTATTTTTTACATGTAGCACAAATGCATTTGGTGCTTATAATATGTATAACAAAGCTCATATTTACATAATCTCAGATCCTTCTTACAAGTTCAAAGGGAGATCTCAGTATTATTTATGTTATATACTTCTTTCCTGTACACATAAAATTATCTTTCATTGCTTATAAAAGTTATTTTAATAATTTTATTCATTAAAATGAATAGAAAATGAAATATAATGCTTTATAATTCACATTAGTGTTTTTTTTTATATGTCAACTATCAAGATTTAATAATTTATTATCTTTCTTGCAATGTTTCACATAATTTGAATCGATATTGTTCGAATAAGAATCGGTATTGTTTATTTAGATGAAATATTTTTAATTTAAATATTATTCAGAAAAACATTTGCCCTAGATATGGAAATATTTAAAATTTCGTAACTGCCAAAGAAATAAAAAAATAATTATATAATTTTTAGAATTAATAAAATATTATAATTAAGATTAAGAATCTTCTAACTGAAGCAATATTAATTTTGTTCGATTTTTAGGATAAACATTTAAAAATTGCAGCAGCTTTGAAAGTGATATTCTTCAGAAAAGTTTCTTACAAATGTGTTGAAATAAGATTTTGCAGTATAATTTAGAATATTATCTAAGAAAATTTTATGATTTGATGAGCATTATTTTGCCGATTATTCATTGTCCACTTATGAATTTATCGACTTGAAATATGCTCATCATTAAGAGCCCTTTTACCAATGATTTTTTCTAACTGCTTTAATGCTATTTAGAATTAAAAAAATTAAAATAATCTTACATTAAAAAAGAGGAAATAAAAATCAAATATTTCAGTGGAAAATCTCTATAATTTTATGTAATAAATAACAAAATCGTTCATCATATTTTTGTCATTAAAAAACCTAATTACAGGTTTTTCAAAATATATAAATAAATTATAAGATTTTCTTTTTAGTTTGAAATTTAATAATTGTAGAGTTTATATCCCATATCTAACACTTAGATATTGAAATTTTGAACTATTTTAAAATTTGACATAATTTCAGGATCCACCTTTGAACTTGATATTCAAATATAGTTTTATATAAAATACGTAAAATAATCTCTCCATTACGCGAAATGGAAAAAATCATTAACCGTCAGATTTCGATTTCTTATCCGAACTTCTTCTGAACGAGACCTTCTTCTCCGATCCGGACATGGATCCTTTCAGAAACGACTCGATGGCATCCCCTATGATCACAGCATCAACGACTTCACACTCGTCCCACTTGACTGTGGACAGACTGCCTTCCACAAAGTTCTGCGTCTTCCCCTGCATCTGGTCGCCCTCGTCAGCGATCATGGCATCGAAGTTAATATTTTGGGCGTTGAGATTATCAACCGCCATCGCATTGGGGGAAGGAACTAGTGGTTCCGGCTGAACTGGAGCGTTGTCGTTTTTCAATTGCTGAGATTCGTTGTTCTCAAAGAAGACGTTGCTTCGTCTGGAACGGGGTTCCTCACTCCCGGCTCTTCGAATCGGTTCTTTTCGAGGTGGCCGTCTGTCTTCGGGGGTGTCGAAAGAGGCGGACTTCGTTTGCCTTAGAGGTGCTTGACCCCTGCGCTTTTTCGAAGGTGATGCGAGAGGGAATTTTTTGCTGGCAGTGCAAAGAATAGCTTTGAGATCCTCCTTTCTGCAGACGATTCCAAGGTTACTGGATTTGGACGAAGATCCCGGTTCTGACACAGACATTGCTTTACTGTTGGAGACACAATTTCAAAAATTAGTGTTTTATTAATTAGAATACTGTGATGGTGTTCCATAAAAATCCATAATGTTCCAAAATACAACTCCATTAATATCAACATTCCCCAAAAAACTTTTAAACTAATTCAACTCGAACATATTCCAAATTGAGACATTTTTTCTTTCCTGTTACTAGCCTTTGTCCTTTCTATATGCTTATTAATTGTTAGAGACATTATTATTTTTATTTTACTAGGGTGCGATAGTTTAAATCTAACTTTTTGTATTCTGGTACATTCTCACATTGCCAATAAGATTCGCAATAACTCCCTCTGTGATATTTCACTAAACTAGTCTCATCAAAATTTAACTAAATTATAAACCTGCATTGTGTTTTGCAATAACTAATAAAATCACGCATCAACTAAATACACATAACATTATATGTAACTTATCAGATTCGTTTTTATTCCAGAATCTAGTGAGATACGATTACTACACATTCGTAAAATAAAGAAAAGAATTAAGATTGAAATAAAAAATATATACATAATGTAAAATATAGGTTAAACAAAAAAATTAAATTACAAAATAATATTATCATTAAGCAGTAAAGAACACTCCTGTGTTAATGACATTCCTGTGTGTGTCCTGTGTAACATTAATTGTCAGAATCGTGCAAATAATATCTATGATTTAGCAAATTAAATATATATATATATAGGCTAGAAGTCCGTTTTACGTTTATTTCATGTTATTTCACAACCACCTTTTCCATTGTATCTCGTTGTCTTTTCTCCTCATTGACTTTTTAGATCACTTCTCGCAACTCTTTAGATCAACTCACTTCTCCTCACTCTCCGTTTTTGACATTAGATCACTCTTTAGATCGTCTCATTTCTCCTTTTTTATTTTCAAAATCACATTATATAATCAGAAGGATTGAATTTTTAATTCCTGCGATTATTTTATCTTATATTTTTAGAGCAAGAAATGTATTAATTTGTATAAAATATGGTTTATTCAATGAATATATTGTCTATAACAGAAAGAATTCAACCTGAAATTATGCATTTAAAATGTTTTAATATATGTGTTTCTCAGAATTTTCCCCTTTATGCCCCTCTCATCAAGGATGATTTCGACTGATAGCTTTCTTAAGAATAAATTGATTGAGTTGTGCCCCTCTCAATTTCTATTTATCATTAAATGTCACTAAAGCTTTGATTCTGTTACTCAATTCCTTTTATATTATCAGTTCACGGATTTATTTTGTTTTTACTAAAAATTAAGAACTCAATAATCTGCCAAAATATTGAATAATAATCGAATTAAACAATAAACTACAAAAATATTATTAATTGTAGTGAGTTAATATGCTTATTAAAATATAACGATAACTAATTAACAAAAATTTAATAATTAAAAATAATGAAACCTTTAAGTATCATAACTATCTATGAGATAGGTGATTTTTATAAGATTAAATAGATTATCAGAAAATACTTTCTCAATTATCACGAACTAGTTGATTTGGATCGCATGTGGTGGCAGTCAAATAAAATTTTTTTCTCACATATTATATTGTTATCAGCTTGATATTAAAAGCTTTTAGATATAAAATGTATGCTGTAATCAGAAAGTAATTACAGGTATTTTACACTACAATTGAAAGTAATAACTAGTATTTTAAATTTAAGATAAGATCAGGAAGATTATCGTGCATCCACCAAAATAAACTTCTAAATTAAATTTTTACTCCTTTGTAATTTATTTAAAACTTTCATTCAATTTTATTTATTTAAATTTTTTTGTCTCTTTTTTGTAAGGAAATTTAATTTTTATCAGCATTATTTATAATGTGTTCTTCTAACCAACCCAACCATATCCTCTTTGAGGTAGTGTTGCACAGTATGAGAACCACAGTCTTAAGGATATACAAAATAATGTTTACCTCAAAGGTCTAAAGCCACCAGGACTGCGAGGGCTACGGACTTTTGGATCATCATCCGTAATAACTACATCATCATTGCCACAGGAGGACCTCTTCTTCAGCTGGCTGGATTTTGACTTCCTTGGCTTTCCCGCTTCCATCTCACCAGTATCGGAGCTGGAGCCAGACGAGGTGAGCGAGAGTTTCTTGAGACCGCGCAGTATCTCACCAGAAGACATGGTCTTGCTGAAGAACTTGGAAGTCTTCCACCCACACGTTTTGTTCGATTTTGAGGATTTGCTTGTCGAAGGGCTACTGATTTGTGCGGGGGTGCGTTGAGGTTCTTCTTCGGCAATATCGTGGGCTGCAGAGAAAATATTGATCCAAAAATTATTGCATTTAAGATAATAAAATAATTATACCTAAGGCAGCCACATTATTATTACAGCAAATATCTTCTATAGATAATAAACTAATAAATATTTTCTAAATACGTTGTAAATAGTTTTAAGTTGTAAATTATAAAACTAACAATATGAAAATTTATATACTTCTTAAAATTCGTCACATATCTAATTTTGGACTGCATATTATCTTGAAATTTTATAAAACAACGACAAAACTTTTACGTCAAAGTACATCAAGTTTGATAAAATATAAAATTCAACAAAGAAACGTAATTTTATGGATTGAATACGTTTTAATAATAGTTTGATTATAAAAGATTTTCAATTACATCCTATCACAATTTGAAAACGAAAATGGAAAAAAAATTAGTATAAATACGATACTACAACAATGTTAAAAAAATATGATAAACTTGCTTTTAAAGTAACAATAGCTCTTAAGATAAAAAAAAGAAAATTATTCCGTATTTGCAGTTAAAATGGGGAAGTAAAAAATATCTGAAAAGATCAAATAATATATAGGTTTTCAAAAATTATTATATTTTCTTATTTTTTTTAAATACTTTTTTAGCTAATATTGAACACGAAAAACTATTTTCAAATTTTAAATATTATTTTAAAAATCATAATGTCATAGAAAATTACTACTGTAGTAATTTTAAAGCTAAAATTATTTAATTTTTCAAATACATTGAATGCATATACAATGATATATGTATACATACCATTGAAGAAAAATTTGGTTTTTATATGAGCAAAATCCATTTTTGAAAGAAATATTTTGAAATACTTTTAAAATGTAAAATTATCATTGATTATTAACAATAAACTAGATAAAAAAAGTTATACTTAATAAACGGTTTAAAAAAGACGTGCTAAAACAACTAGTTTTTCATATAGTTACAATCTTAAGTTCAATTTATTTATTTCATTTTAATGATAACATTATCATATGTTTATGGTTATTATAGAAAAGGGGAAATCCCATTTACAGCACTACATGTGTGTTTTCTTCTCGGTTAAAAAGGGGAAAAATAAATTGTCAATGCATTAAAATACAGGACATACCCAGAAAAGTATTCTTTAATATTTATCAGAAGAAAAATACATAAAAACAAAAAAATACGAAAATTGATTTTCTTGTGTTCGAGAAGACCAGAAATCTTGATCCAAATCTTAATTTTCCTTTTCCTGACTGGCATCAAAATGAAGATTTCTCAGAATTGTGAATTTATTGTGGTACATTTCCCGAAAGTAAATAGACCAATTCCATATTTATCTATCACCCCAGCTCTGAGATTATGCTAAGATAGACTGACGTCAATTCGTATGCGGTGAAAATGGAATATTTCAGAAACTCATAAAATCTTCTTCAATCCTGCTAAATATAAACTTTGCTTTTTCACGCTTTTGTATAATTATTTACAAAACATTAACCTATATGATTAATTTAAAAAAAAAAATGTAAAACTCTCCAATTACTTTAGTTTACTCCTTGGCCCCTTTTGTGAACAATAAAAAAAAATAAAACATAGAGAATTTAATGGAAGAGATTAAAAAGAGAGGAAGCATCCTAAAATATGTTTCTGATAGTGACGGTATAATAACTTTAAAAAACGGCATATCTTCCTTATTACACCTAATTTAGAGTACAACGAGAATTACATATTTGAGTCTAATTTAGAAAAAAATGGGTCTACCTTCCATCGCTGGATTTCTTTATAGTATCTTAAATAAAGTTGTATGTTTTGAGTCTGTTCATCAGCTTTTGGATTCAAGAAGAATATGTAACTTAAAAACTATTCAGTTATAATCCTCAAACTTCAACCGTAAAATACCAAGATTAACAATCGCCATCATTTATACCACTTCATCCAAGGACTTAAAGGAGTGATTTATGTGACAGCAAATTACAATGACTGCCATTATAACATACAATGAACCGCAAAACCTTAGATGAAGAGATGCAGTTTCTCCGCGCAAATAATAATAATAATATAATTGAAAGTCATTAAGAATGTGAACTATTTTTAAGTCTGCTACAATGTGTGAAGGCGAAGGATAGTAAAAGTGCAACTACCCGTTTTGTCGAAATTATTCAAAATTCTCGATTTGAACTCTTCGACCACCTCTTAAAGCTCTGACGTTGCTCTAGTATTTTATTATGTCTAAAGACACATTTGTTTCCTAAAGTCTCAATAGGGAAATGTTAAATTCACCAACTTTGAACAGGATGGTGAATTCTATGCAAAGAAAAATAAGAAATTAAAGATAATTTTGTGATATCAAAATTGCTTGCAGGTGAATGGTGACTTCATGGAAAGATGATCAGCGCACATATTTGAAAACATTAATGAAATTTTATTTTTATTTATAAAAAACAATTTATACATTTGTTTAATATGCGTTTTATATAAAGGTAATCTTATCAAAATTCTAGTTTTTGTGTTAATGTCTGATCTAATAATATTTTAAGAATGAAGGACTCAGTGCATCTGGGTCTAATAATATTTTGTAGGAATAAAGAATGTTTTGTTATTAAAAATGTGTTAATTTATTTCTAATTTACAGTAAAGGTGACTTGGTTTGTTGCTCTACGGTCAGTTTTTGCACACTTTAGGCTGATTACACAGGGACCTACAGTTTAATGTGAATTCTGAATCTCTAACAAACATCCATTCCATCACCAGGATTTGAACCTGAAGCTTGTGGTATTAAAGGCCAGAACGCTAACCAATTGGGCACCAGGCCGCCAGTAGAGATTTGGTTTGGTTTGCCGCTCTACGGTAATTTTGTACACACTTTGGGCTAATTATATCGGGATCTACAGTTTAACGTGGGTCTTGAACCACTAACAAACAACCATGGTATCGCCAGGATTTGAATCTGAAGCCTGTGGTACAAAAGGCAGCCAGTAGAAGAATTGCAGAATATTTCTGAAAATTTCTTTAAAATTAATTGATTAAACTTTGTTATGGAATGTTGCAGAAGCTTGAAGAAAGACATAATGATTTCTGATATCAAAACAATTTTAACGAGATCTTGTTTTTATTAAAATGCACATCAAACTAATAAATGTTTCAATCAAATGTTTTAACAATCGTATTTCCAATTACCTTTCATTTAATAGTATTAAGGAAAATCCTAATTCAACAGTTTAAAGAAAAGTCTAAGGAAACTTTCCATTATAGATAATATAAAAAGAAATGGGCTAAAAGATTGAAACTATTCGAAAAGATAGGAATCATGAATTACAAAACATGCTTTCGGTAACAAGAAATCTGAACACTGCCATTATGTTATTAAAATGTCATATTTCCAGAGTGAGAAATAATGCATTGGACAGTAAAGTTTATCATAGGTTGTTTGTCTTGACACTTTGCTGTAAAAAAAAAATAATAAAATTGATGATATTTTAATAAAAAGTCGTGCATAAGATGCTACAAATAATCCTATCCTAATCATTACACCATTTATAATATTGCTGACACTGCGTTTATTAAAAAAATACCAAATAATTTTATTTTAAAAATAACATTTAACTTTTTGTTATTAAAATATGGTTTTGATTTTTTTCCAATTTATATTTTTTTACTCGAAATTTAATTGTTTGCTTCTTTCAGTTTTTACTTTTTCGTCAAGTGAAAAAATACTAGTTACTCAAATAAGTTTTGTTCTTTTCGTGTTTTGTAACTGCTTATTTTTTAATTACGTCATTACTTGATTATGCTGCAAATATTGGGAAAAATCACATAAAGCTAAGATAGTAAAATCTCATTAATATTTTTTTAATATTTGTTAGAAGTGCCACTAATTCGATTGTAAGAAAAATGTATGTATAAAAGATAAATCTCGAAAGAATTTTAATTTGTGTTTCAGAACACGAAACACAATTATTTTACTATTTTTTTTTTTCACTACGAAGATTCTGTCCAAAGTAATTATGCTCCCGTAAGTTAAGTAGTAGTTAAAGAGTCTTCCCTAAGCCTAAAACCATGGTCGACTAAGAATATAAAATAAGAAACTTTTAATGGAAGATGGGAAACATAAAGAAGTTTGGCCATAATTAAGTGGAAGAGTTTACTCTTAGCTTTATCTTGATTATCCAGTCGCTGATTTTTTTTAAAATATATGTCAAATATTGTTTGACGATACGTTACATCATTTGGATGTAATTTTTTATTATGTCAGAATTCGGTTTTAATTTTTAGGCTTTGCGAATAATTCCAAAATAAAAGTAGGAATCTCTAAGTTAAGAAAGCTAGCATTTTTTTTTTTTTTTTTTTTTTTAATGTAAGAATTCTCACACATTTAATAATCATTAAAAAATGTGTGAAAGTCTTCTCAAGTTTATTATAAAACACCATGTTCTGTTATGATTCCTAACTTCGAAAAGAGAAAAAAAAGGGAAGAGAAGACTTAGATGTATTCTGAAAGAAACTTATTTCAGTCGACGAGAGAAAAGAAAAATAACTATTTCGTTGCAGTCACTGCTTTCAGAAACGAAAAGACACGGTGGCGATTGTGTCAATGTATATAAAGCACCTCGCATCGACAATCAGGATATCTGATATGAAGTCTGATCAGGACATCTGATCCGACCAATGTTCTCCCCTCATCATCCGACAATGGACTGTTCGTAGTATATGTAGTAGACAAGAGGCTCTGCGATGTTCAAAAAAAAAAAAAAAAAAGTACCTACTGTTACTAGTGAAATAAGGGATTAGAGGGCATCACTTTTTAACATTAAAAGAAGGTAAATTATAAGTATAAAATAAACATAGATTAAAGACAAATAAGCAAATAGAATAACAATGTTAACAATATAAAATAAACAAACAGCATAAACAAAAACAATATAAAATAAACAAACAACATAAACAAAAGAAATATAAAATAAATAAACAATATAAAGCAACATAAACAAGCACAATATAAAACAACATAAATAAACAATATAAATAAAAAAAATATAAAATAACATAAACAATATAAGCAAAAACAATTTAAAATATACATAGAGTAAAAACTAAACAGTCTTCTATTACGATTTGAACGCTAATTTAATATCAATGACGTATTACCTGAAAAATCAATAATGATGCCTTATAGCTATTAACTATATTTAAGAAAAAAATAATATTGCTATGGAAAAAGCGAAAGGCTTTGATTTAAGTATATGTGAAAATCCAATAAACTCATGTTTTTGTGATAATATTATTTATAACATATTATGGACCAGAATATTTTTTAAATTTATGTTTAAAAAAATATGAAACAAAAATATATAAATTTATAAAATTATAAATTTATGTTTATAAAATGATTAAAAATGGATTTTAAATGAAAATTATATTTTAAAAATATAAAGTTGACATTTGACAAACAGGTTTCGCCATAAAGAGTCAAATTATTAAATAACAACTTATATTTAATCTTTAAAAGGTTTTACTATATAATAGTTAAAATAAAAAACAAAATTGTTACCATTATTTAATTTTTGAAGTATTTTTTTCTGTAACAGAAAAATAAGTAGCCTTTTGAAATTTATATTTTGATTTCGTTGATTCAAATCCAGTTACTGAGTATCTTTTACAAATGAAATGTTATTTTTTAAAGTCCTTTTTTTGTAAAAAAATATTATGTACACATTCAAATTAAATCCTTAAACAAAATTTTTTTTAAAAAATAAGAAATTTTTAAAATTAATTGAAATCGAAAAGGAAATATACAAAGTATATTAAATAAATGCATCTTTAAAAATTTAATCTTTTTTTTTCACCCTTGAAGCTTTTGAATGAATTTTTTAAAGAAAAAAACTCTTCCTTGAAAATTAAGGTTAATGAGATTAAAGATAACTATCCCGTTAGTATTCTGTGTGATGTTGAAGTTAAAAGGTTTTTCTAATTCTTCAAAGTGCACTTAACATTTATTACTAGTAAAGTGCAGACTTTCAGTGCTCTTCGATTTGAAGAAAAAGAAGTAATTTTAGATTCTATGTAGTTATAGCGGGGACAGAAAAGAGCATTAAAAAAAGAATTTTTAAGACTTATGTCGAGAATATAAAAATCTTTTAAGTTTATGCGATTTTCTGAATTCTTTTTCCAATTCGAAATGTACAGATTTATTATGTCTGTCTACCATAAATGAAGAAGAACGTTTTATCTTCAATTTTTAAAAACCTTTTCTCAGGTAAATTTTCTTATCCATTTTTTTTTACTCAATCTAAAATGGAATTTATAAGTAGAGACAAAGCATTTTTACTTTATTTGTTTTTAAGGCTTAGAATCTAAATTGAATCGATAGCTTTTAAATGATTTTGAAAATAAAGAATATCTGAAAAATAAAAAAAATTCAGAACATTTTCTTAAAAATTTTTTGCTAAATAAAAATACTGCATTTAATTTTTTCATAATTTATATACAATTATTTATTCTCTTAATTTATATACTATTTTTTTTTCATGCTAATAGAGAGTTTTTGCATACCGTACGTTAGTTACCGTAGGACGTCCGTTAGCTTTTTCTCCCTAGCGCGCATGCTCAGTTTAGGAAACTGAGCATGCGCGCTAGGGAGAAAAAGCTAACGGACGTCCTACGGTAACTAACGTACGGTATGCAAAAACTCTCTAATATTTATTTTTCCCATTTTCCTCATAATTATACGAACAATAAACAAATTAATTCCTAGAGCTTTTTATGAGAAAAGTAGACTTAAAACTTAAGACATTTAATTAAGTAAATAAAAAAAATTTATCACTGTCTTGACATAAACTCATAAATATTTTTAAGTTTGGAAATGTCTCGAAATAAAATTTCGCTAATTTAACTTTAGTAAGTTAAATATAATAATGTATTATAAATTATAATTAATAATCATTAATTTTTTTAATTATAAGTATAATTAATAATTAAAAAAATGTATTTTACTTATATCTTAAGTAATTATAATTCTTAATTCTGAGTGTATTTTATATAAAATTAATTAAATTAAAATCTGTTTACAAAAGGGGTTTTACTATTTACAAAAACAACTGATAATTGCGTTTTACAAATCACAAAAGATATGTACTACAAATTTAATAAAATACATAATACACATTAATTTTATTTAAAAGAAATGAATGAATAGTAATAAATTTGAATTATAATTAAAAGAAAAAAAATATTATTTGAATGTTTATTTACTTTTAACATGCAAGAATTTTCTAAAATTTTTTTTAGTAGCAACGTATTTGCTTAAGTTTCTGTAAATGAAAATGAATATATTGGCTTATACATATGAATATTTTATTGAAGATCTGATTTTTTTTTAAATTATTGAATCATGATTTATATTTGATGATTAAGTACAACTTGGTAATGGTTGGTTGGTTAAGTAATGTCTTGGTCTTAAGAAATATTGTAACACCTAAACCGATTAAAGTAATGCTATGTCATTATTAAAGTAATATTTTAATAGATGAGGTTTATATTAAAATAAACAATAAATCTTTTTAAAGTTTATTTGAGAATATGCTTAGGAATTTTCATGCTATTTACTGAAATGCCTTCATAGTATGCTCTCACTTACATCTGGTAATAGCAGGCAAAATTCCTGTCATAGGACAACAGCGACTGTGACTACTCATCGTTGGCGTTGTACTTTGATCTTGCAGGTGAAGGCTCCTGTCGCAGAAGAAGGCAGAACTACTCTCTACTTCTGAAGAGATGGTTGACACACTCTGGTGTTCCTGAATGCAAGAAGGTCCGCTCAGGACGCACGTGGGAGAGTTGGTGGTGCACATTGTTGTTGCTTACGGAGGCGCTATGCGTATCAACAGAAGTCTTTATGGACGAAGCAGCATTCGCCGACATGAGTTCAGTATTGGAGACAGGTTCATGATAAATTGCGGAAACTAAAAGGACATGAACAATCAATTCTGAAAAATACTAATTATTAGTAAAAAAAAATAAAGACAAATAAAAATTTAATTTAAAAATTGCAAAATAAAACAATAAAATACTAGGGAATATGTCGCTCAAAAAGAATAGAAGGCAACTTTAAATTTGTTAACCAATGAGAATTTAGTAAAATATATAATTAACATACAATTTAAAATAACATGAATTAGTAGTATATGAAAAGATAAATTTTGATGTTAGAAAGTTTATGAGAATATGTCAGGTTTTAAAGAGAAAAAGGCTTTCTTAAATACTGGCAGAGCAATTCGCATATTGCTTTTGCACACAGCAGTAATTGCTTTACCACCAATTCAGTGGAAAAGTAACCACCCGGCTTAGAGGCAGAAACGAAAGAATGGCTCATTCATTAAAGGTGCTATTCATACATGCTCGACACAAATCAATTTTGAAAGAAAAAGCTTTTCAAACCGTATTTTTCCTGCAATTTTTTTCTTTTGATATTATTAATTTAAAATTTTAAATATTATTCAAAATTAAAATTATTTTTATTGTGATTAAAAATCCACTAAAATGACTTTTATATTCATTATACCGCTATGTTCCAATCCATCTGACTTGGCTGCTGGTCAGTTTTCATCTCTATAGCTAGTTTCACAGTACCTATTTTTCCACACACTATACATGCACAATTGTGAGTTCAGTATCATTGGCCTGCGTGTGACAGTGAGTTACATTAATCAGCAGGAAAAGTTAATGTAAAGTGATTATTTTCGTCACGTAAAAAATCATTGCAGAATTAAATTGATAATTTTAAGCTATTTATGGACATGCATTAATAAATAATAAAAAAAAAAAAATGCGATGGTGCAGTTGCTGTTATTATCGAGATGATTCCAAATTTCGGGGAGGAACTGTTTAATCTCAACCTTGTACCCAACGACATCCATGTTGTTCATTACTAGAAGGCGAGCTTCTCAAATATTTTCATTTTATATAGCATGCAAGGCCGATAGACCCAGTTTGGGGCTCTAGACATTTGCTTTTTCTCTCACAAGAAAAAGAGCACCCACAAAATATAAAACAAAGCTGAATAATGTGAAAAACTAAACAAATCTTAAATTTTTATTAATAAAAAATATTTAATATTCAACAATAAATTTTAGTTTTTCCTGAAAAAAATTTTAGCAGTTTGTTTATAAATTAAAAAAAAGGAAATTGAAATTTATTTTATTAAATGAATGTCTAACAAAAGTTATTATACAATAACGACATTCCCTTAAAATATTAATTGTTTAGTTTAATAATTGTGGTTAATATTTAAATAATATAGTATTTTTATATATTTAAAAAATTCTAAATTATTGGGAGTTTTACTTTCAATAAGAAACATAATAACACATTTCTTTTAGATTTTAAATATTCGCAATAGCCCTATAATATATATTATTTTTTAATTAATAGGATGTTAAGAATATACATAGTTAATAATATTCTTATTGCTGTAAAAAAAATCCTAAATTATCGGAAGAATTACTATAATTTAATTATTAAGAATTTAAGAAGAAACTTACGGACACTTCTTCTTTTAGAGATTAGAAATCGCAATAACCATACAAAAAAGCTATAAATTTTTCTTTATTTGTTTTTCGTACACAATTGTCCAACAGAAAAGTAAACTAGATTATTCACAAAAATATTTTCAAAAATAGTTTGACCGGACTTTAGACATTTGTCTATGCAATGATCTGGCTCTGATAGAATGAAGTATCATTTTGATTTTTATCATTATAATGAAAAGTCGTACAAGCACATTTTTTTTGTTTATTTCTGAAACGCATTTATATTAATATTGGACAATTCTGGAATTACTTCTAAAAGGAACAATAAAAAAATATTCCTATAAAAAGAAAACTAATAAAAAACGAGTTTTCGAATTTGGTGATATTATACAAGAATTTTTTTCTAATATAAAAAATAATCAATTCATAAAAGTTATTATTAAAAGAAGGAAGATATTTTATTTATCGCAAAGGTGCAACAAATTGTATAACTAACTCAAAATTATTTAAGAATTTATAATAAATGCAGTAAATATTAGTACGAAATTTCTGCAGATTTCGTTTTCTAAAGTAAATTGTTGCAATACATTAAGAACTTTCTTCCAGTGTTTTTTTTAAAGTTCTTTACAACTTGTGATATAATGACAATAAATATTCTTTTAAAGATATCTCTTAAGCCAAAATTATACAGATGAAGTAAACAGTATCATAAACACGCTGCATATAAACAAAAATAGCAGCCGCTTTTCGTGTTTATTTTCACTGTTATTGCAACAGATTACAGGAGTTCTGTGTAGTAGGCTTCTTTTTATATCCTATTTTGACAAATAAGATTAGTGGATTATATTTTAATCATTTTTCTTTAACCACTAGAAACAAGTGGTTCCTTTTAAAATGGAATAATGTCGTAATTCAAGTTGTGGATTGTTGTCATAATATTAAGAAGAATTTACAAAGAAAACAAAATTATTTTAATTATAAAATTACTTTTTCCTTGAGACAACATATAAGTGCCTCGACAAAAGAACTTGTTTCGAATTAGAACTGAATTTTACTGAAGTTCAAATTTACAAAAATATCTGTTACGGTCAGTATTCATAATTTTTTCTTATGATAATTTATAATGAAAACTAGATTGAATAGTTCATAGACCAACTACATCCAATTTGACTGTTGTTAATTGCCCCAAACGCAGTTATTTAGAGGCAAATGTAATCAATATCAATATTTATAAATCAATCACGTATCTTGGGTAATTGTCCTAGTATATATGATCATAATAAGCTCACTAAAATAAGTTTTTTTGCATAAAATTTCATTATTGATCATAATAATATCTCAAAAGTATGAAGTTTTTTTTGACAAGCAACAGTTTTTTTTTTTGTAGATGTGATTTAAATAACTCCATTAATATGTTTTCAGTTGGAGTGCAACGTAAATCTACCTCCTCATGGCACACTCCGAGCACCGTCTGATACAGCAAAATGATCTACAAACAAGGCCTTCAGTCTGGCTCTCATGTGTGAGTTTCTTAGAGTTCTACAGTGGAACACAGGTGGATTTTCCCAAAACAAGAAGAGGATAATTAAAAAGACCCTTAGGTACTCCTTTTTTGACGATGCTGTCGCTAGAAGCAGTCGCAAGCCCTGTCATGATATCCCTGAATGGCTTAGAGAAAAATCGGTGGCACTGCTACGACTTTTCTGTGATCAAGATTGTATCCGCAAACACCTTCACAGAATTAAACTGATTTCTGACCTTTCTGTCTCCTGTGTGATAACTACGAAGAAATGGATATGTTTCACCTTGCTTCCTGTTTTGCACTGCCTTCTGTTCCTTTATTGGAAGCGTTATTGGATTGCCAGACTTAAGTGGATGGATTAACTGGTGTTATTTGTTTCTATCTTGTTCTTTGTATTTATTTTTTTATAATATCTGTTGCCCCGTAAACTTGCCATTGGAAATGTGTTTTCGATTTTGGTATGAATTAATGCAAAAGAAGAAGGCAAATGAAATTTCTAGATGTTCCGCATAACATCATTCATTTCTTCTTTAGAAATAATAGCATGATTAATATTCTTTTTTTTAACCAAGATTTAACGTTGAGAGCATTTGAAGCCGGTAGAGTATTTAAGAGGAAAAAATGATTAATATCATTTAATATAATTTAAAAAAATATAGTTAAAGTTTATACAAAACAAATAAACAAGCGTAAAAAAATAAAATACTTTTACAATCTTTTGTAAATAAAATAATATAAGGCTATTAAATGCAACAAATAAAGTTTAAAATGGCTAAAACAAAAAAAATTTGAGTTCTATTTCAAATGTAAATATCCGAAAAAGAAGTAAAATAATTTAAAACTATGCAGTTTGATATTGATAGCTTCAAAAAAATTAAAAATAAAATAAAAATAACAAATATAAATAGTTGTAAATATCATTGCAAAAATTTAATTCATTGAAAGTAATATGTAATTTTACCTACATATAGTTCATAAAATTTGAAAAATAAATTTATATGTCATAACATTTTTAAATAAAATAACATTAAAATTATGATTGAAAAAATATTTATAAAATACCTGCATAAGTTATATATATATATATCAAGAACAATATTAATATATATAAGAACATGTGTATATATACATATTAAGAACATGTGTTGTCAGTATTTGTTAATATAACAAAACTTATAAAATCAAGATTCTAGTTCTCTATTGAAATAATAATGAGACAAATAAATTCGTAAATATTATAACAACATAAATTTATTTAGTTATTTAAGTTATTCTAATTTTTTATAAGCTTTAAAGGAATATAAATCAAACTATTATGGCATATACGCGGATAGATTCTGGATGATTCAAGAAATTAATTTATAATTTTAGAACTTTAAACAGAAATAACATTTAATGAAACAATTAAAAAATAAATATATGATAAATAATTCATAAAAGTCTAAAAACACTAGTTCATTTCTCAACCATTATTAATTATTTAAAATAGATTAACTGAGTACATTAAACATTCATCTATTTTAATATCATAAAATACATTGATATCGTTCCTATTTTAATAGCATAAATAGTTAAAGAACGTATAATTTTTACATAAATTCAAAAAATAAATCACTTTTTACTATTGTTTAGTCAAGTATTGTTTTAAATAAATAAATGCTAAGGCATTTTAAAATGTAATTAAATGGTGGAGAAATTTAAATAATTATTTTATATTAATATAATGATTTTTTTATTGACACAAATAGCTATAAAACAATTTTATAAATTTAAAATACTAAATGAAAATTGTAACTTAACCTAATCAATATAGATACCTACTTAAAAAAAAAGGGCAAATGAAAATAATAAAAATTCAAAAATTTTTACTAGCCTCTAAATATTTTAAAAAAAAGACAATAAATTTCTTTATAAAGAGTAGAAACTGAATAAAAATTTCATCAATTCCGTTGAAAAAAAATGTGTGGGATTTTAAAAATAAATTTATGGGTTTTCTCATTTCTCAGAAGAATGGCATTGATGACAAGTTTGAATAATTTGATGCAATGAAATCAGGTTCATTCATAAAACGGTATAGGAAAGAAAGGCGTATTAATTTTTATCACGGAATAACTTTATGCACAGAACAGTTTCATTGATTTGGCGCATTCCATAATAACAATAATAATAATTAATACTTACTATTATTAGAAATGTAAGAAAAAAAACCTATTCGAAATACTGAAAAAAATAATAAACAAAAAATATGTTTCTTAAGAGTAATTATCCTCTTATTATTAGAAAAAATGTGTTATATAATTAGAAAAATGTGTTTCTTAATAGTAATTACTTTAACAATAAACTTAATTATTATTATTGAGGAAATTACCCTTTTTTTCCTTTATTATTTTTTTTTTTTTTTCAGTATTTCGAATTGTATATTTTCTTACATTTCTTTTTTCGAATCAAATTTGTATAAAAAAGATTTTTAGCAAAATGTTTGTTTGGAAGAATGAGTATGAGATTGTATTGAATATAGTGATTAATTTTCCTCTTAATTTCATATGTATTTTGAAATAAATATATTTTTAAATTGTTAATTCAAATTTAAATTTGTTATTTATTATTCAGAAACATAAATTTTTTAACATATAATTTTATAGTAAATGTATTAAATTAATTTGGATTTTTAATTATGTATATATATATATACATATAATAACTGTAATTTACTCTTATCCGAATTAATCATAAATATTCATTGATTATACAAGATAATAATAAAGCATAATTTAATACCATAACGCTATAAATTATAAATATAAGTACTTTAAAATGCAATACCTATTTCTATTTTTAAATGTTGACCTATTTATGTACTAAGAATAATGGAAATCTACTGTAAAGAAATAAAGAAACAGACAGCAATTGGTTTAGTAAGCAGCGATAGAATTTAACTACCTATAGTTACTAAAACACAAAATATATGTTGAAAAAATTTATTTCAGTTAATCGTAAAATGTATGAGAAATTATGTTTTAAATTGTTATCTCTTTCGTCCAAAATATTTCTGTACATCACATTGAAATTATCGCATTCTTTATTATTTTACTATTCTAAAATTAACATGCCGTTCATTGATTTAAATATCACTTAAATGCATTTTATTGTTTCAACTCTATTGTAGTTGTACAAATATCAATTTGTATCTCGTGCGCAACAAAAGCATTAGCCGAGGCTTATTTAGATAAGGTGACAAATAGTAAACTATGAGATAAAAGTAACTGTACCTAGACAAAGAGAATTGTATATAGAAAGAAAAAATTTTAATTTAAGAACTTTTTTACTTAAACAAATAAAGACTGCGTTATCAAAAATGCACGAAAGAAAGCAGAATATTATAGATTAATTGAAGTCGTAGAAGTAAAAGTATATTTCAGTGATATTACAAACTGTTACATTTTGAAAAGGACTAATCGAAGGAATTCGACGTATCCTCTTCTATATCTTTTAGTTCTCAGCTGTTTTCAAATAACCAGCGATATCTCAAGCATTTTATTAAAAAGATTTTATACTTCTATGGAGAAAAGATATTAATTCAAAATATGAATGTTACATTTAAAACTCTTTTTGAAATGGGAAAACGGATAATGATTTTCTTTTGATAATAAAAAAACATCCCAGGTAATTATAAAACAATCAAATTAAAAATTTTACACACCATTCATTGAAATCCGTATGCTCAATTTAGGTTTTATTTATTGCAAAATTTGTAATTGCAGAAATTGTATAATAATATTTTTTAAAATTATTTTAAATACTCTTAAAATAGCATTTTTACTTCGTTATATAAATTACATTTGCACAATCCTTTTAAATACATATTTTTTTCCTCTTCCTACTTTTCGTAAAATTTAAATTATAAAACAAATCTTTTACTCCAAATTCAGCAACATCATAGTAGCATCTAAATATTTTAATTACTAACATTCTTATTATAAATCATAATGGTAAATCATTATGGTTACTTATTACTTTTAAATGAATTCTCGTTATTGGTTGTTTATTTTTGAATGTTTACAAATTATCTGGAAAGATTCTTGTAAAAATTATGTTCAATTTCAGTCCTTTTATTGGTAGACTTTAAAAATCCCTTCATTGGTAAATTATTAAGCTTACCAATTATAGAGGTGAATCTTATTTAAACCTAGAATGATCTTTCTTAAAATATGGAAATAATAGTTTTTAAGAGTGCTTAAGAAACCAAAAATTGTTAAAAAATAATGGCGTAAACTGTAAAAGTTTGTTCCTTCATAAAATTATTTATCCAATAATTAGACCTTTTATGGAATTGGAAAAATTATGTCCTATTTCAGTGCATTTATTGGTAGATGTAGATTTGAGAGTTCATTTATTGATAGATTTGAAAAGTCTATTCATTGTAAACTATTTAGCCTACCAATTATAGAGGTGAATTTTAATTAAACCTAGGATGATCTTTCTTCAAATATGGAAAGAATAGCTTATAAGAGTACTTAAGAAACAAAAAAATCAGTAAAAAATAATGACACAAACTGAAAAGCTCGTTCCTTCATAAAATTATTTATCCATTAATTAGATCTTTTGTGGAATATATTTCATCTATTTGGGTTAATACTTTAAATTTATATTACAGAAATGAAAATAATTCAAACATAATTTATGAAAATCAATATAATTGTAGTTTACTGAAATAAATGTAACATTTGTGAATGGGAAATTGAGAATTTCTAGAAAAACAAATTATTGACCTCACTATAGAGAAGATAAACTGAAAAATTACGTATCGTTAATAGTATCTGTAAAATATAATAATTGTTAAAAATTAAAACTTCTCAAGCACATCAATGGTTTCTCAATGATACAATTAGACAAAAAAAGTAAAAATTTGGAACTTGAACAATCACCTTATAAAAACACAAGTGAAAAAAATGATTTGTAGTTATTATTAAAATATAAATAATGAGAGCGTACAAAAAGAAAATTCATAATTATTTTATTTTGTATTAATTTTTAACACAACAATATGTACTAGAAATACACTTTTATGAAATCCGCATTAACAAACAAATGGACCTACATTACAAAGTATGTGTTCATAAAAGATAAAATGATTTTGTGATTTTAATTAAACTTCTCAATAATGTAAAATAGAAAAATTTCTTTAGAAAATTTTCTTTTTTTCTTTATTTTGAGTATTCAAAGCTATTTATAAAGATTAAATGAATTATATCGATGCAAGCATATTTACTTTGAAATCAAAATTAAAATTAATTATATTAATATGATCATTTTTTATTTTTCAACATAACGTCAAATTTAAATTTGCGATTTTTATCAATTGCGATATAAAATTCTCACAGTGAATATCAAAAACACTTTTAATGATTAATTAATCTATCCTATATTTTCATCCTTCTCCAAACCTCATTTGTATAAAAAAATTCTTACAAAATTGAATTTTATATGTCTAGTTTAGTTGCAACAAAGATTTATTTATTAACACACTTCAATATTTGTCTGGTTATTAAAAAATAAAAAATTAAATTAATGTTTGAAAGAATTAAAAATAAATAAATAACCGATGAACTTTCTAAACGAGATGTTATTTTTCAGATTGGACTTTGTTCCTCGGTACAGACATAATTAAATCAACCTTAGATAACATAAATCCTTTTGTTGTAATCAAGTAACTGCATAAAATTATTTAGTCAGTGTATTTAGCTGCTGGGATGTAAACAAATTTATTGGGCAGTAGAAAATTTGTCCAGCACTTAGCAGAGTTGTTTACAGCTTCATTATATCACGAGTTACTTGGATCGATCAATCGATTTTTGAATAAAATTCTGTAGCTCCTTTAACGTTTAATTTTTATTGAAGTGCAACTTTGTTAAAAGGAAATAAAATTAAATAATTTTATGTTCATCTCAATTAAATTACGTATAGTACATTATTAATATTAATTTTATTAAAAAATCAATTAGAAAATTTCCATGTTTTCAAAAGGAAACTGAAAACTAAGGATTTTTTTATGTTAAACGTCGGATTTCTTCATTATCCATAAATATATTGAGACAAAATGTAGATTACGCAAGAAATAAACGTCGAATTAATGTTGCCACTTCTTGCAGAAATTTTTATCAATAAAAATAAAGTTTTATTCATCTCAACTCGTGTAAAATTATAGAACATGTACTATTAATATTTTTACTTAATACTATCTTAATACTAATAGTACTATTAATATTTTTATTTTTACTATTTAATTTGATTAAAATATTTGTTACCCTAAATGTTTTGGGGCGTTTTTCCATCTAATAATAATTTCCATCTAATGGTGTAAGTGATTAAAATAATAAATGTTAATCTCCTGAAATCAGTAAATAATATTAAAATAATTAAACAATAATTAAAATAGATTAACAAATATTTAAAATAAATTATTAAAAAATTTATACTGTTGTTTCAAAAATGTTTTTATTTAAATATTTTCGATATTTTTTTACAGATTTCGTGCCTTTTTAATTATAAAAAACTTATTATGATTTAAAAATTTGGAAATTAATATAAGATAATCAATTTAACGTATGGATTTTTTTATTTTAAATTTTAATTTGATTGCATGATTGTATTTTAATGTTAATTTATTATAATTTTTAATTAAAATTTAAATTGATTGTATTTTATTTTTAGTTTGCTTGTATGATTCAAAGTTTTTACATTCTGTTAGATATAAAATAAAAATACTTAATCATTTATAGAAGTTAAATACAAAACTCCTTTAAACTTCGTGTTATTATATAAATAAGTGGCAAATATAAAAAAACTCTTTTTTAATTTGTATTAACTCGTATTGTATAAGATTCAATGTTGTTTAAAAGTAGCACAACATTTCATGAATTAAAATGAAAATTTGATTACTGTGTAAACATTTTAATTAACGCTTTTTTAAATTACTACATATTTATTAACAGTTAAATAAATTTTTAATTAAAAAAAAATATTATTTCTGAAAATCTAGAAATTCACAGAAATGCTTAAGATATTAAATGCAAATACTATATAAAGATAAAAACAATTTGTAATACTTTTTACAGTATAAAAAAGAATAAGAATAAGAATTTAACTTCTAAAGTACCTTAGAATATTAAAAAAAATTATATTATATACAAAGGCAAAACATTTTCATTATAATTTATTTTTTAATTGCCATTTTTCATTGCCATTTTTAAGTTACTAGATATCTCCCTAAGGTAAGTGGGAAAAAATAAGGTAGGAAATTTACAGTATTAGTTTTCAATTTATTTTCCAAATTATTTTATATTCTAATCATAAATGTTAACAGATTAAAGATAAAAAAAAAATGAGTGGGAATTCTTGAGTAAAAATGATTGCATTATTTAGGGGATTTATTTAAAATCTCAAACCCTTAAGTTTGCACAGATATTTTTCTTAGTGAACTTTACAATTGCAGAAACATATATGCTAATATTAAATAAAACGAAGAAAAATAATAGTTTTTTTATAGTTAGTTCAAATATATAGTTAAAAAACTGGATTGCATAAATTATAAGCTTTATTTATGTAAATACTCATTGAATGGCTAAATTATTGGATATACTTGAATGTCTATTCTTATGGAGAACAGTATAATTGCTTAACCTAATTGTTATACCTGCTTAATTAAGCAGATTAAGCAATTAGGCTAACAATATAATTGCTTAACCTACTTAACCTCAATAACATAATTGCTTAACCTTTGGTGGGAAACTTCATTTAAACTTTAATTTAACTGCTTTTTATCTTTATCAAAAAATATTATAATGCTGATTTGAAAATTAAATTTTCAGCCTTCGCACTTGTATTCAACTTTCTACTTGTTTTCAGAGTAATTGAAAATTAATAATAATATTTAAAGGAATGTTAAAAATAATTTAGGGGATTTTTATTCGATTATTCTTAAGAAAATTACAAAGGCTTAAATTACTTTTATTGTTATTATTTATTTACAAAATAATGGCACCAAACATTGCATATTTTCGTAAAAATTGGGAATTTATCTTTAAAATATTATTCTCTGCAAATCGACAATTTCTTTCAGTCTAAGAGGGAGAATTATCCATAAGAAAGTTTAAATGTACGTAATAATTAGGGCACTCGGTGTATTTTTTAATTATGATATATTTTCAGATGATACTATTAATTATTTTAGAATAATAAACTCATAGTTTAAATTCAATAATTTATTTGAAAAAAGTTCTTGCAGGTAAAATGTATAACAAATTATTTCAAAAGAAAAAAAAAAAACTTTCTAATGACTAATAAAAGCCAGATTAGAAATTCATTTACTGTATTACAATTCATCATTTTGAAAGATAAGATAAGAAAGATAAGAAAAAAAATCTATGTAAGATAAAGAAAAGCTAAGAGATTACAAGAATTTTGTAATGATTTTCTTGGAATTGAGCATTAAAAAGGATTGAAAGAACGAAATGATTAGTTAAACGAATGTAATCAAAGAAACATTTCATCATTTTTGGATATTTGTGTAAGTTTATCAATAAACGCAGATATTTTTCTAGAATATGCAACTGATTCTAGGTACTTACATATATGCAAAACAAATTACAAAATATATCTTAACTGATAATTTGAAAAAGGGAATTTTATTCATGTCAATGCGTTGAGTAAAATTCCCATGACTATAGGTTCAAAGAAATTATGTGTCATAGTATTTTCAATTGTTAAAGGGAAATATTTTCGAGATGATACATTCGGAAATACTTATTTTTTATTATTATTTACTATTCAAAAATTATAAGAAAATTAAAGAACTAGTGACGTATGGCTATCGTCTAAATTGTAACATAACTTTCAATATGATTATTGTGAATTAATTAGTTTTCGGAGATTAAATTTTTTTCCATTAATTAAAATCTTAAAGTATTATTTCCTATATTTAGTAATTAAAATAACAATAGTTCAGCTTTTAATAGTATCATTTTTCTATTAATTTTCACTTACAAATAATATATTAAACGTCAGTTAAAGCTAATATTAAAAATAATTGTAATTACTTTAAAAAAAACCAATATTGTTTTATCGATTTGAAATGAAATATATATATAATATGAGAGAGGAATTAAAAAAATAATTAAGGAATGTTTAATTTAAAAAATATTAAAATTAATTTCATTATTCATTTTATTAACGTTATTTATTTTATTAACATTCATTTTGTATTATTATATTAGAAATTTCACGGGATTAAAAAAACAATTTAAAAATTTAAAAAAAAAAATAATGAAATATATGAAAGGAATTCCAAAAATAATTAAGTAGTGTTGTATTAAATAAAATTAATTTCGTTATTCGTTTTCCACTTATTATTTGAAATAAAAGTTAATAATAATGGTTTAAATATAAAACATACACAAAAATATCTTTTTCAATTAGAATACAAAAAACATTGTAATTTCTAAAATATTATATAAACCAGAGAACCATTTATTTATTAAGAAACAAATATTCAAAGTTCTTATCATCAAAATAATAATATGTAAAAATTTATTCAATAAAATTATAACATTCAACTGTATTTAATTTCTAGATATGAATCTTATTATTATTGGATTTATGTGAAAAAATTTCCTATATCCAAAACAAAGTAACTGGTTAATATTGAATTTGCCCACGCATATTAAGTTTTACGATGTTTTCACACAATCATATGGTGCAATCTATATAACACTACGGTCATCTATTTCTAATAACCATTCAACTATTGAGTTTTTTTAAAACTTAAAACAATAATTAAAAAAAATTTCTACTTGACTACTTGAAGCAATAGCAGAAAAAAACAAACTTACTACGTCATCCACCGCATCAAAAACCAACTATATTTTTTAGAGGAAGGAAGGCAGCCACAGGTAGTGTGAATGTGTTCTTACAGATCATTAACATCAAAAATCGGGAAAAGGATGAAACTACAGCAAAGCTCGCAAACAAAACGGCTCACAAATTATGCATTTAAATATCTGAGCTTATTAAAATGAAGCTTGAGGAAGAAAGAATGATAATACATTAGCTATATGACAGGAATCTTCCATTTCCAATAACGAGAGGACACGGCATATCCCCACCTACACCGCAGCCGATTTTGACGTTTCCAGAGAAAATCGTCTGATCTTTGTGAAGAAAGAACTCTATCGGCGAAGGCCTGGAATTAAAAGATTGAAAGCTGTTCCCGAACTGTGGGAACAGTTTTTGTGTACATCAAAAACCTCTTTCAGGATGCAAGGGATGTCAAAAGAGGGTTGTGTTCTATATTTTTAGCATCCGCTTCGCATTCGCTCACCCACCGCTGTCGATGAGAGCAGACGAACCATAAACTCGTCCGCTTTTCAGGGTTACTGCATCCCTCGAATCCTTTCTCGCCAAGGGATGAGAAGGCCGACGTAAACAGCGGTTTACAGGTTGCACAATCGAACGATTTTTCGAAAAGCGAAACTTTCACAAAACTCTCTGAAACTTTATTATTATCATTTATACTATTCATTATCATTTAATAATAATATTATTAATTGATCGGGAGAGTAATCATTCCTTTAAAATAAAATTTACAGTTTCTCCAAAAAGTCTTGAAATTAAATATAAGTTTGTTATATTTCTGAACAGAATAAATGTTCCGATAGGTTTTGTTTGCTTAGTTAATTACATTTATATTTATTTAATTCTATATAGAGCTTGAATAGAGACATCGTAACTTTAATTTAAAAAAAAGTCGTTAAGTCGCCATCGTTGTTGCCCATTTCTAAGAAATAAATCATAAAATAGTTTCATAAACAAAAAAGACCTCAGTTCTGAATAAAAAGATCGTAAAATCACTAAAATATAAAATGCAGCCCAATATTTAGAACTGCATTGTTGTCTACAAAAGTTAGTACAATAACCAAATTTTTTGACAGAATTTATTGACATAAAATCAAAAATGTACTAAAAATTAATCTATCCAATATTAATTACGTATATAACAGTAAAATAATTTATTTCTAGAGACGTATGTAGAATAAATATATATATATATCTAAATCATCATATATTTAAATATTTAGATCATATTAAAAATAATATACATATAAAGATATAATTATAATTTAAATACCTCAATAAAAATTAAAACCTAGTTCTACCTAGTTTAGTTCTACCATAAAATTTTATTGTCTAAGCACTGTTGATAATAACTTTTTCCCATGGTTATACTTTGGTGTGTTTTAAAAATTTCTATGATCACATTTTTTTTCAAGTCGTATTACAAATTTTATTTTTAAATGTTCTACTTGAATAAATTTAACTTGGAAAATATATTCATATTTAATTATAATATGGGAAAATAAGATATTAAATGCAAAAGTTATATGTTTTAAATATTTTTTTTAGAATACAGTAATTAAAATTAATTTTGAACCGACTAAGTGTTTTTCATCAGCGAATAATTGTGTACAATTTAAAAATTTTATTTAGCCTTTTAGGTATGGAATTCTTAGATATTTGTCAAACGTGAAACAAAATCATTTCAAATCCATAAAAACACATAAAAAATAGCATTTAAATTTGTCAATTTGAATTAATTTCTGTTTTCAAAATCTGATTTGGGTATATCTGATTGGGTATATACCCAAATCAGATTTTGAAAACAGAAATTAGAAACAGGGGGGTTGGCAAAATATATATATATTTTTTGACAACGGGAATTTTTTAAATGTTTCTCAAGTAAATCACTAGCAAAAATTGTATGCATCAGAAAAAAGTTGTATTCAGAATTTTGTATTTTAATATTTTTAATTTTATTATAAAGGCAACGAACATTTTTAAAGAGTATATTTCAAAAAATATCAGTGTTTTCTACATACGTTAATTAATGTATACTGTCTCCATAACAAAATACGTATTCAAGCATAACGGTTCCAAGAAAAGACAGTTTTATTTTAATTATAGTTGTATTTATAGTTTATTGCTATATTTATTTTAATTATCGTTTTATTTATTATTTATTGTTGTATTTATTTTAATCATAATTATATTTATTATTTATTGTTATATTTATTTTAATTATTTTTGTATTATTTATTTGTATCTATTATTTTTGGGCAAACATACAATGTTGAATGAAAAAACATTAATAATTTTTAAAAATTAAAAATTAAAGAAAATAAGTATTTATCCACTTAAGTGTATCAAAAAGTTTTTATTTGCTTTATTATATTTGAAAAAGAAAAAACTAATCATTTTAAAATATGTTTTAAACTAATTATAAAGCTTGTTAGTTTGTCAAAACTGGGACAAGATAATTAAATATCATTATCATAATTGTACCACAAATAAATCAATAAATCGATAAAAATGTCATTAAAAGAGAGCATTTTTTTAATTAACTGGTAGTTGGGAAAAAAATTACAAAAAAAAAAATCTATCGTAAAATAATTACAGAATAATTTCTAATTCTAGAATAAATAAAATATCAAATAGTTTTCATAATGAATGAATTGAAATATTGCTCGTATTTTAAAGTAATAAAATTAAAATTTTCTAAGAAGAAATGAAACGTAATTTTTGTACCTCCTTTATTGAAAAGAAAATTTATTAAAATTATATTTATTAATTCTTCAAAATATTCTTTTATTTAATTAGTGTAATTAAATTTTAAATTGTATTTTTTAGATGCAAGCTTTATAAATTTTAAATTTATTCCCTGATATTTCATTCATATTTAAAAAGGATATTTTATATATTAAATCATATTTTCATATTACATGCCATGACTGGGTAAATAAAAAGTTTAATTAATCATACAGATATGTGGGTGTAACTCTACTATTTTTTGCAATATAAGTATGCAACATTTAGCTTTTAAATTCTAATATTTGTTTTTAAGTTTATAATATATGTTTATTGATTAAAAGAGAAATGAATTAATTAAGAATATAACGAATAAAATTACACAAATATTATATTCTGATTCCATTCAGATGATGACATTTTAATGTCATAAACTAAACTATTTGTAAATAATGTTAATATTATGAATCTACTAAACATGAACCTTATAAATATAGTATTTGTTTAATATGTAAATTAATTTGAGGTTCATTTAACTTAATGAGGTTTGAACTTTGATAAATTAATAAATTCTGATTATTCTTTTTTAAGTTTGATTTGCTTTTTCTTAATTTTTAATATTAATACAATTAACAAATAAACGTTGATAATATGATGAAAAAATGCAAAATGCCTATAACTGAAAATAGGGTATTTATTTTTGAATGCATGATTTGGTTTTGCACTTTTCTAAAAAAATCGTAATAAATAATAAATGGAATAAAATTTGTTGATTTACATAATTTTCATACTGCATTGAAAACTGACTTCCATTTATTTAAAAATTAATTTATTATTAATTTTATTCATATTTGCTATTATTAACAGAAAATTCGAATGAAATTTAAAACTTATGTATGTAAAATAGGTTAAAATATTTTAAAATTCGTATTGTATTGCGACATTATATTTAATTGTTAATAAGTTACAAATGAACCGTTTTCTTTGAAAGTGGTGTAAGTCTATTTTATATTAAATGGAGATATTCAAGGGTTTGCATTTGAATGGTTTGCAAAATATTGGTATATGTTAATATGATCATTTTATGTTTTTTTTAATTAAATTGATTTAAGTTTATAATGCGATTATTTAAAAAATATTAGTTAAAAGAAATTTATAATTATACGGACTTGCACCACTTTCAAAGTCAACAAAATGTTAAACTCGAACATTTATGAAATATTAAATATGGGATTTCAATTGAATCATTAATTGAATTTGGAATATTATATATAAAATGCACGCTTGTTATAAAATTAACAATTAGTAATTTTAGAGATAATCGTACTTACTTACTTCAAATTAAGCGAACAAATAGAATACTCTACAAAAGAATTTTCAACTCTAGCTATATGCTTTGCTCTGACGATGATTCAGAAGCAAACGACAAAATTCCAGTGAATGAAAGAAAATTTTTTCGTGAATAGTGTTGCCACATACAAAAATTAAGAAGAGAAATTATGTAATATAATTTTTGAACTAAATATTATGTCTTTCCAGAAAGTGGACTTATACCACTTTTAAAGTATTTAAATTTGTAATTTCATTAATCAAGTAAATTTATATTGACAAAATAATGAAAATTTTGAAGAATTCTTTTGAGAACTATTTATAGACAAAAAGCTCAATAACAGATTGCATTCATTGCTATCATTAACTAACTTTTTGTCAAAAATGGACTTACACCATTTTCAAAGAAAACGACTCAAATGTTCACATCTGCAAAAAAAAAAAAAAAAAAAAAAAAAATTATTATTTGTGTTGTTTCTTATCCCACTTGGCTGGCCAAGCCCACGAGCCCATATGGACTCATGATTGAAGGGGAAGGAAGCAGTTTCTGTTGTGATGGAGCACCCGTAGGTAGAAGCCTGACTTTTGCTCCGTGACGCTCTTACAGTCATAGAAGACGGGGACCTACGGCTTAAAGTGGATTCCGAACCACTACAAACATCCATGGCACCGCCGGGATTCGAACCCGAAACCTGTGGCACCGAGCGCCAGAGCGCTAGACACTCGGCCATTCAGGTCCCAAATTTGCCAACGGCACGCAGTATTCCCAGGTGGTCACCCACCCAAGTACTGACCGCGCCCAATGATGCTTCACTTCGGTGATCTAACGAGAACCAGCATGGTACGGCCGTTGGCTTTATTATTTGTAATTTATTTATACATGTATTTATATAAATTGAAATTTATTTATGCATGTATTTATATAAATTGTAATTTATTATTACATGCTGTGAATAAAAGTTCATTTAAAATGAAAAGTTTCGGTTATGGGCATATGTTAAACTGTTTTAACATTTTCACATAATGCTTTTTCATTAATTTTAAATATTTAATTAAATTTTAATATTTTTAAAATTTGAATTGATTTTGAGTAATGAAATGAAAAAAATTGTTTGCATAAGTTAATTTATAATTTTTTGCAAGCAATGCAAAATATTATTTATTTAGAATAAATAAAAAAAATTTAAAAAAACTTTCTGCGATTAATTTATCGCCTTTTTTGTAAAATAGACATTCAACAAATTAGATTTAGAAATTCCTTTAATAATTTTGTAAAGTTTTCTTTAAATTTAAATATTTAAATGGCTTTCTCCAAGTTTAATAAATTCTGAAAACAATATTAATAATCTATATAATAACAAATAAATACGATGCCAAAATGTTAATGAAAACTGTGTCTAACATTTGAAATATTTGAACTCAACTGTTAATTTATGATCGAAAACATAATATATTAATTCTATTACAGAGTCATTGAAATCCAATTTGCTCTAATTTTTACTTTAAGTTTTAAGTTTATTTGAATCCAGATATTTAACTAATAAGTGATTATTATTTTATTTACAAAAAGTTTATGTATTTTTAAAAATGTATTCAGATTAATTTAATTGTGTATTACTTTTTAATACTGAATAATACTGAATGTGAAATATTTTCATAGATAGCTTAATTTTAAAACTCACAATATAGATAAAACATGCCTATTTAAATAATTTTTGTTATTTAATTTATAAAAATGAAGGCCAACGGCCGTACCATGCTGAATATACCGGTTCTCGTTAGATCACCGAAGTTAAGCATCATTGGACGCGGTCAGTACTTGGGTGGGTGACCACCTGGGAACACTGCGTGCCGTTGGCAAATTTGGGACCTGAATGGTGGCCGAGTGTCTAGCGCTCTGGCGCTCGGTGCCACAGGTTTCGGGTTCGAATCCCGGCGGTGCCATGGATGTTTGTAGTGGTTCGGAATCCACTTTAAGCCGTAGGTCCCGGTCTCCTATGACTGTAAGAGCGTCACGGAGCAAAAGTCAGGCTTCTACCTACGGGTGCTCCATCACAACAGAAGCTGCTTCCTTCCCCTTCAATCATGAGTCCATATGGGCTTGTGGGCTTGGCCAGCCAAGTGGGATAAGAAACAACAAAACAAACAACAATAAAAATGAAGGATAAAAAATGAATTCCCATTTTAAATATTTATAGATTTTGAAGGGTATACTTAAAAATTTTGTGTATAATGAGGATTTGTATTTCCATATTGATACATTCTAGAACTAAAATTTGTTTTTCAGATTTACCTTTTATTCGTTTTTTTTTTTCGCATATATTTCATATGGCTTAAGTGCAGAGAGTATGGAAGAATTTTAGTAACTTTAGGCTTGTCATATAATATTAAAACGTAAACGTATGTAATTGCATATTCATATTCATGGTCTTTAAACTAATAAAATTTGAATGTAAAGTGCACTCCGAATTTTGGAATATATTATTTTCCCTAAATCTGTACGAATCAAAAATTTACGCAATCAAAAATGTTTTCTGTAAAAAAATTAAATTTCAAAGCAGTGAAACATCTACAGATTTATCTGCAGGTTATAAGTATTTGAAATTGGAGTTTTCGTTTAGATTTCGCCACATATTAATAGATTATTGGATCTAAAATATCTTAAATTTCGATTTGTCTGTGACATCATATGATTCCAATATGATAAATCTACATTTACCATGGAATTTGTCAATATCCCGGCATAAATTTTACTTCTTTTCTTGGAAAGTTTTCCTTTTCCACTGCACCATTATATCTTGTGCGACCCTATAATTTGTCAAATAGTTAAGTTTCACTATCTAAAAATAAACTATTACATTAAAATCCATTTTACTCTAAATTGTCATCTATTTCTGTTTCACTATTCAAAAATAAACTATTACTAATTGTTCTGTTATTTAATTTGTTTCACTATTACTAAATTGTCAACTCATTTCCTGATTGCTTTGCTTAGATTTTATCAATATAAAAATTCGATTTGATGTTAGCTGGAAGTTTGGTACTGATTTATTTCAGTTTGAATTTATCCACGTAATGTCTATCTTTTCAAATGGAAGCTTTCATTAAAGATTAATATAATACCTTTAATAATTTCACGAACTTTAAAAGATTTTATAACAAATTTTTTAATACAATCTTTTTAGTTATAATGTAATGAATTACATCTTAACTAGGGACCTGAATGGCCGAGTGGTCTAGCGCTCTGGCGCTCGGTACCACAGGTTTCGGGTTCGAGTCTCAGCGGTGCCATGGATGTTTGTAGTGGTTCGGAATCCACTTTAAACCGTAGGTCCCGGTCCTAATAGGATCGTAGAGTGTTGCGGGGCATTGTTACTCCGCGTCCGTGGCTTATCTTCAAGTTACACGCGCCCCCTGGATAATGCAAAGTGAGTAACAACTGTGCAGCGTTTGCCTTAAGGCATCCAAGACCAAGCTGTCTAAGTGTTTGCTAGCTGCATTACAACAACAACAACAAAAAAAAAAAAAAAAACCCATCTTAACTACAAATTTGATGTGATACACGATTGACTGAATTATTGCAATGAATAAAATTAATTGTTTGGAATTACATACGATAAATAGTGTGCTATATATAGATCCATTTATATATACATATAGTGTGTTAGTCATTGAAAAGAAATCCAAAACAACTACTTATTCATTATCTTTGGTTCTAGAAATGAATATATTGAATAGTTCATATTAATTTAGTTATACCTTCCTTTTCAAAAAATTTTTTTATTTTTAAAATAATAATTAATAACCTGTAACTCTTTTATCCAATGACATTCTAATTTTTATTTCATGAACTAAACTGAAAAACGTTTTAAAAAATAAAGATATCATTGAAAACCCTTTAAAACAAAGAATACCAGGATAAAATGTAAATAAAAATGTACACGGATAGTCGTTATACATAGTAATTTACCTATCAGTTTTAATTTAGTTATTTGTTTATTTAAAACAAATGAATAAAGCTTATATTAATTCTAAAATTTTATGGTTATTTTTATTCGATAATGTACTAACTCAGAATTAGTTATTGCAGAAAATTATTTTAATTCTTAAAAATAATCTGCACAATATTTTGATTAATTTACCTTAACCTTTGACTCGTTGTCAATCATTAATCCTGTTAGAGAACTTTCTTTAATCTGCTTTGTATTGTCTTATATGCAAGACACATTAGCTTTAAATTTACAAAAATTTACATACAACAATTAATTTTCAAAATTCCAATTATTATCGCGTCTAGATCTCAATTTTACAAAATTTACATACACCATTAATTTTCAAAATTACAATTATCATCGCATCTCAATTTTACAAAATTTACATACAACATTAATTTACGAAATACTAATTATCATCGCTTCTATATCTCAATTTTACAAAATTTTCAAAATACTAATTATCATCGTGCCTAGATCTCAATGTTATAAAAATTTACTAGGTGAAAATTTTAATGATTTAGTTGATTTATGGCATGGTGTTTATTCATTATCATGCAACAGTACGATAACATTTAATGAGTTTTTTAAGAAATTTGCTCTTTTTTCAAACATAAAGTTTTTATTTAATTTTTCTATTATTGAGAACCATATCGATAACCTCTATTCATAATCTTTTCAATTATTAATCCAAAATTATTTTTCTAAATTAAAATCCAGCAATCTCTTTATTTATTTTAAATATTCAGTTCATATTTTCATGTTTTATCTACTCATTTTCATCTATAATTTTATCAATTCAATGCCATCTATGGTTTTATCTATTCACTTTCATTTACAGTTTTATCTACTTACTTTCATTTATGGTTTTATCTATTCACTCTCATCTACAATAAATCAATTCACTTTCATCTATGGTTTTATCTACTCAGTTTTATCTACAGTTTCATCAACTCACTTTCATCTATGGTTTTATCTACTCACTTTCAGCTACGGTTTTATCAACTCACTTTCATCTACGGTTTCATTAGAGCATTCAATTCCAGTGTCTATAAAAATTATTTAATTTATTTAATTTATTATATTATACGTTTTAGGAAGAGGAATTTCATTTTATAAATAAATTTTTCAATTCTTTAAATACAAGTCTCTTTAAATCAATGACATAGAAGGAAAATATAAAGATGAAAAACAAGTAAAAAGTGCTATGCATGCTCACAAATGTTAAAAAATAAATAAATAAAAGAATTAAAAGTCTATATAATTTTTTAATAATTGACCTGTTGAACATAAATTCTTCCTTTTTTGAAAACTTGCGAATATTTCATTCAGAAGTATTTATTAAATTTAAATTTTCTTAATTAAATTATACATTGCTACTTCAAACTTTTTATAATTTTTAGAGAAAGATTATTGATAAAAAACGATTAAAATATCTATCGAACTTATTCATAAAACAAATTTCACTCAGTGCAGCCTTTATTAATTTAAAACTAAATTCACAAAAAAAAACTAAAGAAAGTTGAAATGTTTTTATGCTACTTCTCCAATAATACTTAAATTAAATGACAGATTAAAAAATTCACGGCTTTTATCAAAAGTCGAAATTGCCCATAAAAAAATTTATAGTTTTGGGGAAAAATAGCCAGAAAGTGCAATAATGCCGTAAAAGTAGCATTCTTACCCTTACCTCTTCATCGAGGTCCGAAAATAGAGCTCCCCCTGGCGGCGAGCGCAAAGAAGAGCAAGAGCACGAGTGACAGGACAGGCAATAGGAATCGATCGCAGTTCAATTCTTTTATTGCTCAACCGATTCTTTCAGATATCCGAATCAGTTTTTTTTATTCCATAAATGGATTTCGTTTTATGATTTTTTTTAAGCCCTTTTTTATTGAGCTGCGTCTATTTTTATTTTTTAAACATGTGAAGAGGGTTAAGTAAGAAAAATAAGTATAAATGCAACTGATTTTAAAATTGGCTTTAATTGAATTTGATTATGGTTTTTTAGATTTATTCCATAAAAGTTGAAAAATATATAGATATAAATTATGAAGAAATAAGTATGATATACCAAACAGTTTTTTTTGTTGTTGTTGCAATATGCAGAATATGTTAATCAAGATATACATATATAGCTAATGTGGGATATTTAAGCTTTTCAACCCACATAGACATAATGTTTGTTGAACACCTGAGCCAATGTGTATACCATTACCATTACCAGCCATTACAATTTGAAATGATCCTATTCAGAGGGCACTTATAAGAATTCGCAGCCTCTTCACAATAAAAGGACTTTTCTATGTCCTTTATCGTGTTCATTATTTTATGAATACGAGAATTTTCAATCCGGCTCGCTTCCTAGACTTCGAAATGATCTCTTAATTATTAATAATATTAATAAGGTATTATTAACAAGGGTCTTATTATTATTAAAGCCTTATTATTAAATCATCATTATCATCAATAGCTCAACAGCTCCATGGCCGTCTACCTACTGGCAGATTTCGCGACAGGGGATGCTTTCTTTTTACGAGGTAGGGTTGTAAGCCCAACGCCTAACACTCTACAATCATATTAGACAGAGAGTGGTAGTGGATTTCGAACCACTGCAAATATCCATAGCATAGCCGGGAACCCGAAACCTGTGTCACCGAGCTCTACGCTTGTGTCATATTAAACTTACCCCAGCGTTAAAAAATATACTTTTAGTAAGCAAAAAAGTTAACTTACTTATTTTATACCCATTAATATTTGAAGTTCTTAAAGAGATAAACGGAAAAATATGGATCGCCTAAAAAAAAAAAAAAGATATACTTTAATTTGATAAACATTTTATAAAAAATTATTTGAGCAAAGAATATGCAATTATATTTATCTTTATTTCTTCAATAATACATAAATGCTTTTTAAAAATATAAAGACGGCGAATAGAAACTACAGATATTACGAGAGTTATGCTAATTTTGTAATGGAGACTGTTTCCTCACATTAATTTAATAGCTGCTAATTTTAATTCATTGAATTTGAGATGCCAATAACGCATTAATTGCCTTTTATGTTATTTATATCTGCAAAATATGATTGGATTAGTACTCAATTTATATCAAACAAAAATTGCTAAACTCATTTATTAATTATCGTTTTTCTTATCATTTTCATTATCAGAATTGCTTTTATTTATGATTGAATGTGTTAGACAACTTCTTGGAAAAGATGAATAATATACTTTTCCCCAACAATATTTATACAATGTAAATTTTGAATGTAATTTAATAATTTAAATTTGGATAAATTACTTTAAAAATGTATTTACATCTTTAAATTAAAATGTTGTACTAGTAACTATAAAATTTAATTTATTATTAAAATAACATTATAAAATTAATTTAACAAATTAAAAATTATTTATAATTTGTAAGAAATTGAAAATATATGATAAAATAAATAAATTTTTCTTTTAACTGTTAACGAAATAAAAGCTTTAAATTAATAAAATTTACTTAAATTAATATTTCCAAGATAAATTAAAAATCATCGTCTAACATTATCATTTTTAAAATTTAATAATTTTTTTACTTGTAATTAAATTAGCAGTTGTTAAGGATTTAGTTATTATTAAAATTATTAAAAATTTGCATACCTATTTGATTCCTATTTAATTCTTCGACATTTCCATGATTTAACATCTAAAATTAGTTATGTCCGAATACAGAAATACAATTATTAAAGCATTTTCAATTTGATAAACAAAAAGTAATTGCTTTTAAAAGTTATGATTTTTTCGACTGATTATAAATTTTATTTATTAGAGACCAATTGGAAAAATAATAATTGAAATTATGTCATACATTAAAATACTTGAGAAAAAACATTCAACAATAATAAATAATTTATAAGTGATTGTAGTATTTTTTAAAGTTCTGAAAACTCAGTATATTTCAAAAATTTTAAAACTCAAACTAATGAGTTCATATTAATGATATTATTTTTAAAGATATTATTTTTTTATCATAATGACAAGTACAAAAAAAAGCACAAAAATTTAACAAATACATTATAATGTAATAGCTTTTATATTTTCAAGAAAACTATATATTTTTTTAACAATAAAGGTAAAATAGTTATCGAAATTATGTCATACATTCAAATATTTGAGAAAAAGTTTCCAACAATAATAGAATAGTTCAATAGTTTTCAACAATAATAGTTTAAAAATAATTGTAGTGTTTTCTAAATATCTAAAAACTCGGTATATTTTACAAAAATTTACCCGCCAAAATTTTAAAAATCAAACTAATGACTCCATACTAATGATATAATTATCCATACAATGATATAATTTTCCATACAATGATATTATTATTGTTCATACTAATGATATTAGTTATCAAAGTTGTGCCATACATTAAAATATTTGAGAAAAAAAATATTCGATAATAATAAATAATTAAGAAATAAATGTAGTATTTTCTACAGATTTAAAAACTCGGTATACTTTCAAAAATTTACCATCGAAAATTTTAAAAATCGAACTAATATGTCCATTACTAATGATAACATTTTCCATACAATGATATAGTGATATTATTATTGTCCATACTAATGAAATTAGTTACTGTAACTATGTCATACATTAAAATATTTGAGAAAAAATATTCAACAATTATTTAGAAATAATTGTAGTATTTTCTAAAGATTTAACAACTCGGTATATTTTCAAAAAATTTAACCTCCAAAATTTTAAAAATCAAACTTGATTCCATACTAATGATATAATTTTCCATACAATGATATAATGATTTTATTATAGTCCAAACTAATTATATTAGTTATCAAAATTATGTGATACATTGAAATATTTGAGAAAAAAATATTCAACAGTAATTTATAAATAATTGTAGTATTTTTTAAAGATCTGAAAACTCGGTATATTTTCAAAAAATTACCATCGAAAATTTTAAAAATCAAACTAATGGGCCCATTACTAATGATATCATTTTTATAATAATGAGTAAAACAAAGCTTCGCTTGCTTATTATTATGAAGAGATTCTTTGTTTTATTTTAAAAGGCTTTTACACTCAATAATTGTTTGTAAAGAACCATTCATGTGCATTGAATAGGAACTGCTGAAACATGTTGTAAGAAGATAAAAGACAGCTCTTATTCAACAACAAATTAATAATTATTATATCCAGTGCATAATCAAACAGCAACAACAAAAAATGACGTAAACTAATACAACAATAAATGAACGATGAATTCTCCGATTCCTAGAGTAGATATGGCTTGTTTCTCTCTGTGTGTTCTATTTATAGCTTGAGAACCTAGGGTTTCAATTTTCAGCCAAACAGTTTTGTTTCTTTTAACAAAGGTGCTCTTGAATTTCTTTCAAATCATATGTTAAGAGATCTTGGCTTAGAATCTTAAAAAAGGAATCATGAGTTGGCGATTCAACTATGCATTCATTATTTTATTTTAAATAAGTTTTGATTTATTTATGCTGAAAATATAGTGAATTCATTAAAAGAAACACCGCTTTTAAAATTTTCTAAGTATATATAATTATATAGATGCCAAGTAAATTCTTTTTGCCTTGACATCTGTAAAATTGTTTAAAAAAATTTTTTTTATATTTGGTAGAACAAAGTCAAACTAAACTGTATTAAATACTAGTTATAGTTATCTGTAGAGAATGGTAAAATTGTTAGTGTTCGAGTGCGACAATTTACAGATATGTTAACTTTGATGTATTTTTTAAAATTTTCATTGTTGTACAAATTTTTGATATTGTTTCCGTTATTATATCGTTTAATTGAGGAAAGATGTAAAATTTTGGTGCTAAAAAATAACATTAACAATATTTAAGGAAAGAAAATTTAAGTAATGTTTTTTAAAGAAATGTTGTTATTTTCATGTCTGTTATAAAATGTTTGCTTCAAAATATTTTATATTAACAAAAAAATAAATTCAGTTAATCTGCATTGGATGAATCAGTAAACAACTAATCATTTTCTCCCAGTCTTACATTTCTGTCACAATTTTAATTTTAGTAAAATTGTTGATTATGACTTTTCTATCAATTTGTATTTGAATTATTATTCTGAGATTAAAATTATGTACAGACGAAATTTCATGTATTTTTTTCACTTATTATTTGATATGATTGTTTGAAAAAGTTCAAATTAAAGTTTTCCATTGAAATGTTCAAATCTAAAGAAGATTTGTCAAAGCAACCTTTAATTCCATTTAAATAAAATACTATTTTTCTCATTAATTAAAAAAATTTAAAATGACTGTGACAGATTAAATATTTTGCTCAAAATCTGCCAAAACTTTTAATTAACAACTAAAAAATTAATTTTAATTTTTAATAGAAATTTAGATATGTATAAAAACATAATTCAAAATATTGCATTGAAATACGATTGCATTGTAAGTATACGAAATTCCCCTAATGACTTTTTTCTTGTAAATGCTGAATTTTACATTGGATTAATTTATCAGGTTATTTTAAATTCAGCAACTATTTGTACAAGTTTATTGTTATTCTGAATGAATATTAAAATTTTTTTAAACAAAAGTTTTTCACTTTCAACCTTTTTCAGAATTCATCATTTAAAAATTTTTTAAATAATTTTTTAACAATTTCATTAAACAATTTCTGTTTGGATTTTCTTTTTATCAATTTCCTATGCCTTATAGGTAATTATTTAACGTATATGACGCTCAATATATATATATATATATATATGTTTTTTATTTTTCTTTATGTATTATTATTTCACTGATATAATTTTAAATTTAAATATTTAATTTATTGAATAATTTTTTTATTAACTGTCATATAAACAATTTCTGAATCCTTTTTTTATTATCTGTCATATAAATAATTTCCGAATCCTTGTTTTTGTTATCTGTCATATAAATAATTTCTGAACCTTTTTTTATTATCTGTCATATAAACAATTTCCGAATAATTTTTTATTACCTGTTATATAAATAATTTCAGAATAATTTTTTTTATTATCTGTCATATAAACAATTTCTGAATCCTTTTTTATTATCTGTCTTATAAACAATTTCTGAATCATTTTTTTATTTTATGTCATATAAACAATTTCTGAATAATTTTTTTTATTATCTGCCATATAAACAATTTCTGAATCATTTTTATTAGTCATATAAACAATTTCTGAATAATTTTTTTTATCATCTGCCATATAAACAATTTCTGAATCCTTTTTATTATCTGTCATAGAAACAATTTACGAATAATTTTTTATTAGTCCATATAAACAATTTTAGAATAATTTTTTATTTGTCATATAAAAAATTTCCGAATCATTTTTTTCTTATATAAACAATTTCTGAATTATTTTTTTTTTTATTTCTGAATGTCATATATAAACAATTTCTGAAAATCATAGAAACAATTTACGAATAATTTTTTTTTCATTATCTGTCATATAAACAATTTCTGAATTATTTTTTTATTATCTGTCATATAAACAATTTCGAAATCATTTTTTATTATCTGTCATATAAGCAATTTCCGAATCCTTTTTTTATCTGTCATATAAATAATATCTAAATCCTTTTTATTATCTGTCATATAAACAATTTCCGAATCATTTTGCATTATCTGTCATATAAACAATTTCTGAATTATTTTTTAAAAATTTTTTCTTGGGAAATGATTATGATTTTTAATCAATAATTAAGAGCACCAACTTAACATGTCAAATTTACCTACATAAATAAATCTTTTAACTAAACCTCAAACTCTGTAACTTAATCTTATTAAAATAATTGATTTTGCTTTAAATTTTAAAATAAACGATGCTTTTTTTCTTGCACAGGATTCATAATCGAAACTATTCGTCAAACAATCATTCACAAGTCGTTTCTGAATTTATTGCCGGAGTCACCGAAGCTGTGAATGTGTTCGTGCAGCTAGCTAGAAAAATCCGCTATGCATACAAAGTAAAACATTTGGTTTGGCGCTTTCCAAAAACACTTGGCACTTGGTCTTGTTTCCAATTTGGCAACCCAAGCACCCAAGTTAACTTCTCCATCCATTCTCACATCTTTCTCCTATCCGCGTTCCAAGTGCTCTCGAGTAGTTTTATCATCTAAGAAATCTGCCTTTCTGGGATAACTAAAACACTTCTCCAGCAAAGAAGACTCTACTTCTCTGGTAAGGGCTTAAGTATTCTGTTTTTCTACTGCGTGTTTTTTTCCCACTTTTTTTGCACGCAAAATTCTTAACGGAAATTTGTTCATAACTTGAAAATCCACCCAAACATATCAAAATGTGAATTCAAATTTTAATTTCTTGTATTCATTTAAATGGAGAATATTTGAATTTCAAAGGGCATTTTTTAAGATGCATTCAATAATAATTTTCTTGTTTCTTTTTTAATATAATCGTAAACAGGTAAAATTATTTGTTCCTATCATAGTAAAAAATAATAGAGAGATTAATCTTTTTTTCTGTAAGTTTTGATATTCCAAATATTAATTTATTTGTTTCGATTGAAAAAACTCTATGATAAAAGTGTTTTGTGATGTGTGATAGATTCAAAATAGGCCCTTAAAGTTTTAGAGATGTTTTGTGATTTTTTTTTATTATAAATAATGCATTTTAAGTCTAAATTATGATTATGATAACATTTGCAAAGGTTTGTTTCTAGTGAACATAAAATTATTTTAATGCTTTTCAAAGTTTCAATATGATCGAAAGTTTTCTTTTTGGCTTTAAATCAGTAAATTCCTCGTCGAAGTATACTTCGAATCTACAGAGGCTATTTCTTATGTTTAATATTATGTTTAATACAACAAAGGCTATTTCTTATGTTTAATTTTAAGTTTAATACGACAGAGGCTATTTCTTGATTCTTTATTCAGTATTTTCTTAGCCAAAATGTATGATATTTTCATTTAAAAGTAGATGTTTTCAATTGTATACCTGTAATATTGTCTGAAAGAAAATGTAACGTTAGTTGAAGAATGACCTTGGTTTTCTGCATACATTTTTTAGTCAATAAAGAGAATAATTCATTTGAATAACTCTGAAGTTACTGTGCTAATTACTGTGTGTGTTCACCAAAGAGTTTTTACATTTTAATTTTTATTATTTTGTAATGGGTTCTGGTGATTTATATTTCATCTATAACAGTTTTAATTAAAAGTTTTTTTTTTTTTTTTAAAGTAAATAATTTTCTAAGTTATTTACTTTAAAATCTCTTTCAGAAGAAATTGCACCAAAAAATATTATTGAATCAGTAAGAAATATTTATGATAAAAATTACAAACGGCAAAAAAATTAAAATTTATTTATATCTGTTAATATTATTACCTTTCTATACAACATACAAATGATTACATTTGTTGACCAACAATTTCATAGTACTCTTTTGCACATCGGCAACTGTGTTTGCAGTGGTTCTGGGCTCGTTCTACCTAGAATAACACTGGCTGGAGCAGAGTTATTTTCAGCAATGAGTTCCGCTTTGAATGATCAACGAAGAAGTTTCTGCAGAAGTTCAAAAAACGCGGTATCTAAAACTGGGAACCCAACAATCCGAAAACTTGAAATCCAACAACTCGAAAAACAAGGATTGTGATCGAGGGTGCCATGAACTCCTTTGATTATTATTAGTGCAAATCTTAAAGCGATAAGTGGGCGATATTTTTGTCATTAGTGTTGTTTTTTCTTGCAAGCACACATTTCAGCAGGACAATGCTCAACCATACGCAGCAATTATTTTTATTGAACGTCTTCAGGTTAATCAAATACTTCCCCACTCAGATACCTTACCAAAATTCTCCATATTTTGGTTCAGATGTGTAGGCACCCCTGATCGTTCTTTATTTAGATCGATCTAATTCGACAATTAAGAATAGTTTGGAGAGAAATTCTGAGGGAGAACATCCTCAGTGCCAAGAGAAATAACAGCTTTCATAAGGACCAGAGATTAACGAAAGATTTATTGATTGATTCACTGACTGATTCAAGATTACGGATTGAATGAGATCTGAAACATTTTCTGAAATTTTAATGGTTTCTACGTACCATTTTCACCTCCATGAATTTTTGTTCAATTCAGAAAAATCTTTGTTGGTGCAACATCTATTTTCTTAGCGTGTAAAATCTTTATACAATTTTATTTTGAATCATTTTTCGAAAATAAAACATCACAAAATTCGCTTTTTTTCTTACGAATAAAAAGAAAATCGTAAAACAGTTCGAAAAACATTTGGCAAGTAATTTAAAATATACACATTTTCAAATTTGAATATTGAAACTAAAACTTCAAAATTTTAAAAAGAAAACTAAATTTGCCTATTATGTTTCTGATATTAGTTGAATAAAGAAGAAATACTCAAAATCCAAAAATGAACAAATGTTTTATTCTTAAATACTAATTGGGTATTGCTCCAGAAGAATAATTTTATCACTGAATGAAGGAATATTTTCATTATTAGAAAAGATAAGCATACAACGTTATAATAAATGGCTAATTAATAGCTTCTAAAATATAAAAATACATAAGAAAGGTAAACGTATTTTGTTCTAGTATGATCAGTTTCATCTCTAAATGATTGAATAGTTGGAGCTCTAATGAAATTGAATCAAGAATCCTGAAAACTAATATAATGAGTGTAATTTGAGTTCAAATTTAAAATTTCCATTAAATTTTTATTTCAGCTGACTTTTTTTAAAAATTATTTCCGTTAAATTTATTCTTCTTAAGAAATAAGAAAAGAAGGAAATTTAGAAAAGCCACGATAAAACTACTCAACTCCATTTTCTATTAAATTCCATCATAATTTTGTATAGTTTTCATGTAATTTAAATATCCTTCCCATTAAATATCTTTTAAATAGAACGAACAATTAATAAAAAAGCAGTAGAAGAATAAAAAAAAAAAAATTCAAATTTTTTGAACCAACAACCCTTGAAAACCTAAGAAGGAAAACAAAATTATCCCTAAAAAATTCTAAAATGGCAAGAAAAAAAAATTGCATCAGACCTTAAAGAGATCTATAAAAAAGGCTACACCGGTGAAGTGAACAATCACTTGTTACTGATTTATTAATAAATAGAAAAAAAATTACAGTTATTAATATTAGAATATTTTAATAATATTTTTTTAAAAATTTCAACTATTTAGGGCAGTAATTAGATATCAATTCTCGAAAAAAAAACATCAAAGTAATGCTATTTAAATATTTCATTGATTCAAAAATTATTTCACTTTTATCTGTAACATCAAGAAAAAATATTTTAATAATATTTATTGAAATACTTATTATTACTTATTGAAATTTATACTATATTAAAATAGAGTATTCGTAGTTTTTAAAGTAATTTTACCACTTAAGTCCATCTAATTTTAAATTAATATTAATTAATTTAAGTCCATAATTTTATTTAATATTTATTATATAATGCTTAGGTTGAAAAATAAGATCAATTTTACGTAACGAAAGTTAAAGGCGAAACTGAACTATTTAAGATATTAAATTCATAAAAAAAATTTTTTTTAGATATGCATAGCAATTTCTACATTTTCATTATTATTTATACCAAAGTTAAAAAAAACCGATATATTTAGTTAGCAATTTTAAAAAAATTCCTCATTTTAAAACTTATAAAATGCTTTAACTATTTATCACAAAGTTTTTACGATTCTTCCAAATTATAGTACAAGTCAATCAAAAAATTTATTTTACGGAAAAGATACATCTTTTATTCTAATTGAAAAACTCTGAGCATTTAAAAGGAAGAATTACGAAGTCCCATTAAAAAATGCCGAGGGGAAAAAATGTCTACTGATGGAGGCCCACCGATTAAAAAATGTCTGTGGCAGGTGACAGTCAGTTGTTTTCCACCTTCCCGAACACAATGGTCAACGACACTCACAGACCATTTGACGACGGGGTTTGTGGAACAGCTTGTCAATCTTCTCATCGAACAAAGCCACTCGATTTTCTACGGTCATCTTCGAAAAGAACATATTACTGCAAGATCTGACAGAAGGAATAAATTTAATCGTGTTTTGAACCATCTAAGAAGGGTTTTTTTAATTGTTTTTTTTCCCCCGAAGTAACATGATCTAATAAGAGTTATATTAAACCAAGGGTTCAGATTTCAAATTTTCTATTTAATTTTTTTAAAGCTTATAATTATAGACATTAGTTGTGTTCAAAATTGATTTGAATTTAATTTATAAAAATAATTATATGTAAAATAATCTTTAAAATTCATATGAAAAATGTCAAATTTTTGAAAAGATAATACTAATGACAACAAAGAAATTTAAATTTATAAAAAAAAAAAAAAAAAAAACCATACAACGTAATCAAAATGATTACGTTAGATTTAATTGAAGAATTATTTTTTTGGTTTTTCTTTTGGGATTATTTAATATCTGATCTATTTGTAATAGATTTCGGAGTTAAGATACAAAGCCACTTAAGTTATTGCAAAGGATTATTTCCTACTAATATTTAGCGAATGAGCGAATCTTAGAAAGCGAATAATTTAGCGAATTTTGTTCATAAAATTCGTGCAAACTACTTCATATTTATTTTCCTTGTTTTTATAGCTAAAAAATTAATTTTGGTATTTAATTTGAGCCTAATAGCACCGATATTAGACTCAAGATTTAAGCAGACTTTTAATTATTTTCTATATAACTATTTTTGCCATAAGAATTTAAATATAAAAATTCTGCCTTTTACTTTTCTATGGGAGGGCCTGAATGGCCGAGTGGCTAGCGCTCTGGCGCTCGGTACCACAGGTTTCGGGTTCGAGTCCCGGCGGTGCCATGGATGTTTGTAGTGGTTCGGAATCCACTTTAAAATGTAGGTCCCGGTCTAATAGGATCGTAAAATGTTGCGGGGGCATTGTTACTCCGCGTCCGTGGCTTATCTTCAAGTTACACGCGCCCACTGGGTAATGCAAAGTGAGTACGTCTGTGCAGCGCTTGCCTTAAGGCATCCAAGACCAAGCTGTCTAAGTGTTTGCCAGCTGCATTAGAAAGAAAATTTTCTATGGGAACGTTTGCAAACATTAATATATTTTCATGTTTGGGTGCAGGATTCTTATGTATTTTAAAACATTAAGTGCCATTGTAGAAATAATGGAATTCAACTAGTTTTTAATATAAACATTCATTTATAATTAGTAAATTGAAAGAATCTTTATTCAATGACTCTCGATTTATTGCGCATCGGATATTTCCACTCGCATCATAGGAAAAATAGCAACATCTCCTTTATAGAATCTTCCTTCATACAATTTTTTTTGTCTCCCATCATTAGAGATATAACAAGAATCTATAGTATTAAAATTGGCGCAATTGCCCCCATGGTGAGACAAGGCCGTCTACCTACTGGCAGATTGCGAGACAGGAAATTCTTACAGGTCTTTTTACGGGATAGCGTTGTCAGCCCTACGCCCAACATTCACATTAGACCTGGACCTATGATTTAATTGGTTTGGTTTGTCGCTCTATGGTTGTTTTGTGCACACTCCGGCCTAATTAGACCGGGACATACAGTTTAAAGTGGATTCCGAACCACTACTACTATTACTACACCACACCACATCACTGTGCCTAGAGCTAAGTTACCCCTATACAGTTTGGGAATGCTGTGAGTGAGAAGCGTGACTGGGCTCTGAAGAACACCTTACGATCATATTAGACCGGGATCTAATGTTTAAAAGGGGTTTCGAATCACTACAAACATCTATGTCCCCGCCGGAACACTAACCCGAAGCCTATGGTACCGAGCGCCAGAGCGTCAGCCTCTCGGTTATCAGGCTTTCCGATTCCGAATTACTAATGAACATTCATACCGCCTCCAGGATTCGAATCTGAAGCCTGTGGTACCAAAGGCCAGAGTTCTAGCCAATTGGCCATCAGATCGCCCTACGGTTTAAAGTGGATTTCGGAAAACATCCATGTCATCATCGAAACTCGAACACGAAACCTGCGGCACCGATCACCAGTTACTCGGCGATCAAGTCCATATATTATAACTAAGAAACTAAAATCTTGTTGTCAAAGTGTTATAAATTCTAACTATCTGAGGATATTTATTATTAGATTTTTGAATGACTTCTGAGCAATATGATAAGTTTCATATGGGGTTATCATAAATGGAATAAAATGATTCAAACACTATATCAAACGTTGACATAAAATAACTTAAATTAATTTTTGTATGCTTTCCTTAATTAAAGCATATAAATCTTTTTGGTAAAAAACACTTCACCGAAAGACAGAGAGAAAAAAAAGAAAAGGGAATCAGTCACGAACCGCGGCGAAGCCAAGTGCTACTGTTGTTACATCAAGTTCACTGGCACCCTTGGCATCTGCATATGGGACTTTTTCCTTCTTTTGAGCCTGTTTCAAAATTTTAAATTTGGTGGTCTCTGCGTTAATTCGGAACCGAACTCTAATACATCATCACCGGTGGGTTTCGAGTTTCTGGAGTGATTTCTATTTCGAGTTCAAAGCGCGGAAAGGTGAACGACTCGACTCTGGGGGGCAAAATAAAACTGTTTATCTCAGCAGCCAGTGCTGTCATTTGCAAGCAGCGTTTTTATGCGCGGACTTTTTGCCGACGTGACAGCAAATCTCTTGGCACAAAAGCCTTTCATCCGTAGCCTAGATGCCAAAGTCTCAGCGATAAACCCCCCTCTCTAACATACAATTTATTTTTATGTCTGTCTGACAAGACATTTTAGTTGCTTTCTTTTCTCTCTCGTTAAGCTTTTGTATTTGTAGTGTACTACATTCTGTTCAGTAGATTGGAATGGAGATATTTCTTGAATGGACACCCGATAAATAATGTGAAATGTATATGGAAACTGGCTATTTGGATGTGAAGCATTAATATTTATCAAGGTTTAAATAAGTAAGAATGCATTTGCTATTTATAAGTATGGAATGAATAAGGATTATTAAAAAATTCATTTTATTTAATTACATTTTAAGTAAATTAATAATGCTCATTTAATCATCCTTTTTATAATGCTCATTTATGCAAAACTTTATTTTTACTAATAGAAATCAATTAAAATAAAAATCTCAATCCTAATTGAGTTCAATTATTTGCTAGTTTCTAGAATAATTTCTGATATATTTTTTTAGTCATAGCTTCATTTTTATATGATGTATTTTAAATACATATTATTATTATAATATATATGTAAAGCCTGTAAAATTTTCAAAAATATTTAACCTGCGAATTTAATCTTTAAACTCATGTTGTATGATTCAAGAGCTATTTATTCAATATTTTATGATTTAAGGTCTATTTACTCTATACACAATGTTTAATATTTAATCATTCTAAAGAGAAGTTAAATCGAATAAAAATAAGGATACTAGAAACAAAAATGTTTGGAATTTTTGCTTAAATCAGCTTTTGCACTAATAATTTTGATATTTAAAAACCTCCTCTCCTTTTATTTATCAATTTTAAATTATAAATTCTATTTTAAATTTTTTCTATATGAAAGAGTTTTTACACATTGCGAAACTAAAATGTCTAACAAGTGTATTTATTTTGTAGAATTAGAGCCATTGTAATGGCATGCAAAAAAGTTTCGGTTGTTTTGATTGCCTGAAGTATTTATCCTGGGAAGTTAATCTTTAAACTCATGTTGTATGATGCAAGATCTATTTATTCAATATTCTATGATTTAAATTCTATTTACTTTATATACAATATTTAATATTTAATTATTCTATATTGCATGAGGTATTTTATTAATTCTTTTATTTATGTATGAATTTATTTTAAAATTCTCTATTTCTTTTTTTTCAATATTAATTTTTCATTTCCTTTATAATCATAATTTTGTTTGTGTCATAAGAGATTTAAACGGGCTAATTTTCTATATTTACTCTTATAAAATTCAAAATTAACTAAGAATGCTACATTTATCAAATAAAAATTTTTGAAGGCTGTTCTACTATTGTTTTATGAAACCATTTAACTTGTTAATACTATCATACTTCTTAAATATTAACGAAATATTTATGGTTATTTATTGACATGAAAAATTTAAGTTATTTTATTTTTTCAGATTTACTGAAAATTATATGATTTAGAAATGTTTTAAATGATATTTGTATATATTTAAATGACATAATTATCAAAGTCAAATTCAATGAAATCTGCCATCTAATTGTATATTTTCACCTAACTAAATAAGGTATTTAAAAGCGTCAATACAATAATTTAGAAAAAAATTTAATAGCAACTTTTACGAAGAATTTAATTAGTAGAAAATTACATATGTGAAAGTACAATATATTTATAAATTCAGCTATCTTAAAACCGTTCACACAGGTTTTATTAGAAAGACTATGAGATAACTTCTCACAAATATTTTATAGCTCTATTAACGAATGTAAGCTTCAGTTTTATATTTAAAATTTAAAATAGGAAATATGCCAACGGTTTTCAAACTGTAGGATCCAAAGGGTGAATATATTGAAAGAAGAGGTTATTTATTTCTACACATAAAAATTAAATCAACTGGAGTAAATCAAAAGTAAAAATAAAGGTAATTGATAATTAGTTTGTAATTAGTAAGGAAATTCCGACTGAAAGCATAAAAAATCTGGCAACTTTCACAACAATGTATTTAAGTGACTCTGGTATTTTTATTTTATTTTTTAATTTGCTGGAATCAATTCTAATTTGAGATGACAATCTAATAAATAAAAGAATTTTTTACTAATCAAGAAAAAATTTTTTCGATTATATATAAGGCAAAAACTCTTGGTTACCCATTTAGTAGATTAAAAAAAAAGATGTAATGAAATGTTTGTTACTTTTGCAGTAAGGAATTAAACATTCCTGGTTAGTTGTAAGCATAAGTATTATTATTATTGTTATATTATTATTATTGTTATAAGTATTATTATTATTGCTATAAGTATAATTATTATTACTATAAGTGTTATTATTATTGTTATAAGTATTATTATTATTGTTTTATTGAAAGTATTTCAATAAAAGTGAATATTTTCAATTTTGTGTAGCAATATTCTGAACGTTAACATTGATTTAATAAACCCTGCATTTTGTTTGGTATAACTGAATATACCATAAAATTTACAATGATATTAAATAATGAAGAAAAATGTCAAGTAAACTCAAATATTCTTTTTCTTCTTCATTGGCGCAATAGCCCCATGGTGGACCAAGACTATCTGCCTGCTGGCAGATTTCGAAACAGATTTATTTTACGGGGTAAGGTTCCAAACTTATCCAACACTTTAACCTTGTTAGATCGGTAATCCCAACACTTTAACCTTGTTAGATCGGTAATCCCAACACTTTAAAGTCATATTAGATCGGGACCTAAGGTTTAAGGCGGTTTTGAGCCACAAGCATCCATGACACCGCAGGGTCTCGGACCTGTAGCACCGAGCGCCAGAGCGCTAGTCACTCGGCCATCAGGCACCTCTATGAAATATAAAATTTGCAATTTGTTTATAAAGAATAAAAACTGAACTCTATTTTTAGGTTCGCTATGTCTTGAAAGAAAATGGGTGTGCCAAGTATCGAAGAACGAAATACCACGACTTGCTGTTTGAGTCCGAAGATCTATCAAGCCCCAGAGGACGAGATGGACTCACTCATAGGATACCCGAGAAAAAGTAAGAAAAAAAAATTTCTTTTTATTTGTTTATTAATTTAATTTGTTTATTTATTTATTAAAAAATACATCCTTGGGAACGATTCACAGCTAAGAAAAGCTACTTTGATAAATTTCCACTTTGCTTAATAGATATTTATAAAAACTTGCTTTCATAAAAAATATGTTAGTGTGATTTGTTAAAATTAGTGAGATGTTAGTAAAATTTGAGAGGAAATATTCTTCTATGTGAAAGATTTTATTTATAATTGTATCAGCAGTTGTAATAACGTCAATTATCAAACCGCCTGGTGGAAATTTTAAAGCTTTTTTCTTTTTTGCGACGCAAATCCAATACAGTTAAGTCTGAATGTTTTCTATGAAGGCATTTTATTCTTTATTGAAAGAAGTGCAAATACGTGCTACGTGAAACAAAAAAAAAAAAAAAAAAAAAAAAAAAAAAAAATTTAAATACATATTATAATAAAAAATATAAAAATTCAAATACTTATTATCGTAATTAATTATTTTCTGATTTATTCATGTAATGCTACATATATACAATTTTTTTTATTAAATATATATTATTTTAAAACATTTTTATAACAAATTAATTCATTCAATTATATTTTCTACATTAAATGCAATAAAAATATGTTTTTTATTAAATTAGAATTATTTTAAAACAATATTATAAAAATTAATAAATTCAATTATGTTTTCAACATTAAACGCATTAAGAACATAATAGGTCAAAGTGAAATTGTTGTAAACAAAATACTTGAAAGAAAAATTTATCTCAACTGTGTTAACAGAAAAAAAATATCACAAGAATTTTGAGCGAGAGTTTTAAAAAGTGGTTGGGGTTTTCATAACATGTTGTCCCTGACATCTAAAACGAGAGATATCACAAAATAAACTGATTCACGGCTTTCACTTCTGGATAGACATAACAAACGAATCATTGTTTTATTTGTTACTTTATTTTCCGAAATTTTTTTATTTTTTCCGGAAGGTTCAGCCAAAACGTCTTGAAAACTCGGCATTGAAATGAAGCCAAAAGCTGTCAAACAAGAAATCCTACGCTTTTTCACTGTTTTTCTACAAATAAAAATAATAAAATATGTTTCCAAAATTAACTAACCATTCAGCTTAAAGTACAGTCGTTATTAATTATGGTGACCTTTTCTAAAACAAATTGGGTTATTTTGATAAGATTAATTAACTGTTTGCATAAGCGAAATAACTTTTAAACGAAACTTAGAATTTTTGAAATGAGAATAGTTGATAATATTTGTTTTACTTAGTAAAATTATAATTTTTTTTTTCAAATTGAATATTGAACTATATAGTTTAATTTATAAATGGTAGTTGTATATTCCCTCACAATTGTGCTTTTTTCATTGCTTTCTAATACGCAAGCAATTTTTACAATTTGTATTGTATAGTATTTTTTTTTATTATAATTGCATTATGAACAATATATTCTTTTTTGTATTACTTATTTTTTTAGAATCAGATTCTTATGGTAATTATTAATTTTCACTTTCTTATGGTAATTTACGTAAATAAAAAATTGTATACCATATTCTTCAAAAAAAAAAAAAAAAAAACATTCTTGTTGTCAATAATGGTGTTCCTTTTGTTGTTAATTCTCACTCCCAATAAAATTAAAAAAATCAAGATCATATGAATTTAATGAAAGAAGACATTTTAAGTAATCTCCAATTGCAAACTAAAAAAAAATGTAATTTATCTCTTAACTCTTAAATTCGCGATCTAAGTTGAAAGATGTTATGTTTCTTCTTCTCAAATCCGTCTTCTAAGGTGTGAGCCTTTTCATTTTGAACTTAATGATGGAATTACAATTTTACAAAGAGATTAAATTAAGCACTTGATATCTAATTCTCTCAAAAATAAAACTCTTATGAAAGCATAGATGTCAAACTGGTATTCCGAAGAAAATCCATCCCACAGTACAGTTTTTAAATGATAGTGTTATGATGATATTTGTATACTTTTTCTTCTATCAAGCCTGATCATTGTTTTTGTTTGAAAGAGACTTACATCTCTTCTACATCTGCATTGAATATTATTTATCGAAAAGTCTGAATACTAAGAGTTTGTGTTACTTTCACCACCAAGATTAGAAAAGTACTAGAATTTCAGCTTTTCAGCTTATAATAAGTTATTCAGGTATGCTTATTTTGCACACATCATCATGCAAAATGTCTTTGCTACTTTAATAAGTTTGTTACCCTGCAGGAACACAACTACCCTTTTTTGTCGTTCAATTGTGCTACTTATTCAAGTGACGATTGCACAGGAATCAATGAGTTTGTCATAGATCTGTTAAGAACTATCTGCCTTGCCTTCGTAAAGGAGGATTTTACTGTCATGCAATAGCAGCTAGTGTGCAACATAACAGTGGCATAGTCATACGATTTTGGAAGAAGGCGACAGGCGAGAATCGACAACGCGTAAATCCAGGAAGTGGACGCCGAAAGGTTACGTCAGTGGTCGATGATAGACACCTGGTCCGAATGGCGCTGATGGACCCTATCGTTTCCTCTAGACAGTCGGCAGCATATTGGTCCACTGCTACAGGTGTATCACTGTCTGCTTCGTCTATTTCTCGTTGTATGCTGCACCGTGGACTGCGTGCAAGAATTCCTTTATGCAGGATCCTTCTTACTCAAAACTATGGACACCTGCTGCTACAGTGAGCTCATGAACATAGACAGTGGCTAGTATATTGCTAACAAGTAGTTTTTTCTGACGATTCTTGCTTTAATTTGTGGTATTCTGATGGTCGTATTCGTATTGGACGCTATGCCTGTGAACGTTACCTTCCGGAGTGCACTATAGAACGTCATAGTGGTCGAACATTTGGAGTTATAATCTGGAGTACGATTACGTATCATGGACGATCTCAGCTGTCACGAATTGGGGGCAATATTAATAACAACAGGTACATCAGGGAATTATTGAAGCCCGAAGTCTTACATTTTCTTCAAAGCATTTCAACAGTATAAATATTAACAGCAAGAAATAATCAAGACTTCTTTTCAGCAGCACACATGCAGCTTCTTCCTTGGTCTGCTTATTCGCAAGATATGTCGCCTATTGAACAGGTGTGGGACTGTGTTGGTCGCCGTCTCGTTCATGATTCTCGTCCTACAGTTTCTGCAGATGAACTTTGGGTACGCATACAAACAATATGGAATGTTCTTCCCCAGACAGATATTCAAAATCTGTTTGTCGCCATGCCTCGTCGTATAGCAACACTTATTGAAGTGCGGGGTGGCTACACAAAATACTGATTTGGACTCTTACTATTATTTTTTAGCTTTGAAAATTTACTCATTTATTCATACCAATACAAGACGTTTGTGTATTAAATTTCATTTACTTTTGATGATGCCTTCATGGTGTTGCAATTTTTACAAACAAGAATATATTTAGAAAATATATTATGAAAAAAAAGTTCTTTCATTTAAATACATAATTTTAATTTTAAGTTAGTAACATTCTTTTAGACATAAAAAAATGTAAGATAATTTTACTCAAATCAAGAACACTTTTCAAATAAATAGTGTGTTTTTAGGATGAATTGTATATTTAACTTTTTGTTCTACTTTAAAGATATAAATACTTCCACAAAATCACAAAAAGTTCAAAATTTTTACTGTTTTGATTTTTTTTCTTTATAACAAGAAATCTGTTCAAGATTGGGAGTTTATTGTGTATAAAAAGTTTTTCATCTTAAAACTAATTTTCAAACTACTTATTTCAGTTACGTTATTAAAAACATCTTTTGAAAGCCTATTTCATTCGATGATTGAATTGCTTACAGTATATATTTTCAATTTACTTGTCACGGGCCATGACTGCTTACAGAGTCACTAGTATAGAATGGGACTGGCTGCTACAGATATCTAACCACTTTGCAACTATGGTGTGCCCATGACTGGATCATATGTCCTACTGTTCTTAAATGTATCCCTTTTTGTATTACTGTCAATGTCCTTAGTGATTGTTTTCGTCGTTCTTTACTGTATTTGGCTGCTTGTCGACTAATGACCGAGAGGTCGGAGATGGGCATAGGATAAAAAAAAGAACACTTTCAATGTATTTCAGTATTAGATTTTTGTAATAAATTACTTATTCTTTTACTTTATTTCCGTAATTAAAGTAAATAATGAAAAAAAAACTGGTATCATATGGTATAATATGATTTTTTTTCCAACTCTTAACAGAGAAGATGTTCGCGTCGTCGAGCTTCTACGAAGAACCGAACTGCATCTATCCGACGGTGGAAGAGCAAGTCAAATTGTGTCGCAAAATCGCCGAATCTCTGTCCGACGACTGCAACCAGAAATCGAAAGGTGCCAACATGTTTTTCAAAAGAGTCAAGAAAGCAGAAAAATGGATCGTGGCCGAATGTAAGTAAATATTTTCAAAAAAAAAAATTTATACAATAATTCTTATCATTCTTTTGAAGAAAAGATAATAAAGTAATTGAAAATTCAATATTAAATACACACTTTAAAATTATGAAACATCTTTAACTTTATTTTATTTATTAAATTATGGATGAAATGTAGGATTTGCTTTTATTGTTTAATTTGGATCTAAGATAGCATTTTTATTGTTTCTTATTCCACTTGGTAGACAGCAACATCTAGACCAATTCCAAGACCCCATGTGATCTCGTAGAAGGAGGGATAGGGGGTATCTTCTTTTGTGATGCAGCACTTGTAAATAAAAGTCTGACTTGGCTCCGTCAAGCTGACTTTTTACGGGGTATGATTGTCAGCCCCTAACCCTCTACAATCATATTAGATTGCGACCTACGGCTTAAAGTAGGATATAATTTTTAGCTATCCTTAATAAATAATCTTCTCGTATATGTTGATTTAATTTATTTTCAGTATTTTTATAAATTAAATCAAAATTATTAATGGATCATATTACAGACGGTTTATCTGTTATCTATATTTATAAATATGTATTTTAGGAAGAGAGTAGGTTCTAAATTAGTAATAAAATCAAATTAGTAATAAAATTAGTTCAAATTAGTAATAAAATCTGGCGCTCGGTGCCACAGGTTTCGGGTTCGAGTTTTGGCGTTACCATGGATATTTATAGTGGTTCGGTATCCATTTTAAAACGTAGGTCCCAGTCTAATATTACTGTTGAGAGTTAAACGTAGGGCTGACAACCCTACCCCATAAAAAGAAAACATTTCATGTTTACGGAATCTGGCCCCCATGGGGCTGTCGCGCGATTGAAGAAGTCATAAAATAAGGTTATAGGTTTTTGAAGTATAATTGTCATAATCAATAGAATTTTAACAGGCTAAGCTGATTATTACACACATTTGAAATGTTAATATAGAGAAAATAATTTCATTATAAAACAGAAAGTAATGAAACATCTAAGTTCGTTATTTTAAAGAAACAGAAAAAAGGTTATTTTTTTAAATAAAAATTTACTTCGAAATCATTGTTAATTGAGTTAAAATAAAATTGATATAATAAAATATCTTACTAAATATAAAATATGATTACTAAAAATAAAAAGAGAACCTTTGAAATCCTGCCAGACAATTCTTAAATTGCACGACATATATATCTCAAATTAGGAACAAAATTTAATTTCTCTAGAACAACATATTTCATGAAAATGTATTAAATAATTAATTCTTATTAAGTAAAATAAAATCTTGTTTGGAAAAACATTAAAAATAATACTAGACTTAAATCGGTTTCACACGCTTTTTAGTGATGCATGCAAATTCATTTCATCTGAAAAGGAAAATTTAGTTTATAACGATTATAAACAATATTTTTTGATGTATTAAACAATATTTAAGGTTTCTTTATCCCACCTTCAAGATGGTTTTCACTGACATTCCGAAAGCTTGTAGACATTTTTTTTTCTTGACTTTTTGTACAACAATTTGATTTAGAGCTTTATAATTTAATTCAGAGCTTTATAATTTAAAAACTAACTACTATTTAACATATTTTCTTATTTTAAAGATAAATTCCAAAGGTGTTTCCTTCTATTTTTCCAGTTTCGTACAATCCAAATGTGATTTCGTTATCAGTGCATGTAAAATATTTTACTCCTATGAAAGGTTACAGTTTATTTGAGTTCATATATGATATTCATCAATGATTAAATAATGTACGATATTTATTTGGATGTTATTGTTTCATTATGTACAAATACAAAATATTTTCGCATTCTTCTTCTTCAATGGCGCAACAGCTTCATGGTGGGCCAAGGCAAGAGAAGTTTTCTTTTTACGGGGTAGGTTTGTCATCCTTACTCCAAATGTTCTACAGTTATATTAGACCGGGACCTACGATTTAAAGTGGATTCCGTGTCTCTACAAACTTCTATGGCATCACTGGGACTCGACCCCGTAGTCAGTGCCAGAGCGCTAGTCACTCGGCTGTCAGGCCCCATATTCATGTAATAAATACAAAAAGAAATGCTTAATTTTTAGTAATTTTTACTGAATAAGCAAACAAAAAGAAAAATTTAAAATTTTCATACACTTCTTTTGACTCATTATTACTTCTACTGTTTTCTACTATTCTTATAGTAGTATGTAAATATAACAAAAATAACATATTAGTATTAGTATTTTCTACTATTATTATAGTATCTATTTTCTACTATTATTTTTTTTCTATATTACTTCTACTATTCCCTTATTACTATTTTCATTTACTTATTGTGCTGTTTTTATACGTGTAGATTACATTTGATACCTCTTTTGAACTAGGAAATTTGGTAAAGAGAATGCGAAAAACATAAAATTTACATAAATTCATTTGAGGAAACTTTCCTAATAATAACAAATGAGTTTCAATCACCTACGAAATCACTGTTTGGCGACATAATCTTGATCTAAAATACACCAAACAATGAAATAGTAAGCGTGAGTGTTTCCTAAATTCCCACGAGCACACGCATTGAGAGTTAACTCACGAGAGATCAAGTCTGCTTGCACCGAGAGTGAGTCACGAGTCGAGATGCTATAAAAGGTTCCAGAAATAAGAAACTTTAGTCTGCCGCCCGTATCTGCGATGGGGAAAAGAAGGAATCATTTCACAACACATAATGTTGTGAAAGCAGAATGTTGCTCTTCCCCTAAGTTCCGTTCCACTAACCGAGATGTTTAAAATAAACAGATACCTCGCAGAAACTACTAGAAACATTCTACAGAACCTATAGCAGATCGAAATAAAACTTTGACTTTTTTTTTAAAATAAAGGCAATTGTAAAAATTAATAATGATAAGAGATATTTTGAAATTAATATTAATATGAAATATAATTTATTAAATAGAATAATTTTAAATCATTATTTTTTTCAAAATTTTGGGATGTAGCAATTTTTTTAAAAACCTTTTATCTAGTAAGAATATTTTCATGCAGAAATTCGATAATTTTTTAAGTAATCCGTTGAAACATTCGGTTGTCGTGTTTTTAACTACATATAGATGTATAACATATAACGTAAATATATGCATAACATATAACGTAAATATATGTATAACATATAACATAACGTAACGATGTAAACATCTATATGTTTTTAACTACATATAGATGTTTTTAACTATATATAAATGTATAATTTAAAAACATTTAGAATTTTAAAAAAATCATTCTGCTTCGTAGTGAAGTTATAATGAAGGTAAATTATCTTGCAAAAGTTCATTGATTTGAATGGTTTGATACTCAAGGACGATTATTACTATAAGATATGAGAATCTAGCATTGTCAATCGGACTGTCTGGATTTTTCCAAGTTTTCTCTCATGCGTCACATAGTGGCCTGATGGCCAATTGGCTAGCTCTCTGGCCATTGGTACCATAGGCTTCAGGTTCGAGTCCTGGCGGTGGCATTTGTTAATGGTTCGGAATCCACGTTAAGCTATAGGTCCGGTCTAATTAGCCTAAAGTGTGCAATAAATGTAGAGGGACAAACCAAACAACATCCATCCATCCCACCGCCAGAATTCAAACCTGAACCCTGTGGTATTAAAAGCCAGAACGCTAGCCAATCGGCCATCAGACCGCCTGTTCCTTATAAGATAATTATACATAAATTTTGCCGAGGTATTGGTAAACAATAAAACTGTTGGATAGGGTATCAAATAGATAATTTTGTAATAGATTTCGAGTCGTAATAAGATTTTCAGATTTTTTATATCCTTATGGTTCATTTTTAATTACTTAATTTCTAAAAACTGATTGATTTGTACAAAAACAATCCATAGATTATGCGCAGACAAATGAGCTGATGAAAATTGGCTTAACTAATACTTGGCAAAGCAAGAAATTGTTTAGCTTATACATTGTTTTTCCTCTAAAGTATTTTAAAAGGTTTATATTATCATCAGCAATTTTACACGAGATTAGCTCTTTTGTAAACATATTTAATGTTCCTGACAGAAACAATAACCAGGTCTCCTTGCGCACACCACCGTCAAGAACTTGGTGGAAAACGAAAGGAAGAAATTTTTTGCTTTTTTCTGCAAAATAACAGACTGAGTCTAAAGAATAGATATTTCCTCCTTGACACCTATGCAGGTCTTGGATTCGGTCCAGAATTTAACTTTAGGGTATTTCAGGCCTCAGCAAAATACTAAGGTAGAGAGAAGAGGTGAAAAAATGTTGGCTGGAATTGTTCAGAAAGAAGTACAACGCAGTTCATTTTCAAAGTCGAATGCCAAAAGCACGTGCTGGGACAAAAAAGCTGTAAAATTATTTGATTTTCAATGGCAAAATAATTTTATCAGAAATAATTATGCTAATTAAGAAATTAAGAGTCAGATGATTATCATGTATCGTACTTATGAAAATATATTTTGTTTTTAAAATTTAGATATAATCGTTGCTTATAAATACTGGAAAACATCATATGCATTATATAAAATTTGATATTACAAGCTTGTATCAATACGGCGATGATTTCTACTTCTTGAAAGTGACGAAACTATAATTTTAAATGAATTTATTGACGATTATATTCTAATGTGACAAATTTATTGTCCTTGTTTGAGGAATGATTTGGTTTGTCGCTCTACGGTCATTTTTTGAACACTTGACACTAATTAGATTGGCACCTACTGTTTAACATGGATTCCAAACCACTAACAAACATCTATTCCACCGCCAGGATTAGAATTTGAAGCCTGCGGTACCAAAGGCCAGAGCGCTAGCTAATTAGCCATCAGGCCGCCCTTGTTTGAGGAATATGGGTATTCGTATAAAATATCTTCTTTACCTGATATTTGATGAATACTCGAATAGATTATAAGCCTAAAAGAGCATTATTATGAAGAAAAAATTGATGTGTGTGTAGTCTTTTTTGTGTGTGTATTTTTCAGCATTCGCTTTTTCTTTTTAATGACAAGCGCAAAAGGATATCTTGTTATTCTGAAAATGAAAATAAATCAAAAATTTCAAATTAGATATTAGCCTGTTACAGGCACGCATCCAAGGGTGTGGGCCCCAGGCTGGAACCTTCCATGCCTAATAAGCCTAATAATGTAGCCGTGTTCATGTGTACAAACTTATGACCACTTTGGCCCAATTGTTTGCTGTTAAATATTTAGCATTTGAGTGAATCAATGTTTTTCAATTTTATAATCGCGCCTGAATTTGTTGATTGAGCCGAGGTTTTTCCTGTTTGAGCTTTATTAAATATTCATCGAAATAATGTAGTTGACATGAACCATGCAATCAATGAGTTGGCAAAAGGGAAAAAATAAATTATAAATGAATTCAATCTTCATGTAATTTTTTTTAGCAATTGCTCTTTAATTTTAATGTTCTCTTTTTTATGTATTTGAACCAAATTATTACAATATAAAAATCTGAAAATGAAAGAACTAATATATAGAATTTCGAACTTCAGACACATTTTTTATAAAATATAAAAGTATAATAAAATATAGCATTATATATAGTATAAATATGTAAAATATAGTATAAATGTAGTATTATACTAGTGCTGTGTGACCTATCGAGTTTCATAAAAGGTTACGCTTTATTTTATTGAGCGATAAGACTAATAAGACTGAATATCTAAATTTCAGAAAAATATGTCTATTTTTAAGCTTTTGGGCTTTAACTAGTTATTAATTAAATTTAAAATTTTATGCTGATATGATTTATTAATACGTACTTATACTTTCATTAATTGTTAAGATTAAATAAGTTTTTGTAAGTATAAATCAAGTTCGATAGAATTTATGCATTTTCTATTAACTCCATGTAGTTAAGAAAATCTTTACCCAATTACCCATTTGGCAAGAAATAATGTTTCAATGCATTAAAAACATATTTGAAGTTTTGAAAATTTGACAAATATTAGTACTTATTAAAGATAATAATTGCATCTCATGTAGTTAAAAACTCATTTTAAAAATTCACTTAATTAAGTCGAAATTTTTAAAGTCATCCATGGGGGATTGATGGCCGTGTGACTAGCACTCTGGCGCTCGGGGGCATAGGGTTCGAGTCCCGGGGAGGTATGTTGGTACTGGTCTGGAATCCAATTTCAGCCCGTAGGTTCCGCTCTAATATGACTGTTGGCTAACAACCTACTTCTTAAAAAGTCAGCGTCACGCAGACAAGTCACCCCAAGTCACGGGCCCTTTCCTTCCTTCCATGAGACCACATGGGCTGTTGGACTCGAGTGTAGATGTTACTGTCTACTAATGAACTACTTGAATGAACTTCGATCAGTGAACAATTATTTCTTCATCGATTAAGACGTTATTAACTACATTTTTTTAATTAAAACTATTAGCGAATACTGTATCGTTCCATTTTTTCTTAGTATTCAATTAGAAGCATTACAACATTTAAAATTAATTTGATTGCATTTTATTTTATTTATCGAAAATCTCGACTTTATTACTTAAAAACATTAAAGGAAGATTGGCAGCCTGATGTCCAATTGGCCAGCGCTGTGGCCCTTGGTACCACAGACTTCAGGTTCGAATTCTGGCGGTGACATGGGTGTTGGTTAGTGGTTCGCAATCCACATTAAACTGTGGGTTCCGGTCTAAGTAGCCTAAATTTTTCAAACAATGACCGTAGAAAGACAAACCAAACCAAACTAACGGAAGATTATGAAACAGTTGAATTGATAATTGCCATCACATAATAAACAATAATATTTAAAATTCTGAAAACAATACATTTACTTTACAAAACACCTTTCCACATGAAAAATGATTTAAAAACAAAAACAGTACAATACAAATTAAGCATTTCATTTAAAAAATAAACTTTTTATCTTAAATTTACTTGAAGGTAAAAATCAAGAATTTTCCACATGAGAAATTATTTTAAAGCAGGCAACAGAAGTTATGAATTCCATATGAAAAAAAGAATACATTTTGTATATTAATACCAACATTCCTGGTGTCCTACTGATTACAAAAAGGTAACCTTTTCAAATTAATGACAGCAACAAACAGTTGCCGTGCACCAATTGTTTTACTCCAGACAACAACATGGCGGCAATTTTAATTGCTGTCGCCGCTCAAATGATGCCAATGTAAAGTCAGCGACCATCGAAATGGAGTGAATTTTTTGCATGATCAAGAGAAAAAAACCCTGTCAAGTACATCTGAAACCACGCTTACGTTTGCTATCTTAAAAATAGGATTGAATTGTTGAAGTAGATCTGGAATGTAAGAATGGATTAAGTGCTGACCCTGAACTTCACCCGAGATAAACGCAGAACTGCTCACATTTTTTAAAGACGCCTGGAGTTTTTTTTTAATATGAATGTAATAGACACTCGTTAAACCTCAATTCTCAGGCATCGCCATGGAAGTGAAATTGCAAATCTTCTAATCATATTTGATTTTAGATTCTAAATCTTCTAATCATATTTGATTTTAGATTCTAAATTTTATAATCATATTTGATTTTAGATTCTAAATTTTATAATCATATTTGATTTTAGATTCTAAATTTTATAATCATATTTGATTTTAGATTCTAAATCTTCTACTCATATTTGATTTTAGATTCTAAATCTTATAATCATATTTGATTTTTTAATCTTCTAAATCTTCTAATCATATTTGATTTTAGATTCTAAATTTTATAATCATATTTGATTTTAGATTCTAAATTTTATAATCATATTTGATTTTAGATTCTAAATTTTATAATCATATTTGATTTTAGATTCTAAATCTTATAATCATATTTGATTTTAGATTCTAAATCTTATAATCATATTTGATTTTTTAATCTTCTAAATCTTCTAATCATATTTGATTTTTTAATCTTCTAATCATATTTCTATTCATTTTTGAAATGTTATGCTCCCCCGATAAGATACGATCCCTTTGTCTTACATCTGCCACAAACTTTGCGATACAGTAGTGTAATTCAAAGCAGAAATCTATTAATTTAAACTGCTGTAAGAGTACACTCAAACTAGAATACTTACAATTTCGCCTTCAAGGTTATTGGAAAGTAAAATGCATATGTATACGCGATTCATGATAAAAGAACACTGTAAATTAACTTTAAAGATAAACAATAAACGACATGATAATGCTATTCAAAAACATAAAAAAGCAATAATCGTATTTTATTTTCCTTTCCAGAAGAGTGGAGGTGTTCAGATTTTTTTTTATCTACACCTTCGACAAAACACTGATCTGAAACCACGCGTTTGACATTTGGTGAAGCTTATTTCCCTATATAAATTTATTACTGTAGTTGATCGGAAGTTATAATTTAGTATTCTTGGGTTTGGTTTAGTTTGTCACTCTACGATCCCTTTGTGCACACATTGGGCTAATAAGAGCGGGATAATAAGAACATAGTTTAACGTGTAATCTGAACCACTAACAAACATCCATGCCCCCGCCAGAATTCGAACCTGAAGTCTGTGGTACCAAAGGGCAGAGCGCTAGCCAGTTGGCCATCAGTAACTAGCAAAAAGTAGTAGCAAGCAAAATGAAGTAAACTATTTTGAAAATTTATTTACCATAACTACAAATTACAATCACATATCTAACCGAATTTTATTTCTAATGTAAGAATCAATTACTCAAAAATACTGAAAATATTTAAAACCTCTATACACACACCCATCCGTCTGCCCGCCTTTTTCCAAGTTTATAATAGATACAGAAACCTGTTAACAAGAACCGACTATAACTATTAAATTATTGAACATCATGTCATTTTAAATATAAAATTGATATCAATAATAAAAAAGTATGCATGGTACTTCATAAAAGAAAATTATATCTTGTGAGAAATTTTTCTAGGGTATGCTTTTGAGAGCATTACAAATGCGCATAAAAAACAGCATAAGCATTTAAGCATAAACATTAATCAGTAATCGTAAGCATTAAGCATAAGCAATAATCACTAATTATAAGCATTAATCAGTAATCATAAGTATTAGCATAAATATTAATCATTACTCATAAACATTAAGCATAAACATTTAATTGTTCTGTTTGTTCTTATTTAAGATACATACAGAACAATTAAACATTTTCATGAACATATAAACTTTGATTCAACAAAAATCGAAAATAATTAATTTTTCGAGCAATACGCTCAA
>BPLQ01002007.1:2787-20552 GCA_021605075.1 Caerostris darwini
CAATAATATAAATATGCATAAACATATGACAGAATCACAATATTAAGAGGCAAAATAGAAATCGAATTTCCTTGGGAATTTGGTGTACCGCATTTTTCACTATATTGCAGAAAGTCCTTTATAAATAATTTTCATTCCTTTTTTTAAGTTTATCTGGCGCCATCTATTAATAGATATATGCAACTTAAATGTAAAAAAAAACTAAAATTAATTCATTAAATTTAATGAATAAATTAATATTTGAAAAAACTGTCATCCATTACAAGTTCAAAAAAAATGTATTTGAACTTGAGCGGATGAATAAAAAATATTTCATGAACGATTGAAAATTTGAACAAGATATATATAGGGAGAGTGTGAGCTAATAGAAGGAATTGAAAACAAAAAAAAAAAAATTATTTCCTACTATTCCAATCCCTCGTCTACCAAGACGGTTCAGCCATAGGCAAAGGCAAAGGTGGGTTAAGTTATTGACTGCCGGAGGTGAAGGTTCCCCTCACATCCATTTTTAAAATTTAATAAGTAATTTAAATCAGTATTAAGTGAGTTTACAAAAATTTTAATAAGAGGCTGAATAAAGAGAGAGTACAATGCTCTGTTAAAGAAGAAATTTCTGAAATATTTAAAAAATACAGAAAAAACTTAATGCGATAAATTTATAAGATAAAAAAAATCAAATGATATTTAGAAATTAAACCTTTGCAACTTTGCGGCGAAAAAGATGGCAAGTGTCGAGAAAAGGATAGGTAAACAAGATCAAATGGATCTCTGAGTCGTCGTTCTTATTTTGATGGAGTTCCTTGGCCGGTTATGGCCTTTACTCCAGCTTTGCACAATAAAGTTCATTGGGTAAAAACACATTGATACGGAAGAAATATAATAAGGTAAAGTGATCAAGGTCTGCCCATAGTTAAAATATTTACAAAAATTAACATAAGAAAAAATAGAAAATAAGAAATAAAAAATTAAAAGTTAATGTAAAAACAAATAGATAAAAGCTAACTATAATACAAATAAATGAAGAAATACTAAAAAAGCTATGTACAAAGCAATTAATATTTACGAAAAAGAATATAATAATATAATAAAAAAGGTGGAATATTCTACAAAGTAGAGTAATTGCTGCTAGAAATGATGACTAAAGTCTAGGTCAGTTGCAAATTATGCAGAGTCGCCCGGGGGCGCTTAGCGTTTTCCGGCAATGTGAAATCGTATCTAGGAAGATTACGGATTTGATCATTGGGAATAAAGTTAAGATTTGCGTAAAAATTTGTCGCAAGTTTAAGCATAAAATTTTGAATAGTAGGGAGGGCTATACTACGAGAGTACCAAGGAGAGTTTGTTATCATTCTAAGCAACTTGTTTTCTGTTCTATTAATAAAATTAATATGGTACCTTGCAGCAGAACCCCAAACCGGGCTAGCATAGGTTATTACAGGATGCAAATAGTACATGTAGATAATTAGCTTATAGGGTGAATTTTTATTAATAAATGGATAAAGCATGCGAATAGAAATGTTAACTTTCCGTTTAATACGATTCATATGATTAATATTTAGTTTATTATCAAGATAAACTCCCAGATATTTAGAGTTAGTAGACCAGTTGATTAGTTGATTAAAAAGATAAATGTCAGGAGGGGTAATTCTTCTCCTCGTGAAGAGTGCAGCTTCTGTTTTGTCAACATTAATTTTGATGCGCCATCTAGTGAGCCAAGCTTCAAGGTGTGTGAAATAAGTCATGAAGTTATTTTGTATGTCAGCCAGAGTTTTTCCAGTGGTGATGACTACAGTATCATCTGCGTAAATTCCTAAAGAGATGCTATTGATCTGTGGTATGTCATTGATAAAAAGATTAAATAAAATTGGCCCAATTAAGGATCCTTGCGGGAACTCCCGCGCCAATTTTTCTGTCTGTAGAAAGATTATTATTTACTTTAACTGTGAATGTCCTGTCATGTAAATAAGAGTTGATGAGAAGAATTAAATAAGTCGGAAATTTGTAGGCAATTAGTTTATGAATTAATCCATCGATCCAGACTCTATCAAAAGCTTTGGCTACATCTAAAGACAATTCCCGTGAAAACCCTTTTAGTGAGACCTTCAGAAATCATTTCCGTAATGCGAAGAAGTTGATACGTAGTGCTAAGTTGAGAGGAAAAACCAAATTGTTGAGGAATCATAATAGAATTTTTTTTAATGTGCTTTTTAATTTTATGCAGAATTACAAATTCAGTTAATTTACTTAAAGTGGAAAGAAGAGAGATAGGTCTATAATAACTAGGGTTAGAAGGATCCTTACCTGGTTTAAGGATAGGAAGAACAATTGCTTTTCTCCAGGAAAGGGGAAAATAAGATAATTTAATAATAGCGTTGATTAGATTAACAATACGTAAGATAATATTATGCGGCAGATTTTTAAGCATTTTATTAGTAACATTATCCGCGACTAGCGCTTTATTAATTTTAAGTTTACTGATGTAATTGTATAATAAGGAAGAATTAACATTAACAATTTTATAGGGGTTACATTTAGAATTTAAAAGATTGACAGAATTTTTAACAGTTTCATTAGTAAGCGGGTTAGATAAATTATTTATTTGGAACTGATCCTGAAGGCTGTCCGCGAGCAAATTTGCTTTATCTAAATCATTTAAAACCGGCGAAGAATTCGCATCTTTGAGATTATAAACTTTTACCTTAGTCCCCTTTAATTGCTTAACCGCGCGCCAGATGGAGCCATCGGCTGGATGTAGAGTCTGCAAACGATTTGTCCAGGTGTTTTGCGTGAATTCTTGTATGGATTTGCGAAGCTTGGCTTGTGATCTATTGTAGTGATTTTTAGAGATAGGATCGCGATGTCTTTGCCAAATTTTTCTATTTCGATTTCTGTCTGCTATGAGATTTTTAATATGTGTGGGAAGGAAGTTAATATTATTATTCTTAACAAGTTTCGAGGAGTTAGTATGCGCGTTGTGAATGATTTAGTAATGCGGCTAACTTCCGCGTCAATTAAAAGAGAAGAATCTAAGTCTAAATTATCATTAGAGGGGTTAGAAAGAATACAATTAAATTTTGACCAATTAGTAGAAACATTACGGGTTAGTTCAAGTGTTTCATATATTAAGGAGAAATTTAACATAACCGGATTATGATCGGAAGAAAGTTCAATTAAGGTTTCAATAGAAAAAGGTACATGAAAATTATTAAGAAGGGTTAAAGGAGGAAAGGTTGGTGACCCTAGTGGGAGTGGGCGGTGCAAAGATTTTTAGGCCAGTCTGATTGGCCAATTGCACTAGTGCAATGCCTGTGCTATCATCACGCCAACATCTCCATGAGGAGTGATGTGCATTAAAGTCCCCACCCCTAATTTGCAAGATTGCAGAAAGATCATTAATAAGATTAGTTTGGTTAATTGTTCAAGGAATATAAATGGAAGCAATGTTTATATTATTAAAGTGTTGTGTATTAATGCTGAGAGCAGTATTTGTATGTCAGTTAAGGTGTGTGATGTAACATTGGTGTGAGAAATATTGAAGACAGACGCGGACCTAGGAGAGCGCTTCAGTACGGTGGCGAAAAACGTAAACAAAGTCTACTAGGGATGAAGAGAGATGTTGAAAATTGTTGGAGCCCACTGACCCCGAGGGTTGATCAAAAACAGCGTCAATACAACTAGTGTCACCCGTTGGCTGCTATTGATTGGTGTACCGCATTTTCGGGGAAATGTCGAGAAAAGTTGATTTGTGATTTGAGAACATTCCATTCCAACATTGATTGAGAATTTCCATCTCCAACAAAATTTTGAAAAAGCTTCCAATTATCACTGTCTTCAAACTCTGTTATCTCATCAATAAGGTTCTAGAACTCAAACAATTTCCTGATTCCTGGAAGACTGCAGCTATCATCCCCCTCCTAAAACCTGGAAAAGACCCTACGAACCCAGAAAGTTATCGTCCAGTTTCTCTTCTTTCAACTCTAATCAAAATTACAGAATCTATAATCCTAAATAGACTTAACAAATTTGTTGAACCCAATAATATTATTTGTAAAGAACAATTCGGATTCAGAAGGAACCTCTCCACCACCCATCAACTTCTTAGAGTTGTGGAATACATCATTTCTGGTTTTCATAATGGTGAATACACTGGAGGAGTTTTTCTAGATATTCAAAAGGCATTTGACAGAGTGTCGATTAAAGGAATCATTTTAAAACTTATTAACCTGAATTTTCCACCGTCGAATCCACTCCTACCATTCTAATAGAACTTTTTCAGTCAAAATCAATAGAAACTATTTCACAATCAAAACATCCAAGCCGGCACACCTCAAGGAAGCAAAATTTCACCATTGCTCTTTTCCATCTTCATTTCTGATATGCCTACTAGATTCAATATCATTACAGCAATTTATGCTGATGATACTGCCATTCTTTGTCGAAGCAATAACCCTAAATATCTTGCCTGCGCACTAAACAAACACCTAAATGACCTTTCTAATTGGTACGACAAGTGGAAAATTGCTCTTAACATTAAAAAGAAACCGAAGCAGTCTTCTTCAGCAAGAATCAAAAATATAAAAAACCAGTCATCTACCTCAAAATCCAACTTATCTGTTGGAAATCAGGAACAAAATATCTCGGAATTTACCTTCATAAACATCTAAATTGGAGTTTTCCTTTTAACTATGTCAAACAAAAATACAGAAGAAACATTAGAAGACTCTATCCCCTTATAGAAAGAAATTCGAGCATGAGTAGACATAATAAACTTCTGATTTTAACCTCTTTGCTTCGTCCTCTCCTCACCTATGCTTGCCCGGTATGGGCCTATGCTGCTAATTACAATATTACAATCTTGGAAGCTCAACAAAATATGACTATCAGATAAATAACGAATGCCAAATGGTTTATGAGAAACGCTGATATTCAATGAGCTATCTCCCTGTTACCTCTCAAAAAGTACTGGAAAAAGCTTTCAGAAATATTTTTCAATAATATTGACAACCACCAACATCTAGACGTTCAAGAGATCGAACACTATGAACCGCACTCTAATTTTAAAAGAACTAGGAATATTCTTCTCTAATCTACCTAAATTCAATTTTAAAATGTTGGATTTTTTCAATCCTCACGATTCCCTTTAATCTCTGGGCCTTGCCAAAGTTTTCATTCTTTTATGTGTGTCACCATCGGAGATGAGGCCCCTGACGGGGTCAGTGAGCTCCAATAATCTTCAACATCTCTCTATTGCTGGTAAGGAATGATGAGATTTTCTGAAGCCAAACGGTTCTGGAGTGAGTATGCACAAGATACTGATTCAGATTCAAAATTCGGATTGAGTTGATTGAAAAATCATTAAAAGATTTGGCTGAAATTATTCATAACAATATAAATGGTTCCTCCCCAAATTTTAGTTATTTATCTTGGGTGGGAAATTTTAAGTTTAAACTGATATCTTATCTGTCAAAAATAAATGTGAGAAGTTTAAAAAAAAAAAAAAAAAAAAAACAATTATTGGTGAAGTACTTATTTTCAGTGGAAAAAGCAAATTAATGAATTAGGAATCTTTAAGAAATTAGTTATATAAAATGTTGTATATATAACTAAAATTCTAACGAGTTGTTAAAAAAAAATTGCTATATCAAAATAAATTTTGAAAAATTAATTTATTTTAAGATAATAATATATACAGCATTATAAATTGATCTAAATAGTTATTTAAATATATTCTTTATTAAAAAAATCATTAAATAAAACATACTGAAACATTTTTTTTAAAATTGAATTTGTTTTCCAAGAATCATTTTGTAAATTTTGAAAAAGAAAGCAAATTTATTAAAAGATAAATTATATCTTCATTTAAAAAAAAAAAAATCCCCAAAAAAATTTTATATTTGTCACCCAAACCTCACCACAGCAATAACTCACTCCAATGTTGCAACCGGAAAAATTTTTTTTAACTTACCAGCGAACTAAAAAAACAAGTAGCATAAAAAAAAAGTTTTTTACAGTCAATTCCTACTTTTTTTTTTCACTATATTGCAGAAAGTCCTTTACAAATAATGTTGAAATTTTTTATCTTACATCTGGTGCCATCTATTGGTAGATGCAGCAACTTAAATCTAAAAAAAATATAATTAATAAATTTAATTTAATTAATGAAATAACATTTGAAAAAAACTGTATTAACATCAAGCATCATCCACTACAAGTTCAAAAAAAAAATGTATTTGAACTTGAGTGGGTGAATAAAAAGTATTTTATGAAAGATTGAAAATTTGAACAAGATATATATAGGGAGAGTGTGAGCTAATAGAAGGAATTGAACAAGTAGCATAAAAAAAAGTTTTTTAAAGTCAATGCCTACTTCTTTTTCACTGTATTGCAGAAAGTCCTTTATAAATAAAGATGAAATTTTTATCTTACATCTGGCGGCATCTATTGGTAGATACATGCAACTTAAATCTAAAACAAATTGAAATTAATTAATTAAATTTAATTACTGAATTAATACTTGAAATAACTATATTAACATCAAGTGTCATCCACTACAAGTTCAAAAAATAATTTCTTAATGATTGAAAATTGAAAAAGATACATATAGGAAGAGTGTGAATTAATAGTAGGAATTGAATAAATAAATAAATAAAATAATTTTTATTATTCCATGCCCTCGTCTACCAAGTCTGCGCAGCCAAAAACGAGCGATATGCAACTAGTGTCACCCGTCAGCTGCTATTGATTGGAGTACCGTATTTAGGGGGGAGCCTTTTCAATGTCGAGAAAAGTTGATTTGTGATTTGAGAACCTTTTTCGTGATTTATTTCTGGAAAGGAATGATAAGGTTTTCTGAAGCCAAACGGCTCTGGAATGAGTATGCACAAGATGTTGATGTTAAGGATAGCGCATTGAAAAATTTTGCTGAAGTTCCTGAGCTGAACCATAGTTTAAGGCCTCTCAGGGCTTTTGTTTACGGGAATTATGCGCTGATTTTTTTTCAGTAGTTCGGCAAATGAGCTGCGCAAAATGAAAATGAGGGAGATAAATTGAATTGACAAGTGTTAAAGTTTAATTTTATTTTCCTCAAAGAGATTTTTTAGAGCTTAGGTATGAATAAAATAAGTTATTTATCTTGAATTATTTTATGAAAGTTTTAAGTAGTTAACATGTATTGTGTTTAAATAAATAAAAAATTCGTATCGTACGATTTTGTTGGTGAAATCGTGATTGAAGATAGATTATCAAATTTTAGTTTCATGGAGTCTGCATTTTTTTCTCTTTTTTTTATGTATCTGATATCTTGGAGCAAGAGATTTTGAACGGACGATTGGAGTCTGATTTCCTAAGATGTATTTTCATAGTTCAATGTAGTTGTATGTGTCTAAAAGAGATTCTACACTGTGAATCCTATATTTGTCTTTGAAAACATTTATATTTGTCTTGGGGTTGATTATTTAACTTTCTTTCGGAGTTCGTTCAATTGGTTCTTAATTGTGAGTTTATTGCTTTATTATTATATCTTATTTTGTGTTTAATGAAATTTTCAATATCGTATGGAAGTATGAATGGTGTTTGTATGGGTTTTGGTTTGAAGGAGAGGTGTAAAGTGTCCTGGAGATATTTGGTGTAGTTTAAGAAGGCTGTATCAATGTCACTTTTGCTATTTGGGTTGAAGTGAGGGACGGGATGTATATTTAACTTTATTTAAAGCTGAGCCAATTAGTGAAGAAATTTTGTGATAGGGTAGATGATGTTATTCAATCTAAATTTTTAGTAAATCAAGTTTTCCGAATAGTTCACCATAATTCGCCGAATATTTAGTATTTGCAACATTCAAATCATTTAACAAATAACATAAGAAAAAGTTTGCTGAGTAAAAGGACAAGCCCACCTCTTTAATAAAAAAAATGAATTAATCATGATTAATTTCTACGTCAAACTACTCTTCGAATTCATTCTTCCTTAATCCCTCGGAAATTCCTTTTAGATTTTTAATCTTGAAATCTTTCTGTTTAAAGTTTAACATACACCATAGCTACCATAAAGTACTTAAGTGAAGAAATATTTAGAACCTTGATTATAAATAAGGAATATTTAATTTATGTTTTAAAGACACTCTGAAACAATTAAAATTTCAAACACACAAATCTAATTGTACCTATAATTTCGGTACTTTTATGTGGGCAGTTTTCAAATTTTGAAATAACGCTACGCAAGAGACAATAGCCAAATTGTTCGACTATTTCCATTTTTATAGTCTTGTGAAGCAAATTATATACAGCACTCAAACACTTGTAATTAGTTTTAACTTAAATTCTTTGAATGTGTAAGTTAAAAAAAATTGTATCTCTATTAAAATATTTTTCTACTTAAAATAAACTTGATTTGGTATTATAATATAATTTTTTTATAAAGGAATATTTTTAGGAGCATTTTTTAAGTATTTAACATTCAAATATTAAAAAATAACTAAGAGAAGAAAGTTGCCTCGAGAAACCTCTCAAGTGGCAATTTGGCAATTCATTTGAACAATTCATGTTTTGATTTAATGATTTTATGAACTTTTTCAATTCCTACTATTAGTTCACACTTTCCCTATATATATTTACATATCTTGTTCAAATTTTCAATCGTTCATAAAATACTTTTTATTCATCCTCTCAAGTTCAAATACATTTTTTAAACTTCTAGTGGATGACACTTGATGTTAATACAGTTTTTTCAAATATTAATTCATTCATTAAATTTAATTAATTAATATTAGTTTTATATGAGAGAAAAAAATTTCGCTTATATAATATATTTAGCAGTATATAAATGTACTAATCAATATCATCAGTGGCGAAGCATGTAGATCGTTGGAAAAAAAATTCTTTTTTAGATTCTTTTTTCATTCTGACTTCTAGTCTGAGTCAAGGAGGGAACAAAATGGAAAATGAAACATGTGAATAAATTAGTGAGAGAGATGGAAAGTGTGTATGTGAGAGAAAGAATTTTTTCTAACTTAAAAAAATGAATGAAATTATTTAAAAAGGACTTTCTGCAATATAGTGAAAAAAAAAAGTGGGAATTGACTTTAAAATTTTTTTTTTTATGTTATTTGTTTTAATGTAATAGGTAAAACTTTTTAAAAATATTAATTATGGTGCAGTAATTTATCACAATTTTTTTTTTTTTTTTTAAATATTACGGTTCAATCAATATATTACACATTTCTTTAATTATGGTGCTGCCATCTACATTTCAAATTAAGAACTATATTTGTAAAATTAAAGATTTTACTTTATTTATTTTACTTTATATATATAAACTTTATACTTTATATATATAAAGTAAAATAACCTGTCTACCTGCTGGTATGTGAGAGGTATTTTATTTTCCTTCTACCAGCCAATGGAAAAACCGATGAAATCATTTACCAATCCGCCACCCGGAAAGCGCCCTGTAGAGGTTACAGGCTCCCCCTACTGTAGTACATCATGTTTGTACATCATACTTCTAACGATAAACGTGAGACATACAGTTTTATTTGCAAAAGAAAATACACCAATCAAAATTATGTTATTATTAATCTGGAAATAAAATAATTTATTCCTGTAACGTGCATTTATAATTTAAATGTAAAATGATCTAATTTTAAAAATAAATTAATAAGTTAAAAATTACATTTTCTTTAAAGTTTATATTAATAAACTTAGTAATTATAAAATAATATCAAATGGATTAATTTTAATTAATTCTTAAATTTCTACAATTTTTAATTTTAAGGAAAATTACTTACTTACATTCAAGAAATGAATTTTCTGCAACCATTTTAAGTTAATCTTTCAAAATTTTGAAATTGCGTAGCATATATTAGATTAAAAATACTTGCCATAAATATCTATTTAATTACTAAATGGATAATGAGTGAAATTTCAAATCTAATTTGTTTATTATTGAAAATCTAATTATTATCTATTTGTTTATTATGAAAATTATTTTGCAATATTTTGTTAAAATAATTGAAATCCAAAAGCATAGGACTGCAATTTGTTGATGTCTTTAATATCTATAATAATCTTACTTTATCAAAGAACTTTCTACTTTGCTCACTTATAATAAAATGATAACTGAATTAAAAAACACTTTATTATATCTGAATTTAAAAAAAAAAATACTTTAAAAAGGGTTAATAATTTATAAAATAATTCAGTTCATTTGAACAAATCATGTTTCGATTTAATGATTTTATGAACTTTTTTAATGTAATAGGTAAATTTTTAAAAAATATTAACTATGGTGCAATAATTTATCACACATTTTTTTTAAATATTACAGTTCAATCAATATATTACCAATTTCTTTGGTGATGGTGCTGCCATCTACATTTCAAATTAAGAATTATATTTACTTAAATTAAAGATATATATATATATATCATATTTTAGTGATTAGAAACTCATTTCAAAATTGAGATTTAAGATCCTAATATTCAAAATAGGCTTTTATTCATATGTCCCTTCTTTCTTTAAAATTCTCAATTCATTTTTAATTCTCTCAGATTCTTTAAAAGGCTCACTTTATGAATATAATATTATTTATATTATTAAATTATGAAGTTGGTATTTATGTTATTATTTACAAATATTATTTTAAAATAATATATGTGTTCAGTATTAATTAAATTAAAATTTTTATTTAAATATTTATGCCCCGCAATTTTTTCCTTTAAAGATAAAGCTGTTTAGTTTTAAAATTGTATTACTTCTGTTTCTGAGGTTCTTTAATATTTATGCGTAAATTACATTCGATTTTACTATTTATACACAATACAAGAAAGTTATACTATAAATTATTAGATGCACTATTAAACTTTCTTATAATTGCAATTAAATTCAAAAATTAATATTTCCAGACGATCAGTTAACACATTTTATCTGCTAGATTTAATATTCTTATATTTAAATGTTTAAAATATCCTTATATCAAATATTTAAAATTTTAAATCTTCCTATTAATATTTATCCTTTTTAAACTCGAAATTTATCATTTTTTCACTTTTGTTTTAAACATGACTTTAAAATAAGAAATCTATTTTATATTTGTTTTAATGTACTTTTATATATATTTTAAGACTTATAAATTTGTTATCCTTGACATATAAGTTTATATACTTAACGGAATATTTTTATATTTCCTTGCAACTTTTTTAGATATTTTTTACATCTTTGTAAGTAGCAGGTTTCAAAAGTCATATCTTCTAATAAAGAAGAACATATGAAAACTGCCCGATAAATATATATCTTTTCTGAACTAAAAGATAATTTTTTAAATTCCCTTTTATATATTTGTGAACTATATAGTTGAATATCTTAAAATCAGCAAAATAATAATGGTATATAATGATTTTAGAATGATATTTTTAATATTTACGGAATTGTTCATTGATGTTTTCAAGACTTTTTCTTGACTTTTCTAATATTTCTTAAAATTAACATTTTAAATATGTAACATCTCAATGAAAAAAAAAATAATGTCTCTTTACGATTCAAAAATTTTCTATGTAAAATTTTTATCTTTTTCTATGATCTCATTAAATATTCATCTAAATTTGCTGAAAACATATTATTTTAATTACTAAATAGATTATTCCTACTAATTTGCCTTAAAATATTCATAATTGTGGTCCTGTAAAATAAAATACTATAGATCCTCTGCAAGTAAATTTTGTTCAAATTTTAATCAATTCCTACCCTTATTCATTTCGAAACCTTTTGTTTACTATGTTCAGGTTATTTTCAATATATTTTTTAAAAAAATCATTTGATAAAAGTCATCATCCAACTAAAAAAAAATTTTTTTCCTCTAAGACATTTTGTGCAATGTTTACACTAATTTAAATATCTTTGATGAGTTAAAAATTTCAGGAACTCTCCTAATCATGAGTAGAATTCTAATGTAAAGTTTCCCAAATATCTACAGGCAAAGCTGTGTGTTCAGATATATATATATAAAACAAAATCATTTAAATGTTTGGGATGGAAGTCATTTAGTTGGTATTTACTTTCCATTCCTTTTTTACATAAATTCATGTTAAGATTTTTTAATAATTATTAAGATAAATGGATAGATAAAATAAAACCATTTAAATGTTTGGAATGGAATACAATTAGTTGGCATCTACTCTCCATTCCTTTTTCACATAAAGTCATGTTAAGATTTTTAATAATTATCAAGCTAAATGGATGGATAAATCAATTCATTCAAATGCTTGAAATGGAATTCAATTAGATTGCATTTACTCTCCCTTCATTTTTTACATAAATTCATTTTTTTAAATAATTATTAAGATAAATGGAAAGATAAATTAAAATCCTTTATTTATTTGGAATGGAATTAAATTAGTTTGCATTTATCCTCCATCCATTTTTTACATAAATTCATGTTAAGATTTTTTAATAATTATTAAGATAAATGGATAGATAAAATAAAATAATTTAAATTTTTGGAATGGAATTCAATTAGTTGGAATTTACTCTCCAATCCTTTTTTTACATAAATCCATGTTAAGATTTTTTAATTATTATTAAGATAAATATGTAGATAAAATAAAATAATTTTAAAGTTTGTAATGGAATTCAATTGGTTGCCATTTACTCTCAATCCATTTTTTATTTAAATTCATGTTAAGATTTTTTAATTATTATGAAGATAATTTAATGGAGAAAATAAAATCATTTTAATGTTTGGAATGGAAATCAATTAGTTTGCAATTACTCTCCATCCATTTTTTACATAAAATCATGTTAAGACTTTCTAATAATTAATAAGATAAATGGATGAAAAAATCAATTCATTTAAATGTTTGGAATGCAATTCAATTAGTTTGCATTTACTCTCCATCCATTTTTTTACATAAATTCATGTTACGATTTTCTAATAATTATTAAGATAAATAGATAGATAAAACAAAATCATTTGAATGTTTGGAATGGAATTCAATTAGTTGCCATTTACTCTCCATCCATTTTTTATTTCAATTCATGTTAAGATTTTTTAATAATTTTTAAGATAAATGGATTGATAAAATCGATTTATTTAAATCTTTGGAATGGAATTCAATTAGTTGACATTTAATCTCCATCCATTTTTTTCTTAAATTCATGTTCAGATTTTTTAATAATTATTAAGATAAATGGATACATAAAATCAATTTATTTAAATCTTTGGAATGGAATTCAAATAGTTGGCATTTAATCTCCATCCATTTTTTTACTTAAATTTATGTTAAGATTTTTTTAATAATTATTAAGATAAATGGATGGATAAAATAAAATCCTTTTAATATTTGGGATGGAATTCAATTAGTTTGCATTTGTTCTCGATCGATTTTTTGCTTAAATTCATGTTAAGATTTTTTTAATAATTATTAAGATAAATGTATAGATAAAATCCACTCATTAAAATGTTTGGAATGGAATTCAAATAGTTGACATTTAATCTCCATCCATTTTTTTCTTAAATTCATGTTCAGATTTTTTAATAATTTTTAAGATAAATGGATGAATAAAATAAAATCATTTTAATGCTTGGAATTTAATTCAATTAGTTGGCATTTACTCTCTATTCTTTTTTTACTAAATTTATCTTAAGATTTTTTAATAACTATTAAGAGAAATGGATAGATGAAATCAAATCATTTAAATGTTTGCAACGGAATTCCATTAGTTTGCATTTACTCTCCATCCATTTTTTACTTAAATTCATGTTAAGATGTTTTAATAATTCTTAAGATAAATGGATGGATAAATCAATTCATTTAAATGTTTGGAATGGAATTCACATAGTTTGCATTTACTCTCCATCCATTTTTTATATAAATTAATGTTTTTAATAATTATTAAGTTAAATGAATAAATAAAATCTATTCATTTAAATGTTTGGGAGGGAATTCAATTAGTTTGCATTTACTTTCCATCCATTTTTTACATAAATTCATGTTAAGATTTTTGAATAATTATTAAGATAGATGGATAGATAAAATCAATTTATTTCAATGTTTCGAATGGAATTCAATTAGTTGGCATTTAAAATCCATCCATTATTTTTACTTAAATTCTTGTTAAGATTTTCTAATAATTATTAAGATAAATGGATGGATAAAATAAAATCCTTTTAATATTTGGAATGAAATTCAATTAGTTTGCATTTATTCCCCATCCACTTTTTACATAAATTCATGATAAGATTTTTTAAATAATTATTAAGATAAGTGGTTAGATAAAATCAATTCATTTTAATGTTTGGAATGGAATTTAATTAGTTGGCATTTAATCTCCATCCATTTTTTTTCTTAAATTTATGTTCAGATTTTTTAATAATTTTTAAGATAAATGGATGGATAAAATAAAATCCGTTTAATTTTTGGAATGGAATTCAATTAATTTGCATTTACTCTCCATCCATTTTTTATATAAAGTCATGTTAAGATTCTTTAATAAATATTAAGATTAAAGGATGGATAAAATAAAACCGTTTTAATGTTTCAAATGGTATTAAATGTCTGAAAGGGCATTCACTCTCCATTAGTTTTTAATATAAATTTATGTTAAGATTTTTTAATAATTATTAAGAGAAAGGGATAGAGAAATCTATTCATTTAAAAGTTTCGAATGGAATTCAATTAGTTTGCATTTACTCTCTAGCCATTTTTTACATAAATTCATGTTAAGATATTTTAATAATGATTAAGAAGACTGGATGGATAAATTAATTCATTTAAATTTTTGGCACGGAATTCAATTAGTTGCCCTTTACTCTCTCTAAATTTTTATTTACATTCATGTTAAGATTTTTTTATAATTTTTAAGATAAATGGATAGATAAAATCCACCCATTTAAATGTTTGGAATGAAATGCAAATAGTTGACATTTAATCTCCATCCATTTTTTTCATAAGTTCATATTCAGTTTTTTAAAAATTTTTAAGATAAATGGATGGATAAAATAAAATCATTTTAATGTTTGGAATGGAATTCCATTAGTTTGCATTTATTCTTTATCCATTTTTTACATAAATTCATGTTAAGATGTTTTAATAATTATCAAGATAAATATATAGATAAAATAAAATAATTTTAATGTTTGGAATGGAATTCAATTAGTTTGCTTTTACTCTCCATCCATTTTTTTTTTTAAATTTATGTTCAGATTTTTTAATAATTTTTAAGATAAATGGATGGATAAAATAAAATCCTTTTAATGTTTGAAATGGTATTCAATTAATTTGCATTTACTCTTGATCAATTTTTTATATAAAGTCATGTTAAGATTCTTTCATAATTATTAAGTTTAAAGGATGGATAAAATAAAACCATTTTAATGTTTCAAATGGTATTAAATGTCTGAAAGGGCATTCACTCTCCATTCATTTTTTATATAAATATATGTTAAGATTTTTTAATAATTATTAAGAGAAATGGATAGAGAAATCTATTAATTTAAATGTGTGGAATGGAATTCAATTAGTTTGCATTTACTCTCTATCCATTTTTTACATAAATTCATGTTAAGATTTTTTAATAATTATTAAGATGAATAGATGGATAAATTAATTCATTTAAACGTTTGGCATGGAATTCAATTAGTTGCCGTTTCTCTCTCTAAATTTGTATTTACATTCATGTTAAGAGTTTTTAATAATTTTTAAGATAAATGAATAGATAAAATCAATTTATTTAAATCTTTGGAATGGAATTCAAATAGTTGGCATTTAATCTCCATCCATTTTTTTACTTAAATTCATGTTAAAATTTTTTAATAATTTTTAAGATAAATGGATGGATAAAATAAAATCCTCTTAATATTTGGGATGGAATTCAATTAGTTTGCAGTTATTCACGATCGATTTTTTACTTAAATTCATGTTAAGATTTTTTTAATAATTATTAAGATAAATGGATAGATAAAATCCACGCATTTAAATGTTTGGAGTGGAATTCAAATAGTTGACATTTAATCTCCATCCATTTTTTTCTTAAGTTCATGTTCAGATTTTTTAATAATATTTAAGATAAATGGATGGATAAAATCAAATCATTTAAATGTTTGCAACGGAATTCCATTAGTTTGCATTTACTCTCCATTTTTTACTTAAATTCACGTTAAGGTTTTTTAATAATTATTAAGATAAATATATAGATAAAATAAAATCATTTTATTGTTTGGAATGGAATTCGATTAGTTTGCATTGACTGTCCATCCATTGTTTACATAAAGTCATGTTAAGTTTTTTAATACTTATTAAGTTAAATATGTGGATAAATCAATTCATTTAAACGCTTGGAATAGAACTCACCTAGTTTGATTTACTCTGCATCCATCTTTTACTTAAATTCATGTTTTTGATAATTATTAAGATAACTGGATAGACAAAATCAATTCATTTAAATGTTTGAAATGGAATTCATTTAGTTGACATCTAATCTCCATCCATTTTTTTCTTAAATTCATGATCAGATTTTTTAATAAAATTAATTTGGCATGGAATTCAATTAGTTGCCGTTTACTCTCTCTAAATTTTTATTTAAATTCATGTTAAGATTTTTTAATAATTATTAAGATAAATGGATGGATAAATCAATTCATTTTAAATGTTTGGAATGGACTTCAATTAGTTTGCATTTACACTCCATCCACTTTTTACATAAATTCATGCTGAAATTTTTTTAATAATTATTAAGATAAATGGATGGATAAATCAATTCATTTTAAAGGTTTGGAATGGAATTCAATTAGTTGCCATTTGCTCTCCATCCATTTTTTACAGAAATTCATGTTAAGATTTTTTAATTATTATTAAGATAAATGGATAGATAAAATCCACTCATTTAAATGTTTGCAATGGAATCAATTAGTTGACATTTAATCTCTATCCATTTTTTATATAAAGTCATGTTAAGATTCTTTAATAATTATGAAGATAAAAGGATGGATAAAATAAAACCATCTTAATGTTTCGAATGGTATTAAGTGTTTGAAACGGCATTTACTCGCCATTTCTTTTTTATATAAATTGATGTTAAGATTTTTTAATAATTCTTAAGAGAAATGGATAGATAAATCAATTCATTTAAATGTTTGGAATGGAATTCAATTAGTTTGCATTTACTCTCTATTCATTTTTTACATAAATTCATCTTATGATTTTTTAATAATTATTTAAATCAATGGATGGATAAATCAATTCATTTAAATGTTTGGAATGGAATTCAATGAGTCGCAATTTACTCTCTTTAAATTTTTATTTACATTCATGTTAAGATTTTGTAATAATTTTTAAGATGAATGGATAGATAAAATCAATTTATTTGAATGTTTGAATGGAATTCAAATTGTTGGCGTTTAATCTCCATCCATTTTTTTACTTAAATTCATGTTAAGATTTTTTAATAATTATTAACATAAATATATAGATAAAACAAAATCATTTTAATGTTTGGAATGGAATTCAATTAGTTAGCTTTTACGCTCCATCCATTTTTTACATAAAGTCATTTTAAGATGTTTTAATAATTATTAAGAAAAATGGATGGATAAATCAATTCATTTAAATGTTTGGAATGGAATTCACATAGTTTCCATTTACTCTCCATTCATTTTTTATATAAATTCATGTTTTTAATAATTATTAAGTTAAATGGATAATTAAAATCTATTCATTTAAATGTTTGGGAGGGAATTCAAATAGTTGGCATTTAATCTCCATCCATTTTTTTACTTAA